>JAVRFV010002376.1:267832-423241 GCA_032716605.1 Paralithodes platypus | reverse complement strand
GAGACGTAGACACATAACAGCTAAAATCACCCTAAAAACTAGGATAGTTAAGATTGAATTGACAAAATAATATTTTCTCAAAAAATATTTTCTGAGATTGTACACTAAAGTGAATTGGTCTTGTATAGTGGAGACACGAAACGGGATTTAGAGCCCCTATAACTAGGCTATCTACACGAGACGTAGACATATAACGGAGCTAAAATCACCCTAAAACTAGGCTAGTTAAGATTGAATTGACAAAATAATATTTTCTCAAAAACAAATGTTCTAAGATTGTACACTAAAGTGAATTGGTCTTGTATAGTGGAGACACGAAACGGGATTTAGAGCCCCTATAACTAGGCTATCTACACGAGACGTAGACATATAACGGAGCTAAAATCACCCTAAAAACTAGGCTAGTTAAGATTGAATTGACAAAATAATATTTTCTCAAAAAATATTTTCTGAGATTGTACACTAAAGTGAATTGGTCTTGTATAGTGGAGACACGAAACGGGATTTAGAGCCCCTATAACTAGGCTATCTACACGAGACGTAGACATATAACGGAGCTAAAATCCCCCTAAAAACTAGGCTAGTTAAGATTGAATTGACAAAATAATATTTTCTCAAAAAATATTTTCTGAGATTGTACACTAAAGTGAATTGGTCTTGTATAGTGGAGACAGACATATAACGGAGCTAAAATCACCCTAAAAACAAGGCTAGTTAAGATTGAATTGACAAAATAATATTTTCTCAAAAAAATATTTTCTGAGATTGTACACTAAAGTGAATTGGTCTTGTATAGTGGAGACACGAAACGGGATTTAGAGCCCCTATAACTAGGCTATCTACACGAGACGTAGACATATAATAGAGCTAAAATCACCCTAAAAACTAGGCTAGTTAAGATTGAATTGACAAAATAATATTTTCTCAAAAAATATTTTCTGAGATTGTACACTAAAGTGAATTGGTCTTGTATAGTGGAGACACGAAACGGGATTTAGAGCCCCTATAACTAGGCTATCTACACGAGACGTAGACATATAACGGAGCTAAAATCACCCTAAAAACTAGGCTAGTTAAGATTGAATTGACAAAATAATATTTTCTCAAAAAATATTTTCTGAGATTGTACACTAAAGTGAATTGGTCTTGTATAGTGGAGACACGAAACGGGATTTAGAGCCCCTATAACTAGGCTATCTACACGAGACGTAGACATATAACGGAGCTAAAATCACCCTAAAAACTAGGCTAGTTAAGATTGAATTGACAAAATAATATTTTCTCAAAAAATATTTTCTGAGATTGTACACTAAAGTGAATTGGTCTTGTATAGTGGAGACACGAAACGGGATTTAGAGCCCCTATAACTAGGCTATCTACACGAGACGTAGACATATAACGGAGCTAAAATCACCCTAAAAACTAGGCTAGTTAAGATTGAATTGACAAAATAATATTCTCTCAAAAAATATTTTCTGAGATTGTACACTAAAGTGAATTGGTCTTGTATAGTGGAGACACGAAACGGGATTTAGAGCCCCTATAACTAGGCTATCTACACGAGACGTAGACATATAATAGAGCTAAAATCACCCTAAAAACTAGGCTAGTTAAGATTGAATTGACAAAATAATATTTTCTCAAAAAATATTTTTTCTGAGATTGTACACTAAAGTGAATTGGTCTTGTATAGTGGAGACACGAAACGGGATTTAGAGCCCCTATAACTAGGCTATCTACACGAGACGTAGACATATAACGGAGCTAAAAATGCACCTAAAAACTAGGCTAGTTAAGATTGAATTGACAAAATAATATTATCTCAAAAAATATTTTCTGAGATTGTACACTAAAGTGAATTGGTCTTGTATAGTGGAGACACGAAACGGGATTTAGAGCCCCTATAACTAGGCTATCTACACGAGACGTAGACATATAATAGAGCTAAAATCACCCTAAAAACTAGGCTAGTTAAGATTGAATTGACAAAATAATATTTTCTCAAAAAATATTTTCTGAGATTGTACACTAAAGTGAATTGGTCTTGTATAGTGGAGACACGAAACGGGATTTAGAGCCCCTATAACTAGGCTATCTACACGAGACGTAGACATATAACGGAGCTAAAATCACCCTAAAAACTAGGCTAGTTAAGATTGAATTGACAAAATAATATTTTCTCAAAAAATATTTTCTGAGATTGTACACTAAAGTGAATTGGTCTTGTATAGTGGAGACACGAAACGGGATTTAGAGCCCCTATAACTAGGCTATCTACACGAGACGTAGACATATAACGGAGCTAAAATCACCCTAAAAACTAGGCTAGTTAAGATTGAATTGACAAAATAATATTTTCTCAAAAACATATTTTCTGAGATTGTACACTAAAGTGAATTGGTCTTGTATAGTGGAGACACGAAACGGGATTTAGAGCCCCTATAACTAGGCTATCTACACGAGACGTAGACATATAACGGAGCTAAAATCACCCTAAAAACTAGGCTAGTTAAGATTGAATTGACAAAATAATATTTTCTCAAAAAATATTTTCTGAGATTGTACACTAAAGTGAATTGGTCTTGTATAGTGGAGACACGAAACGGGATTTAGAGCCCCTATAACTAGGCTATCTACACGAGACGTAGACATATAACGGAGCTAAAATCACCCTAAAAACTAGGCTAGTTAAGATTGAATTGACAAAATAATATTTTCTCAAAAAATATTTTCTGAGATTGTACACTAAAGTGAATTGGTCTTGTATAGTGGAGACACGAAACGGGATTTAGAGCCCCTATAACTAGGCTATCTACACGAGACGTAGACATATAACGGAGCTAAAATCACCCTAAAAACTAGGCTAGTTAAGATTGAATTGACAAAATAATATTTTCTCAAAAAATATTTTCTGAGATTGTACACTAAAGTGAATTGGTCTTGTATAGTGGAGACACGAAACGGGATTTAGAGCCCCTATAACTAGGCTATCTACACGAGACGTAGACATATAACAGCTAAAATCACCCTAAAAACTAGGCTAGTTAAGATTGAATTGACAAAATAATATTTTCTCAAAAAATATTTTCTGAGATTGTACACTAAAGTGAATTGGTCTTGTATAGTGGAGACACGAAACGGGATTTAGAGCCCCTATAACTAGGCTATCTACACGAGACGTAGACATATAACGGAGCTAAAATCACCCTAAAAACTAGGCTAGTTAAGATTGAATTGACAAAATAATATTTTCTCAAAAAATATTTTCTGAGATTGTACACTAAAGTGAATTGGTCTTGTATAGTGGAGACACGAAACGGGATTTAGAGCCCCTATAACTAGGCTATCTACACGAGACGTAGACATATAACGGAGCTAAAATCACCCTAAAAACTAGGCTAGTTAAGATTGAATTGACAAAATAATATTTTCTCAAAAAATATTTTCTGAGATTGTACACTAAAGTGAATTGGTCTTGTATAGTGGAGACACGAAACGGGATTTAGAGCCCCTATAACTAGGCTATCTACACGAGACGTAGACATATAACGGAGCTAAAATCACCCTAAAAACTAGGCTAGTTAAGATTGAATTGACAAAATAATATTTTCTCAAAAAATATTTTCTGAGATTGTACACTAAAGTGAATTGGTCTTGTATAGTGGAGACACGAAACGGGATTTAGAGCCCCTATAACTAGGCTATCTACACGAGACGTAGACATATAACGGAGCTAAAATCACCCTAAAAACTAGGCTAGTTAAGATTGAATTGACAAAATAATATTTTCTCAAAAAATATTTTCTGAGATTGTACACTAAAGTGAATTGGTCTTGTATAGTGGAGACACGAAACGGGATTTAGAGCCCCTATAACTAGGCTATCTACACGAGACGTAGACATATAACGGAGCTAAAATCACCCTAAAAACTAGGCTAGTTAAGATTGAATTGACAAAATAATATTTTCTCAAAAAATATTTTCTGAGATTGTACACTAAAGTGAATTGGTCTTGTATAGTGGAGACACGAAACGGGATTTAGAGCCCCTATAACTAGGCTATCTACACGAGACGTAGACATATAACGGAGCTAAAATCACCCTAAAAACTAGGCTAGTTAAGATTGAATTGACAAAATAATATTTTCTCAAAAAAATAAATATTTTCTGAGATTGTACACTAAAGTGAATTGGTCTTGTATAGTGGAGACACGAAACGGGATTTAGAGCCCCTATAACTAGGCTATCTACACGAGACGTAGACATATAACGGAGCTAAAATCACCCTAAAAACTAGGCTAGTTAAGATTGAATTGACAAAATAATATTTTCTCAAAAAATATTTTCTGAGATTGTACACTAAAGTGAATTGGTCTTGTATAGTGGAGACACGAAACGGGATTTAGAGCCCCTATAACTAGGCTATCTACACGAGACGTAGACATATAACGGAGCTAAAATCACCCTAAAAACTAGGCTAGTTAAGATTGAATTGACAAAATAATATTTTCTCAAAAAATATTTTCTGAGATTGTACACTAAAGTGAATTGGTCTTGTATAGTGGAGACACGAAACGGGATTTAGAGCCCCTATAACTAGGCTATCTACACGAGACGTAGACATATAACGGAGCTAAAATCACCCTAAAAACTAGGCTAGTTAAGATTGAATTGACAAAATAATATTTTCTCAAAAAATATTTTCTGAGATTGTACACTAAAGTGAATTGGTCTTGTATAGTGGAGACACGAAACGGGATTTAGAGCCCCTATAACTAGGCTATCTACACGAGACGTAGACATATAACGGAGCTAAAATCACCCTAAAAACTAGGCTAGTTAAGATTGAATTGACAAAATAATATTTTCTCAAAAAATATTTTCTGAGATTGTACACTAAAGTGAATTGGTCTTGTATAGTGGAGACACGAAACGGGATTTAGAGCCCCTATAACTAGGCTATCTACACGAGACGTAGACATATAACGGAGCTAAAATCACCCTAAAAACTAGGCTAGTTAAGATTGAATTGACAAAATAATATTTTCTCAAAAAATATTTTCTGAGATTGTACACTAAAGTGAATTGGTCTTGTATAGTGGAGACACGAAACGGGATTTAGAGCCCCTATAACTAGGCTATCTACACGAGACGTAGACATATAACGGAGCTAAAATCCCCCTAAAAACTAGGCTAGTTAAGATTGAATTGACAAAATAATATTTTCTCAAAAAAAAATTTCTGAGATTGTACACTAAAGTGAATTGGTCTTGTATAGTGGAGACACGAAACGGGATTTAGAGCCCCTATAACTAGGCTATCTACACGAGACGTAGACATATAACGGAGCTAAAATCACCCTAAAAACTAGGCTAGTTAAGATTGAATTGACAAAATAATATTTTCTCAAAAAATATTTTCTGAGATTGTACACTAAAGTGAATTGGTCTTGTATAGTGGAGACACGAAACGGGATTTAGAGCCCCTATAACTAGGCTATCTACACGAGACGTAGACATATAACGGAGCTAAAATCACCCTAAAAACTAGGCTAGTTAAGATTGAATTGACAAAATAATATTTTCTCAAAAAATATTTTCTGAGATTGTACACTAAAGTGAATTGGTCTTGTATAGTGGAGACACGAAACGGGATTTAGAGCCCCTATAACTAGGCTATCTACACGAGACGTAGACATATAACGGAGCTAAAATCACCCTAAAAACTAGGCTAGTTAAGATTGAATTGACAAAATAATATTTTCTCAAAAAATATTTTCTGAGATTGTACACTAAAGTGAATTGGTCTTGTATAGTGGAGACACGAAACGGGATTTAGAGCCCCTATAACTAGGCTATCTACACGAGACGTAGACATATAACGGAGCTAAAATCACCCTAAAAACTAGGCTAGTTAAGATTGAATTGACAAAATAATATTTTCTCAAAAAATATTTTCTGAGATTGTACACTAAAGTGAATTGGTCTTGTATAGTGGAGACACGAAACGGGATTTAGAGCCCCTATAACTAGGCTATCTACACGAGACGTAGACATATAACGGAGCTAAAATCACCCTAAAAACTAGGCTAGTTAAGATTGAATTGACAAAATAATATTTTCTCAAAAAATATTTTCTGAGATTGTACACTAAAGTGAATTGGTCTTGTATAGTGGAGACACGAAACGGGATTTAGAGCCCCTATAACTAGGCTATCTACACGAGACGTAGACATATAACGGAGCTAAAATCACCCTAAAAACTAGGCTAGTTAAGATTGAATTGACAAAATAATATTTTCTCAAAAAAATATTTCTGAGATTGTACACTAAAGTGAATTGGTCTTGTATAGTGGAGACACGAAACGGGATTTAGAGCCCCTATAACTAGGCTATCTACACGAGACGTAGACATATAACGGAGCTAAAATCACCCTAAAAACTAGGCTAGTTAAGATTGAATTGACAAAATAATATTTTCTCAAAAAATATTTTCTGAGATTGTACACTAAAGTGAATTGGTCTTGTATAGTGGAGACACGAAACGGGATTTAGAGCCCCTATAACTAGGCTATCTACACGAGACGTAGACATATAACGGAGCTAAAATCACCCTAAAAACTAGGCTAGTTAAGATTGAATTGACAAAATAATATTTTCTCAAAAAATATTTTCTGAGATTGTACACTAAAGTGAATTGGTCTTGTATAGTGGAGACACGAAACGGGATTTAGAGCCCCTATAACTAGGCTATCTACACGAGACGTAGACATATAACGGAGCTAAAATCCCCCTAAAAACTAGGCTAGTTAAGATTGAATTGACAAAATAATATTTTCTCAAAAAATATTTTCTGAGATTGTACACTAAAGTGAATTGGTCTTGTATAGTGGAGACACGAAACGGGATTTAGAGACGTAGACATATAACGGAGCTAAAATCACCCTAAAAACTAGGCTAGTTAAGATTGAATTGACAAAATAATATTTTCTCAAAAAATATTTTCTGAGATTGTACACTAAAGTGAATTGGTCTTGTATAGTGGAGACACGAAACGGGATTTAGAGCCCCTATAACTAGGCTATCTACACGAGACGTAGACATATAACGGAGCTAAAATCACCCTAAAAACTAGGCTAGTTAAGATTGAATTGACAAAATAATATTTTCTCAAAAAATATTTTCTGAGATTGTACACTAAAGTGAATTGGTCTTGTATAGTGGAGACACGAAACGGGATTTAGAGCCCCTATAACTAGGCTATCTACACGAGACGTAGACATATAACGGAGCTAAAATCACCCTAAAAACTAGGCTAGTTAAGATTGAATTGACAAAATAATATTTTCTCAAAAAATATTTTCTGAGATTGTACACTAAAGTGAATTGGTCTTGTATAGTGGAGACACGAAACGGGATTTAGAGCCCCTATAACTAGGCTATCTACACGAGATGTAGACATATAACGGAGCTAAAATCACCCTAAAAACTAGGCTAGTTAAGATTGAATTGACAAAATAATTTTGTTCTCAAACAAATATTTTCTGAGATTGTACACTAAAGTGAATTGGTCTTGTATAGTGGAGACACGAAACGGGATTTAGAGCCCCTATAACTAGGCTATCTACACGAGACGTAGACATATAACGGAGCTAAAATCACCCTAAAAACTAGGCTAGTTAAGATTGAATTGACAAAATAATATTTTCTCAAAAAATATTTTCTGAGATTGTACACTAAAGTGAATTGGTCTTGTATAGTGGAGACACGAAACGGGATTTAGAGCCCCTATAACTAGGCTATCTACACGAGACGTAGACATATAACGGAGCTAAAATCACCCTAAAAACTAGGCTAGTTAAGATTGAATTGACAAAATAATATTTTCTCAAAAAATATTTTCTGAGATTGTACACTAAAGTGAATTGGTCTTGTATAGTGGAGACACGAAACGGGATTTAGAGCCCCTATAACTAGGCTATCTACACGAGACGTAGACATATAACGGAGCTAAAATCACCCTAAAAACTAGGCTAGTTAAGATTGAATTGACAAAATAATATTTTCTCAAAAAATATTTTCTGAGATTGTACACTAAAGTGAATTGGTCTTGTATAGTGGAGACACGAAACGGGATTTAGAGCCCCTATAACTAGGCTATCTACACGAGACGTAGACATATAACGGAGCTAAAATCACCCTAAAAACTAGGCTAGTTAAGATTGAATTGACAAAATAATATTTTCTCAAAAAATATTTTCTGAGATTGTACACTAAAGTGAATTGGTCTTGTATAGTGGAGACACGAAACGGGATTTAGAGCCCCTATAACTAGGCTATCTACACGAGACGTAGACATATAACGGAGCTAAAATCACCCTAAAAACTAGGCTAGTTAAGATTGAATTGACAAAATAATATTTTCTCAAAAAATATTTTCTGAGATTGTACACTAAAGTGAATTGGTCTTGTATAGTGGAGACACGAAACGGGATTTAGAGCCCCTATAACTAGGCTATCTACACGAGACGTAGACATATAACGGAGCTAAAATCACCCTAAAAACTAGGCTAGTTAAGATTGAATTGACAAAATAATATTTTCTCAAAAAATATTTTCTGAGATTGTACACTAAAGTGAATTGGTCTTGTATAGTGGAGACACGAAACGGGATTTAGAGCCCCTATAACTAGGCTATCTACACGAGACGTAGACATATAACGGAGCTAAAATCACCCTAAAAACTAGGCTAGTTAAGATTGAATTGACAAAATAATATTTTCTCAAAAAATATTTTCTGAGATTGTACACTAAAGTGAATTGGTCTTGTATAGTGGAGACACGAAACGGGATTTAGAGCCCCTATAACTAGGCTATCTACACGAGACGTAGACATATAACGGAGCTAAAATCACCCTAAAAACTAGGCTAGTTAAGATTGAATTGACAAAATAATATTTTCTCAAAAAATATTTTCTGAGATTGTACACTAAAGTGAATTGGTCTTGTATAGTGGAGACACGAAACGGGATTTAGAGCCCCTATAACTAGGCTATCTACACGAGACGTAGACATATAACGGAGCTAAAATCACCCTAAAAACTAGGCTAGTTAAGATTGAATTGACAAAATAATATTTTCTCAAAAAAATATTTTCTGAGATTGTACACTAAAGTGAATTGGTCTTGTATAGTGGAGACACGAAACGGGATTTAGAGCCCCTATAACTAGGCTATCTACACGAGACGTAGACATATAACGGAGCTAAAATCACCCTAAAAACTAGGCTAGTTAAGATTGAATTGACAAAATAATATTTTCTCAAAAAATATTTTCTGAGATTGTACACTAAAGTGAATTGGTCTTGTATAGTGGAGACACGAAACGGGATTTAGAGCCCCTATAACTAGGCTATCTACACGAGACGTAGACATATAACGGAGCTAAAATCACCCTAAAAACTAGGCTAGTTAAGATTGAATTGACAAAATAATATTTTCTCAAAAAATATTTTCTGAGATTGTACACTAAAGTGAATTGGTCTTGTATAGTGGAGACACGAAACGGGATTTAGAGCCCCTATAACTAGGCTATCTACACGAGACGTAGACATATAACGGAGCTAAAATCACCCTAAAAACTAGGCTAGTTAAGATTGAATTGACAAAATAATATTTTCTCAAAAAATATTTTCTGAGATTGTACACTAAAGTGAATTGGTCTTGTATAGTGGAGACACGAAACGGGATTTAGAGCCCCTATAACTAGGCTATCTACACGAGACGTAGACATATAACGGAGCTAAAATCACCCTAAAAACTAGGCTAGTTAAGATTGAATTGACAAAATAATATTTTCTCAAAAAATATTTTCTGAGATTGTACACTAAAGTGAATTGGTCTTGTATAGTGGAGACACGAAACGGGATTTAGAGCCCCTATAACTAGGCTATCTACACGAGACGTAGACATATAACGGAGCTAAAATCACCCTAAAAACTAGGCTAGTTAAGATTGAATTGACAAAATAATATTTTCTCAAAAAATATTTTCTGAGATTGTACACTAAAGTGAATTGGTCTTGTATAGTGGAGACACGAAACGGGATTTAGAGCCCCTATAACTAGGCTATCTACACGAGACGTAGACATATAACGGAGCTAAAATCACCCTAAAAACTAGGCTAGTTAAGATTGAATTGACAAAATAATATTTTCTCAAAAAATATTTTCTGAGATTGTACACTAAAGTGAATTGGTCTTGTATAGTGGAGACACGAAACGGGATTTAGAGCCCCTATAACTAGGCTATCTACACGAGACGTAGACATATAACGGAGCTAAAATCACCCTAAAAACTAGGCTAGTTAAGATTGAATTGACAAAATAATATTTTCTCAAAAAATATTTTCTGAGATTGTACACTAAAGTGAATTGGTCTTGTATAGTGGAGACACGAAACGGGATTTAGAGCCCCTATAACTAGGCTATCTACACGAGACGTAGACATATAACGGAGCTAAAATCACCCTAAAAACTAGGCTAGTTAAGATTGAATTGACAAAATAATATTTTCTCAAAAAATATTTTCTGAGATTG
Source organism: Paralithodes platypus (assembly GCA_032716605.1). Classification (NCBI taxonomy): domain Eukaryota; kingdom Metazoa; phylum Arthropoda; class Malacostraca; order Decapoda; family Lithodidae; genus Paralithodes; species Paralithodes platypus. The sequence goes on along the minus strand of JAVRFV010002376.1, from coordinate 412,645 downwards.
TACACTAAAGTGAATTGGTCTTGTATAGTGGAGACACGAAACGGGATTTAGAGCCCCTATAACTAGGCTATCTACACGAGACGTAGACATATAACGGAGCTAAAATCACCCTAAAAACTAGGCTAGTTAAGATTGAATTGACAAAATAATATTTTCTCAAAAAATATTTTCTGAGATTGTACACTAAAGTGAATTGGTCTTGTATAGTGGAGACACGAAACGGGATTTAGAGCCCCTATAACTAGGCTATCTACACGAGACGTAGACATATAACGGAGCTAAAATCACCCTAAAAACTAGGCTAGTTAAGATTGAATTGACAAAATAATATTTTCTCAAAAAATATTTTCTGAGATTGTACACTAAAGTGAATTGGTCTTGTATAGTGGAGACACGAAACGGGATTTAGAGCCCCTATAACTAGGCTATCTACACGAGACGTAGACATATAACGGAGCTAAAATCACCCTAAAAACTAGGCTAGTTAAGATTGAATTGACAAAATAATATTTTCTCAAAAAATATTTTCTGAGATTGTACACTAAAGTGAATTGGTCTTGTATAGTGGAGACACGAAACGGGATTTAGAGCCCCTATAACTAGGCTATCTACACGAGACGTAGACATATAACGGAGCTAAAATCACCCTAAAAACTAGGCTAGTTAAGATTGAATTGACAAAATAATATTTTCTCAAAAAATATTTTCTGAGATTGTACACTAAAGTGAATTGGTCTTGTATAGTGGAGACACGAAACGGGATTTAGAGCCCCTATAACTAGGCTATCTACACGAGACGTAGACATATAACGGAGCTAAAATCACCCTAAAAACTAGGCTAGTTAAGATTGAATTGACAAAATAATATTTTCTCAAAAAAATATTTTCTGAGATTGTACACTAAAGTGAATTGGTCTTGTATAGTGGAGACACGAAACGGGATTTAGAGCCCCTATAACTAGGCTATCTACACGAGACGTAGACATATAACGGAGCTAAAATCACCCTAAAAACTAGGCTAGTTAAGATTGAATTGACAAAATAATATTTTCTCAAAAAATATTTTCTGAGATTGTACACTAAAGTGAATTGGTCTTGTATAGTGGAGACACGAAACGGGATTTAGAGCCCCTATAACTAGGCTATCTACACGAGACGTAGACATATAACGGAGCTAAAATCACCCTAAAAACTAGGCTAGTTAAGATTGAATTGACAAAATAATATTTTCTCAAAAAAATATTTTCTGAGATTGTACACTAAAGTGAATTGGTCTTGTATAGTGGAGACACGAAACGGGATTTAGAGCCCCTATAACTAGGCTATCTACACGAGACGTAGACATATAACGGAGCTAAAATCACCCTAAAAACTAGGCTAGTTAAGATTGAATTGACAAAATAATATTTTCTCAAAAAATATTTTCTGAGATTGTACACTAAAGTGAATTGGTCTTGTATAGTGGAGACACGAAACGGGATTTAGAGCCCCTATAACTAGGCTATCTACACGAGACGTAGACATATAACGGAGCTAAAATCACCCTAAAAACTAGGCTAGTTAAGATTGAATTGACAAAATAATATTTTCTCAAAAAATATTTTCTGAGATTGTACACTAAAGTGAATTGGTCTTGTATAGTGGAGACACGAAACGGGATTTAGAGCCCCTATAACTAGGCTATCTACACGAGACGTAGACATATAACGGAGCTAAAATCACCCTAAAAACTAGGCTAGTTAAGATTGAATTGACAAAATAATATTTTCTCAAAAAATATTTTCTGAGATTGTACACTAAAGTGAATTGGTCTTGTATAGTGGAGACACGAAACGGGATTTAGAGCCCCTATAACTAGGCTATCTACACGAGACGTAGACATATAACGGAGCTAAAATCACCCTAAAAACTAGGCTAGTTAAGATTGAATTGACAAAATAATATTTTCTCAAAAAATATTTTCTGAGATTGTACACTAAAGTGAATTGGTCTTGTATAGTGGAGACACGAAACGGGATTTAGAGCCCCTATAACTAGGCTATCTACACGAGACGTAGACATATAACGGAGCTAAAATCACCCTAAAAACTAGGCTAGTTAAGATTGAATTGACAAAATAATATTTTCTCAAAAAATATTTTCTGAGATTGTACACTAAAGTGAATTGGTCTTGTATAGTGGAGACACGAAACGGGATTTAGAGCCCCTATAACTAGGCTATCTACACGAGACGTAGACATATAACGGAGCTAAAATCACCCTAAAAACTAGGCTAGTTAAGATTGAATTGACAAAATAATATTTTCTCAAAAAATATTTTCTGAGATTGTACACTAAAGTGAATTGGTCTTGTATAGTGGAGACACGAAACGGGATTTAGAGCCCCTATAACTAGGCTATCTACACGAGACGTAGACATATAACGGAGCTAAAATCACCCTAAAAACTAGGCTAGTTAAGATTGAATTGACAAAATAATATTTTCTCAAAAAATATTTTCTGAGATTGTACACTAAAGTGAATTGGTCTTGTATAGTGGAGACACGAAACGGGATTTAGAGCCCCTATAACTAGGCTATCTACACGAGACGTAGACATATAACGGAGCTAAAATCACCCTAAAAACTAGGCTAGTTAAGATTGAATTGACAAAATAATATTTTCTCAAAAAATATTTTCTGAGATTGTACACTAAAGTGAATTGGTCTTGTATAGTGGAGACACGAAACGGGATTTAGAGCCCCTATAACTAGGCTATCTACACGAGACGTAGACATATAACGGAGCTAAAATCACCCTAAAAACTAGGCTAGTTAAGATTGAATTGACAAAATAATATTTTCTCAAATTTTTTTTTTTGAGATTGTACACTAAAGTGAATTGGTCTTGTATAGTGGAGACACGAAACGGGATTTAGAGCCCCTATAACTAGGCTATCTACACGAGACGTAGACATATAACGGAGCTAAAATCACCCTAAAAACTAGGCTAGTTAAGATTGAATTGACAAAATAATATTTTCTCAAAAAATATTTTCTGAGATTGTACACTAAAGTGAATTGGTCTTGTATAGTGGAGACACGAAACGGGATTTAGAGCCCCTATAACTAGGCTATCTACACGAGACGTAGACATATAACGGAGCTAAAATCACCCTAAAAACTAGGCTAGTTAAGATTGAATTGACAAAATAATATTTTCTCAAAAAATATTTTCTGAGATTGTACACTAAAGTGAATTGGTCTTGTATAGTGGAGACACGAAACGGGATTTAGAGCCCCTATAACTAGGCTATCTACACGAGACGTAGACATATAACGGAGCTAAAATCACCCTAAAAACTAGGCTAGTTAAGATTGAATTGACAAAATAATATTTTCTCAAAAAATATTTTCTGAGATTGTACACTAAAGTGAATTGGTCTTGTATAGTGGAGACACGAAACGGGATTTAGAGCCCCTATAACTAGGCTATCTACACGAGACGTAGACATATAACGGAGCTAAAATCACCCTAAAAACTAGGCTAGTTAAGATTGAATTGACAAAATAATATTTTCTCAAAAAATATTTTCTGAGATTGTACACTAAAGTGAATTGGTCTTGTATAGTGGAGACACGAAACGGGATTTAGAGCCCCTATAACTAGGCTATCTACACGAGACGTAGACATATAACGGAGCTAAAATCACCCTAAAAACTAGGCTAGTTAAGATTGAATTGACAAAATAATATTTTCTCAAAAAATATTTTCTGAGATTGTACACTAAAGTGAATTGGTCTTGTATAGTGGAGACACGAAACGGGATTTAGAGCCCCTATAACTAGGCTATCTACACGAGACGTAGACATATAACGGAGCTAAAATCCCCCTAAAAACTAGGCTAGTTAAGATTGAATTGACAAAATAATATTTTCTCAAAAAATATTTTCTGAGATTGTACACTAAAGTGAATTGGTCTTGTATAGTGGAGACACGAAACGGGATTTAGAGCCCCTATAACTAGGCTATCTACACGAGACGTAGACATATAACGGAGCTAAAATCACCCTAAAAACTAGGCTAGTTAAGATTGAATTGACAAAATAATATTTTCTCAAAAAAATATTTTCTGAGATTGTACACTAAAGTGAATTGGTCTTGTATAGTGGAGACACGAAACGGGATTTAGAGCCCCTATAACTAGGCTATCTACACGAGACGTAGACATATAACGGAGCTAAAATCACCCTAAAAACTAGGCTAGTTAAGATTGAATTGACAAAATAATATTTTCTCAAAAAATATTTTCTGAGATTGTACACTAAAGTGAATTGGTCTTGTATAGTGGAGACACGAAACGGGATTTAGAGCCCCTATAACTAGGCTATCTACACGAGACGTAGACATATAACGGAGCTAAAATCACCCTAAAAACTAGGCTAGTTAAGATTGAATTGACAAAATAATATTTTCTCAAAAAATATTTTCTGAGATTGTACACTAAAGTGAATTGGTCTTGTATAGTGGAGACACAAACGGGATTTAGAGCCCCTATAACTAGGCTATCTACACGAGACGTAGACATATAACGGAGCTAAAATCACCCTAAAAACTAGGCTAGTTAAGATTGAATTGACAAAATAATATTTTCTCAAAAAATATTTTCTGAGATTGTACACTAAAGTGAATTGGTCTTGTATAGTGGAGACACGAAACGGGATTTAGAGCCCCTATAACTAGGCTATCTACACGAGACGTAGACATATAACGGAGCTAAAATCACCCTAAAAACTAGGCTAGTTAAGATTGAATTGACAAAATAATATTTTCTCAAAAAATATTTTCTGAGATTGTACACTAAAGTGAATTGGTCTTGTATAGTGGAGACACGAAACGGGATTTAGAGCCCCTATAACTAGGCTATCTACACGAGACGTAGACATATAACGGAGCTAAAATCACCCTAAAAACTAGGCTAGTTAAGATTGAATTGACAAAATAATATTTTCTCAAAAAATATTTTCTGAGATTGTACACTAAAGTGAATTGGTCTTGTATAGTGGAGACACGAAACGGGATTTAGAGCCCCTATAACTAGGCTATCTACACGAGACGTAGACATATAACGGAGCTAAAATCACCCTAAAAACTAGGCTAGTTAAGATTGAATTGACAAAATAATATTTTCTCAAAAAATATTTTCTGAGATTGTACACTAAAGTGAATTGGTCTTGTATAGTGGAGACACGAAACGGGATTTAGAGCCCCTATAACTAGGCTATCTACACGAGACGTAGACATATAACGGAGCTAAAATCACCCTAAAAACTAGGCTAGTTAAGATTGAATTGACAAAATAATATTTTCTCAAAAAAATATTTTCTGAGATTGTACACTAAAGTGAATTGGTCTTGTATAGTGGAGACACGAAACGGGATTTAGAGCCCCTATAACTAGGCTATCTACACGAGACGTAGACATATAACGGAGCTAAAATCACCCTAAAAACTAGGCTAGTTAAGATTGAATTGACAAAATAATATTTTCTCAAAAAATATTTTCTGAGATTGTACACTAAAGTGAATTGGTCTTGTATAGTGGAGACACGAAACGGGATTTAGAGCCCCTATAACTAGGCTATCTACACGAGACGTAGACATATAACGGAGCTAAAATCACCCTAAAAACTAGGCTAGTTAAGATTGAATTGACAAAATAATATTTTCTCAAAAAATATTTTCTGAGATTGTACACTAAAGTGAATTGGTCTTGTATAGTGGAGACACGAAACGGGATTTAGAGCCCCTATAACTAGGCTATCTACACGAGACGTAGACATATAACGGAGCTAAAATCACCCTAAAAACTAGGCTAGTTAAGATTGAATTGACAAAATAATATTTTCTCAAAAAATATTTTCTGAGATTGTACACTAAAGTGAATTGGTCTTGTATAGTGGAGACACAAACGGGATTTAGAGCCCCTATAACTAGGCTATCTACACGAGACGTAGACATATAACGGAGCTAAAATCACCCTAAAAACTAGGCTAGTTAAGATTGAATTGACAAAATAATATTTTCTCAAAAAATATTTTCTGAGATTGTACACTAAAGTGAATTGGTCTTGTATAGTGGAGACACGAAACGGGATTTAGAGCCCCTATAACTAGGCTATCTACACGAGACGTAGACATATAACGGAGCTAAAATCACCCTAAAAACTAGGCTAGTTAAGATTGAATTGACAAAATAATATTTTCTCAAAAAATATTTTCTGAGATTGTACACTAAAGTGAATTGGTCTTGTATAGTGGAGACACGAAACGGGATTTAGAGCCCCTATAACTAGGCTATCTACACGAGACGTAGACATATAACGGAGCTAAAATCACCCTAAAAACTAGGCTAGTTAAGATTGAATTGACAAAATAATATTTTCTCAAAAAATATTTTCTGAGATTGTACACTAAAGTGAATTGGTCTTGTATAGTGGAGACACGAAACGGGATTTAGAGCCCCTATAACTAGGCTATCTACACGAGACGTAGACATATAACGGAGCTAAAATCACCCTAAAAACTAGGCTAGTTAAGATTGAATTGACAAAATAATATTTTCTCAAAAAATATTTTCTGAGATTGTACACTAAAGTGAATTGGTCTTGTATAGTGGAGACACGAAACGGGATTTAGAGCCCCTATAACTAGGCTATCTACACGAGACGTAGACATATAACGGAGCTAAAATCACCCTAAAAACTAGGCTAGTTAAGATTGAATTGACAAAATAATATTTTCTCAAAAAATATTTTCTGAGATTGTACACTAAAGTGAATTGGTCTTGTATAGTGGAGACACGAAACGGGATTTAGAGCCCCTATAACTAGGCTATCTACACGAGACGTAGACATATAACGGAGCTAAAATCACCCTAAAAACTAGGCTAGTTAAGATTGAATTGACAAAATAATATTTTCTCAAAAAATATTTTCTGAGATTGTACACTAAAGTGAATTGGTCTTGTATAGTGGAGACACGAAACGGGATTTAGAGCCCCTATAACTAGGCTATCTACACGAGACGTAGACATATAACGGAGCTAAAATCACCCTAAAAACTAGGCTAGTTAAGATTGAATTGACAAAATAATATTTTCTCAAAAAATATTTTCTGAGATTGTACACTAAAGTGAATTGGTCTTGTATAGTGGAGACACGAAACGGGATTTAGAGCCCCTATAACTAGGCTATCTACACGAGACGTAGACATATAACGGAGCTAAAATCACCCTAAAAACTAGGCTAGTTAAGATTGAATTGACAAAATAATATTTTCTCAAAAAATATTTTCTGAGATTGTACACTAAAGTGAATTGGTCTTGTATAGTGGAGACACGAAACGGGATTTAGAGCCCCTATAACTAGGCTATCTACACGAGACGTAGACATATAACGGAGCTAAAATCACCCTAAAAACTAGGCTAGTTAAGATTGAATTGACAAAATAATATTTTCTCAAAAAATATTTTCTGAGATTGTACACTAAAGTGAATTGGTCTTGTATAGTGGAGACACGAAACGGGATTTAGAGCCCCTATAACTAGGCTATCTACACGAGACGTAGACATATAACGGAGCTAAAATCACCCTAAAAACTAGGCTAGTTAAGATTGAATTGACAAAATAATATTTTCTCAAAAAATATTTTCTGAGATTGTACACTAAAGTGAATTGGTCTTGTATAGTGGAGACACGAAACGGGATTTAGAGCCCCTATAACTAGGCTATCTACACGAGACGTAGACATATAACGGAGCTAAAATCACCCTAAAAACTAGGCTAGTTAAGATTGAATTGACAAAATAATATTTTCTCAAAAAATATTTTCTGAGATTGTACACTAAAGTGAATTGGTCTTGTATAGTGGAGACACGAAACGGGATTTAGAGCCCCTATAACTAGGCTATCTACACGAGACGTAGACATATAACGGAGCTAAAATCACCCTAAAAACTAGGCTAGTTAAGATTGAATTGACAAAATAATATTTTCTCAAAAAATATTTTCTGAGATTGTACACTAAAGTGAATTGGTCTTGTATAGTGGAGACACGAAACGGGATTTAGAGCCCCTATAACTAGGCTATCTACACGAGACGTAGACATATAACGGAGCTAAAATCACCCTAAAAACTAGGCTAGTTAAGATTGAATTGACAAAATAATATTTTCTCAAAAAATATTTTCTGAGATTGTACACTAAAGTGAATTGGTCTTGTATAGTGGAGACACGAAACGGGATTTAGAGCCCCTATAACTAGGCTATCTACACGAGACGTAGACATATAACGGAGCTAAAATCACCCTAAAAACTAGGCTAGTTAAGATTGAATTGACAAAATAATATTTTCTCAAAAAATATTTTCTGAGATTGTACACTAAAGTGAATTGGTCTTGTATAGTGGAGACACGAAACGGGATTTAGAGCCCCTATAACTAGGCTATCTACACGAGACGTAGACATATAACGGAGCTAAAATCACCCTAAAAACTAGGCTAGTTAAGATTGAATTGACAAAATAATATTTTCTCAAAAAATATTTTCTGAGATTGTACACTAAAGTGAATTGGTCTTGTATAGTGGAGACACGAAACGGGATTTAGAGCCCCTATAACTAGGCTATCTACACGAGACGTAGACATATAACGGAGCTAAAATCACCCTAAAAACTAGGCTAGTTAAGATTGAATTGACAAAATAATATTTTCTCAAAAAATATTTTCTGAGATTGTACACTAAAGTGAATTGGTCTTGTATAGTGGAGACACGAAACGGGATTTAGAGCCCCTATAACTAGGCTATCTACACGAGACGTAGACATATAACGGAGCTAAAATCACCCTAAAAACTAGGCTAGTTAAGATTGAATTGACAAAATAATATTTTCTCAAAAAATATTTTCTGAGATTGTACACTAAAGTGAATTGGTCTTGTATAGTGGAGACACGAAACGGGATTTAGAGCCCCTATAACTAGGCTATCTACACGAGACGTAGACATATAACGGAGCTAAAATCACCCTAAAAACTAGGCTAGTTAAGATTGAATTGACAAAATAATATTTTCTCAAAAAAATATTTTCTGAGATTGTACACTAAAGTGAATTGGTCTTGTATAGTGGAGACACGAAACGGGATTTAGAGCCCCTATAACTAGGCTATCTACACGAGACGTAGACATATAACGGAGCTAAAATCACCCTAAAAACTAGGCTAGTTAAGATTGAATTGACAAAATAATATTTTCTCAAAAAATATTTTCTGAGATTGTACACTAAAGTGAATTGGTCTTGTATAGTGGAGACACGAAACGGGATTTAGAGCCCCTATAACTAGGCTATCTACACGAGACGTAGACATATATCGGAGCTAAAATCACCCTAAAAACTGGGCTAGTTAAGATTGAATTGACAAAATAATATTCTCTCAAAAAATATTTCTGAGATTGTACACTAAAGTGAATTGGTCTTGTATAGTGGAGACACGAAACGGGATTTAGAGCCCCTATAACTAGGCTATCTACACGAGACGTAGAGAAATAATGGAGCTAAAATCACCCTAAAAACTAGGCTAGTTAAGATTGAATTGACAAAATAATATTTTCTCAAAAAATATTTCTGAGATTGTACACTAAAGTGAATTGGTCTTGTATAGTGGAGACACGAAACGGGATTTAGAGCCCCTATAACTAGGCTATCTACACGAGACGTAGACATATAACGGAGCTAAAATCACCCTAAAAACTAGGCTAGTTAAGATTGAATTGACAAAATAATATTTTCTCAAAAAATATTTTCTGAGATTGTACACTAAAGTGAATTGGTCTTGTATAGTGGAGACACGAAACGGGATTTAGAGCCCCTATAACTAGGCTATCTACACGAGACGTAGACATATAACGGAGCTAAAATCACCCTAAAAACTAGGCTAGTTAAGATTGAATTGACAAAATAATATTTTCTCAAAAAATATTTTCTGAGATTGTACACTAAAGTGAATTGGTCTTGTATAGTGGAGACACGAAACGGGATTTAGAGCCCCTATAACTAGGCTATCTACACGAGACGTAGACATATAACGGAGCTAAAATCACCCTAAAAACTAGGCTAGTTAAGATTGAATTGACAAAATAATATTTTCTCAAAAAATATTTTCTGAGATTGTACACTAAAGTGAATTGGTCTTGTATAATGGAGACACGAAACGTGATTTAGAGCCCCTATAACTAGGCTATCTACACGAGACGTAGACATATAATAGAGCTAAAATCACCCTAAAAACTAGGCTAGTTAAGATTGAATTGACAAAATAATATTATCTCAAAAAATATTTTCTGAGATTGTACACTAAAGTGAATTGGTCTTGTATGGTGGAGACACGAAACGGGATTTAGAGCCCCTATAACTAGGCTGTCTACACGAGACGTAGACAAATAACGAGCTAAAATCACCCTAAAAACTAGGCTAGTTAAGATTGAATTGACAAAATAATATTTTCTCAAAAAATATTTTCTGAGATTGTACACTAAAGTGAATTGGTCTTGTATAGTGGAGACACGAAACGGGATTTAGAGCCCCTATAACTAGGCTATCTACACGAGACGTAGACATATAACGGAGCTAAAATCACCCTAAAAACTAGGCTAGTTAAGATTGAATTGACAAAATAATATTTTCTGAGATTGTACACTAAAGTGAATTGGTCTTGTATAGTGGAGACACGAAACGGGATTTAGAGCCCCTATAACTAGGCTATCTACACGAGACGTAGACATATAACGGAGCTAAAATCACCCTAAAAACTAGGCTAGTTAAGATTGAATTGACAAAATAATATTTTCTCAAAAAATATTTTCTGAGATTGTACACTAAAGTGAATTGGTCTTGTATAGTGGAGACACGAAACGGGATTTAGAGCCCCTATAACTAGGCTATCTACACGAGACGTAGACATATAACGGAGCTAAAATCACCTAAAAACTAGGCTAGTTAAGATTGAATTGACAAAATAATATTTTCTCAAAAAATATTTTCTGAGATTGTACACTAAAGTGAATTGGTCTTGTATAGTGGAGACACGAAACGGGATTTAGAGCCCCTATAACTAGGCTATCTACACGAGACGTAGACATATAACGGAGCTAAAATCACCCTAAAAACTAGGCTAGTTAAGATTGAATTGACAAAATAATATTTTCTCAAAAAATATTTTCTGAGATTGTACACTAAAGTGAATTGGTCTTGTATAGTGGAGACACGAAACGGGATTTAGAGCCCCTATAACTAGGCTATCTACACGAGACGTAGACATATAACGGAGCTAAAATCACCCTAAAAACTAGGCTAGTTAAGATTGAATTGACAAAATAATATTTTCTCAAAAAATATTTTCTGAGATTGTACACTAAAGTGAATTGGTCTTGTATAGTGGAGACACGAAACGGGATTTAGAGCCCCTATAACTAGGCTATCTACACGAGACGTAGACATATAACGGAGCTAAAATCACCCTAAAAACTAGGCTAGTTAAGATTGAATTGACAAAATATTTTCTCAAAAAATATTTTCTGAGATTGTACACTAAAGTGAATTGGTCTTGTATAGTGGAGACACGAAACGGGATTTAGAGCCCCTATAACTAGGCTATCTACACGAGACGTAGACATATAACGGAGCTAAAATCACCCTAAAAACTAGGCTAGTTAAGATTGAATTGACAAAATAATATTTTCTCAAAAAATATTTTCTGAGATTGTACACTAAAGTGAATTGGTCTTGTATAGTGGAGACACGAAACGGGATTTAGAGCCCCTATAACTAGGCTATCTACACGAGACGTAGACATATAACGGAGCTAAAATCACCCTAAAAACTAGGCTAGTTAAGATTGAATTGACAAAATAATATTTTCTCAAAAAAATATTTTCTGAGATTGTACACTAAAGTGAATTGGTCTTGTATAGTGGAGACACGAAACGGGATTTAGAGCCCCTATAACTAGGCTATCTACACGAGACGTAGACATATAACGGAGCTAAAATCACCCTAAAAACTAGGCTAGTTAAGATTGAATTGACAAAATAATATTTTCTCAAAAAATATTTTCTGAGATTGTACACTAAAGTGAATTGGTCTTGTATAGTGGAGACACGAAACGGGATTTAGAGCCCCTATAACTAGGCTATCTACACGAGACGTAGACATATAACGGAGCTAAAATCACCCTAAAAACTAGGCTAGTTAAGATTGAATTGACAAAATAATATTTTCTCAAAAAAAATATTTTCTGAGATTGTACACTAAAGTGAATTGGTCTTGTATAGTGGAGACACGAAACGGGATTTAGAGCCCCTATAACTAGGCTATCTACACGAGACGTAGACATATAACGGAGCTAAAATCACCCTAAAAACTAGGCTAGTTAAGATTGAATTGACAAAATAATATTTTCTCAAAAAATATTTTCTGAGATTGTACACTAAAGTGAATTGGTCTTGTATAGTGGAGACACGAAACGGGATTTAGAGCCCCTATAACTAGGCTATCTACACGAGACGTAGACATATAACGGAGCTAAAATCACCCTAAAAACTAGGCTAGTTAAGATTGAATTGACAAAATAATATTTTCTCAAAAAATATTTTCTGAGATTGTACACTAAAGTGAATTGGTCTTGTATAGTGGAGACACGAAACGGGATTTAGAGCCCCTATAACTAGGCTATCTACACGAGACGTAGACATATAACGGAGCTAAAATCACCCTAAAAACTAGGCTAGTTAAGATTGAATTGACAAAATAATATTTTCTCAAAAAATATTTTCTGAGATTGTACACTAAAGTGAATTGGTCTTGTATAGTGGAGACACGAAACGGGATTTAGAGCCCCTATAACTAGGCTATCTACACGAGACGTAGACATATAACGGAGCTAAAATCACCCTAAAAACTAGGCTAGTTAAGATTGAATTGACAAAATAATATTTTCTCAAAAAATATTTTCTGAGATTGTACACTAAAGTGAATTGGTCTTGTATAGTGGAGACACGAAACGGGATTTAGAGCCCCTATAACTAGGCTATCTACACGAGACGTAGACATATAACGGAGCTAAAATCACCCTAAAAACTAGGCTAGTTAAGATTGAATTGACAAAATAATATTTTCTCAAAAAATATTTTCTGAGATTGTACACTAAAGTGAATTGGTCTTGTATAGTGGAGACACGAAACGGGATTTAGAGCCCCTATAACTAGGCTATCTACACGAGACGTAGACATATAACGGAGCTAAAATCACCCTAAAAACTAGGCTAGTTAAGATTGAATTGACAAAATAATATTTTCTCAAAAAATATTTTCTGAGATTGTACACTAAAGTGAATTGGTCTTGTATAGTGGAGACACGAAACGGGATTTAGAGCCCCTATAACTAGGCTATCTACACGAGACGTAGACATATAACGGAGCTAAAATCACCCTAAAAACTAGGCTAGTTAAGATTGAATTGACAAAATAATATTTTCTCAAAAAATATTTTCTGAGATTGTACACTAAAGTGAATTGGTCTTGTATAGTGGAGACACGAAACGGGATTTAGAGCCCCTATAACTAGGCTATCTACACGAGACGTAGACATATAACGGAGCTAAAATCACCCTAAAAACTAGGCTAGTTAAGATTGAATTGACAAAATAATATTTTCTCAAAAAATATTTTCTGAGATTGTACACTAAAGTGAATTGGTCTTGTATAGTGGAGACACGAAACGGGATTTAGAGCCCCTATAACTAGGCTATCTACACGAGACGTAGACATATAACGGAGCTAAAATCACCCTAAAAACTAGGCTAGTTAAGATTGAATTGACAAAATAATATTTTCTCAAAAAATATTTTCTGAGATTGTACACTAAAGTGAATTGGTCTTGTATAGTGGAGACACGAAACGGGATTTAGAGCCCCTATAACTAGGCTATCTACACGAGACGTAGACATATAACGGAGCTAAAATCACCCTAAAAACTAGGCTAGTTAAGATTGAATTGACAAAATAATATTTTCTCAAAAAATATTTTCTGAGATTGTACACTAAAGTGAATTGGTCTTGTATAGTGGAGACACGAAACGGGATTTAGAGCCCCTATAACTAGGCTATCTACACGAGACGTAGACATATAACGGAGCTAAAATCACCCTAAAAACTAGGCTAGTTAAGATTGAATTGACAAAATAATATTTTCTCAAAAAATATTTTCTGAGATTGTACACTAAAGTGAATTGGTCTTGTATAGTGGAGACACAAACGGGATTTAGAGCCCCTATAACTAGGCTATCTACACGAGACGTAGACATATAACGGAGCTAAAATCACCCTAAAAACTAGGCTAGTTAAGATTGAATTGACAAAATAATATTTTCTCAAAAAATATTTTCTGAGATTGTACACTAAAGTGAATTGGTCTTGTATAGTGGAGACACGAAACGGGATTTAGAGCCCCTATAACTAGGCTATCTACACGAGACGTAGACATATAACGGAGCTAAAATCACCCTAAAAACTAGGCTAGTTAAGATTGAATTGACAAAATAATATTTTCTCAAAAAATATTTTCTGAGATTGTACACTAAAGTGAATTGGTCTTGTATAGTGGAGACACGAAACGGGATTTAGAGCCCCTATAACTAGGCTATCTACACGAGACGTAGACATATAACGGAGCTAAAATCACCCTAAAAACTAGGCTAGTTAAGATTGAATTGACAAAATAATATTTTCTCAAAAAATATTTTCTGAGATTGTACACTAAAGTGAATTGGTCTTGTATAGTGGAGACACGAAACGGGATTTAGAGCCCCTATAACTAGGCTATCTACACGAGACGTAGACATATAACGGAGCTAAAATCACCCTAAAAACTAGGCTAGTTAAGATTGAATTGACAAAATAATATTTTCTCAAAAAATATTTTCTGAGATTGTACACTAAAGTGAATTGGTCTTGTATAGTGGAGACACGAAACGGGATTTAGAGCCCCTATAACTAGGCTATCTACACGAGACGTAGACATATAACGGAGCTAAAATCACCCTAAAAACTAGGCTAGTTAAGATTGAATTGACAAAATAATATTTTCTCAAAAAAATATTTTCTGAGATTGTACACTAAAGTGAATTGGTCTTGTATAGTGGAGACACGAAACGGGATTTAGAGCCCCTATAACTAGGCTATCTACACGAGACGTAGACATATAACGGAGCTAAAATCACCCTAAAAACTAGGCTAGTTAAGATTGAATTGACAAAATAATATTTTCTCAAAAAATATTTTCTGAGATTGTACACTAAAGTGAATTGGTCTTGTATAGTGGAGACACGAAACGGGATTTAGAGCCCCTATAACTAGGCTATCTACACGAGACGTAGACATATAACGGAGCTAAAATCACCCTAAAAACTAGGCTAGTTAAGATTGAATTGACAAAATAATATTTTCTCAAAAAATATTTTCTGAGATTGTACACTAAAGTGAATTGGTCTTGTATAGTGGAGACACGAAACGGGATTTAGAGCCCCTATAACTAGGCTATCTACACGAGACGTAGACATATAACGGAGCTAAAATCCCCCTAAAAACTAGGCTAGTTAAGATTGAATTGACAAAATAATATTTTCTCAAAAAATAATATTTTCTCAAAAAATATTTTCTGTGATTGTACACTAAAGTGAATTGGTCTTGTATAGTGGAGACACGAAACGGGATTTAGAGCCCCTATAACTAGGCTATCTACACGAGACGTAGACATATAACGGAGCTAAAATCACCCTAAAAACTAGGCTAGTTAAGATTGAATTGACAAAATAATATTTTCTCAAAAAATATTTTCTGAGATTGTACACTAAAGTGAATTGGTCTTGTATAGTGGAGACACGAAACGGGATTTAGAGCCCCTATAACTAGGCTATCTACACGAGACGTAGACATATAACGGAGCTAAAATCACCCTAAAAACTAGGCTAGTTAAGATTGAATTGACAAAATAATATTTTCTCAAAAAATATTTTCTGAGATTGTACACTAAAGTGAATTGGTCTTGTATAGTGGAGACACGAAACGGGATTTAGAGCCCCTATAACTAGGCTATCTACACGAGACGTAGACATATAACGGAGCTAAAATCACCCTAAAAACTAGGCTAGTTAAGATTGAATTGACAAAATAATATTTTCTCAAAAAATATTTTCTGAGATTGTACACTAAAGTGAATTGGTCTTGTATAGTGGAGACACGAAACGGGATTTAGAGCCCCTATAACTAGGCTATCTACACGAGACGTAGACATATAACGGAGCTAAAATCACCCTAAAAACTAGGCTAGTTAAGATTGAATTGACAAAATAATATTTTCTCAAAAAATATTTTCTGAGATTGTACACTAAAGTGAATTGGTCTTGTATAGTGGAGACACGAAACGGGATTTAGAGCCCCTATAACTAGGCTATCTACACGAGACGTAGACATATAACGGAGCTAAAATCACCCTAAAAACTAGGCTAGTTAAGATTGAATTGACAAAATAATATTTTCTCAAAAAATATTTTCTGAGATTGTACACTAAAGTGAATTGGTCTTGTATAGTGGAGACACGAAACGGGATTTAGAGCCCCTATAACTAGGCTATCTACACGAGACGTAGACATATAACGGAGCTAAAATCACCCTAAAAACTAGGCTAGTTAAGATTGAATTGACAAAATAATATTTTCTCAAAAAAAAATTTCTGAGATTGTACACTAAAGTGAATTGGTCTTGTATAGTGGAGACACGAAACGGGATTTAGAGCCCCTATAACTAGGCTATCTACACGAGACGTAGACATATAAAGGAGCTAAAATCACCCTAAAAACTAGGCTAGTTAAGATTGAATTGACAAAATAATATTTTCTCAAAAAATATTTTCTGAGATTGTACACTAAAGTGAATTGGTCTTGTATAGTGGAGACACGAAACGGGATTTAGAGCCCCTATAACTAGGCTATCTACACGAGACGTAGACATATAACGGAGCTAAAATCACCCTAAAAACTAGGCTAGTTAAGATTGAATTGACAAAATAATATTTTCTCAAAAAATATTTTCTGAGATTGTACACTAAAGTGAATTGGTCTTGTATAGTGGAGACACGAAACGGGATTTAGAGCCCCTATAACTAGGCTATCTACACGAGACGTAGACATATAACGGAGCTAAAATCACCCTAAAAACTAGGCTAGTTAAGATTGAATTGACAAAATAATATTTTCTCAAAAAATATTTTCTGAGATTGTACACTAAAGTGAATTGGTCTTGTATAGTGGAGACACGAAACGGGATTTAGAGCCCCTATAACTAGGCTATCTACACGAGACGTAGACATATAACGGAGCTAAAATCACCCTAAAAACTAGGCTAGTTAAGATTGAATTGACAAAATAATATTTTCTCAAAAAATATTTTCTGAGATTGTACACTAAAGTGAATTGGTCTTGTATAGTGGAGACACGAAACGGGATTTAGAGCCCCTATAACTAGGCTATCTACACGAGACGTAGACATATAACGGAGCTAAAATCACCCTAAAAACTAGGCTAGTTAAGATTGAATTGACAAAATAATATTTTCTCAAAAAATATTTTCTGAGATTGTACACTAAAGTGAATTGGTCTTGTATAGTGGAGACACAAACGGGATTTAGAGCCCCTATAACTAGGCTATCTACACGAGACGTAGACATATAACGGAGCTAAAATCACCCTAAAAACTAGGCTAGTTAAGATTGAATTGACAAAATAATATTTTCTCAAAAAATATTTTCTGAGATTGTACACTAAAGTGAATTGGTCTTGTATAGTGGAGACACGAAACGGGATTTAGAGCCCCTATAACTAGGCTATCTACACGAGACGTAGACATATAACGGAGCTAAAATCACCCTAAAAACTAGGCTAGTTAAGATTGAATTGACAAAATAATATTCTCTCAAAAAATATTTTCTGAGATTGTACACTAAAGTGAATTGGTCTTGTATAGTGGAGACACGAAACGGGATTTAGAGCCCCTATAACTAGGCTATCTACACGAGACGTAGACATATAACGGAGCTAAAATCACCCTAAAAACTAGGCTAGTTAAGATTGAATTGACAAACAAATATTTTCTCAAAAAATATTTTCTGAGAATGTACACTAAAGTGAATTGGTCTTGTATAGTGGAGACACGAAACGGGATTTAGAGCCCCTATAACTAGGCTATCTACACGAGACGTAGACATATAACGGAGCTAAAATCACCCTAAAAACTAGGCTAGTTAAGATTGAATTGACAAAATAATATTCTCTCAAAAAATATTTTCTGAGATTGTACACTAAAGTGAATTGGTCTTGTATAGTGGAGACACGAAACGGGATTTAGAGCCCCTATAACTAGGCTATCTACACGAGACGTAGACATATAACGGAGCTAAAATCACCCTAAAAACTAGGCTAGTTAAGATTGAATTGACAAAATAATATTTTCTCAAAAAATATTTTCTGAGATTGTACACTAAAGTGAATTGGTCTTGTATAGTGGAGACACGAAACGGGATTTAGAGCCCCTATAACTAGGCTATCTACACGAGACGTAGACATATAACGGAGCTAAAATCACCCTAAAAACTAGGCTAGTTAAGATTGAATTGACAAAATAATATTTTCTCAAAAAATATTTTCTGAGATTGTACACTAAAGTGAATTGGTCTTGTATAGTGGAGACACGAAACGGGATTTAGAGCCCCTATAACTAGGCTATCTACACGAGACGTAGACATATAACGGAGCTAAAATCACCCTAAAAACTAGGCTAGTTAAGATTGAATTGACAAAATAATATTTTCTCAAAAAATATTTTCTGAGATTGTACACTAAAGTGAATTGGTCTTGTATAGTGGAGACACGAAACGGGATTTAGAGCCCCTATAACTAGGCTATCTACACGAGACGTAGACAATAACGGAGCTAAAATCACCCTAAAAACTAGGCTAGTTAAGATTGAATTGACAAAATAATATTTTCTCAAAAAATATTTTCTGAGATTGTACACTAAAGTGAATTGGTCTTGTATAGTGGAGACACGAAACGGGATTTAGAGCCCCTATAACTAGGCTATCTACACGAGACGTAGACATATAACGGAGCTAAAATCACCCTAAAAACTAGGCTAGTTAAGATTGAATTGACAAAATAATATTTTCTCAAAAAATATTTTCTGAGATTGTACACTAAAGTGAATTGGTCTTGTATAGTGGAGACACGAAACGGGATTTAGAGCCCCTATAACTAGGCTATCTACACGAGACGTAGACATATAACGGAGCTAAAATCACCCTAAAAACTAGGCTAGTTAAGATTGAATTGACAAAATAATATTTTCTCAAAAAATATTTTCTGAGATTGTACACTAAAGTGAATTGGTCTTGTATAGTGGAGACACGAAACGGGATTTAGAGCCCCTATAACTAGGCTATCTACACGAGACGTAGACATATAACGGAGCTAAAATCACCCTAAAAACTAGGCTAGTTAAGATTGAATTGACAAAATAATATTTTCTCAAAAAATATTTTCTGAGATTGTACACTAAAGTGAATTGGTCTTGTATAGTGGAGACACGAAACGGGATTTAGAGCCCCTATAACTAGGCTATCTACACGAGACGTAGACATATAACGGAGCTAAAATCACCCTAAAAACTAGGCTAGTTAAGATTGAATTGACAAAATAATATTTTCTCAAAAAATATTTTCTGAGATTGTACACTAAAGTGAATTGGTCTTGTATAGTGGAGACACGAAACGGGATTTAGAGCCCCTATAACTAGGCTATCTACACGAGACGTAGACATATAACGGAGCTAAAATCACCCTAAAAACTAGGCTAGTTAAGATTGAATTGACAAAATAATATTTTCTCAAAAAATATTTTCTGAGATTGTACACTAAAGTGAATTGGTCTTGTATAGTGGAGACACGAAACGGGATTTAGAGCCCCTATAACTAGGCTATCTACACGAGACGTAGACATATAACGGAGCTAAAATCACCCTAAAAACTAGGCTAGTTAAGATTGAATTGACAAAATAATATTTTCTCAAAAAATATTTTCTGAGATTGTACACTAAAGTGAATTGGTCTTGTATAGTGGAGACACGAAACGGGATTTAGAGCCCCTATAACTAGGCTATCTACACGAGACGTAGACATATAACGGAGCTAAAATCACCCTAAAAACTAGGCTAGTTAAGATTGAATTGACAAAATAATATTTTCTCAAAAAATATTTTCTGAGATTGTACACTAAAGTGAATTGGTCTTGTATAGTGGAGACACGAAACGGGATTTAGAGCCCCTATAACTAGGCTATCTACACGAGACGTAGACATATAACGGAGCTAAAATCACCCTAAAAACTAGGCTAGTTAAGATTGAATTGACAAAATAATATTTTCTCAAAAAATATTTTCTGAGATTGTACACTAAAGTGAATTGGTCTTGTATAGTGGAGACACGAAACGGGATTTAGAGCCCCTATAACTAGGCTATCTACACGAGACGTAGACATATAACGGAGCTAAAATCACCCTAAAAACTAGGCTAGTTAAGATTGAATTGACAAAATAATATTTTCTCAAAAAAAAATATTTTCTGAGATTGTACACTAAAGTGAATTGGTCTTGTATAGTGGAGACACGAAACGGGATTTAGAGCCCCTATAACTAGGCTATCTACACGAGACGTAGACATATAACAGCTAAAATCACCCTAAAAACTAGGCTAGTTAAGATTGAATTGACAAAATAATATTTTCTCAAAAAATATTTTCTGAGATTGTACACTAAAGTGAATTGGTCTTGTATAGTGGAGACACGAAACGGGATTTAGAGCCCCTATAACTAGGCTATCTACACGAGACGTAGACATATAACGGAGCTAAAATCACCCTAAAAACTAGGCTAGTTAAGATTGAATTGACAAAATAATATTTTCTCAAAAAATATTTTCTGAGATTGTACACTAAAGTGAATTGGTCTTGTATAGTGGAGACACGAAACGGGATTTAGAGCCCCTATAACTAGGCTATCTACACGAGACGTAGACATATAACGGAGCTAAAATCACCCTAAAAACTAGGCTAGTTAAGATTGAATTGACAAAATAATATTTTCTCAAAAAAATATTTTCTGAGATTGTACACTAAAGTGAATTGGTCTTGTATAGTGGAGACACGAAACGGGATTTAGAGCCCCTATAACTAGGCTATCTACACGAGACGTAGACATATAACGGAGCTAAAATCACCCTAAAAACTAGGCTAGTTAAGATTGAATTGACAAAATAATATTTTCTCAAAAAATATTTTCTGAGATTGTACACTAAAGTGAATTGGTCTTGTATAGTGGAGACACGAAACGGGATTTAGAGCCCCTATAACTAGGCTATCTACACGAGACGTAGACATATAACGGAGCTAAAATCACCCTAAAAACTAGGCTAGTTAAGATTGAATTGACAAAATAATATTTTCTCAAAAAATATTTTCTGAGATTGTACACTAAAGTGAATTGGTCTTGTATAGTGGAGACACGAAACGGGATTTAGAGCCCCTATAACTAGGCTATCTACACGAGACGTAGACATATAACGGAGCTAAAATCACCCTAAAAACTAGGCTAGTTAAGATTGAATTGACAAAATAATATTTTCTCAAAAAATATTTTCTGAGATTGTACACTAAAGTGAATTGGTCTTGTATAGTGGAGACACGAAACGGGATTTAGAGCCCCTATAACTAGGCTATCTACACGAGACGTAGACATATAACGGAGCTAAAATCACCCTAAAAACTAGGCTAGTTAAGATTGAATTGACAAAATAATATTTTCTCAAAAAATATTTTCTGAGATTGTACACTAAAGTGAATTGGTCTTGTATAGTGGAGACACGAAACGGGATTTAGAGCCCCTATAACTAGGCTATCTACACGAGACGTAGACATATAACGGAGCTAAAATCACCCTAAAAACTAGGCTAGTTAAGATTGAATTGACAAAATAATATTTTCTCAAAAAATATTTTCTGAGATTGTACACTAAAGTGAATTGGTCTTGTATAGTGGAGACACGAAACGGGATTTAGAGCCCCTATAACTAGGCTATCTACACGAGACGTAGACATATAACGGAGCTAAAATCACCCTAAAAACTAGGCTAGTTAAGATTGAATTGACAAAATAATATTTTCTCAAAAAATATTTTCTGAGATTGTACACTAAAGTGAATTGGTCTTGTATAGTGGAGACACGAAACGGGATTTAGAGCCCCTATAACTAGGCTATCTACACGAGACGTAGACATATAACGGAGCTAAAATCACCCTAAAAACTAGGCTAGTTAAGATTGAATTGACAAAATAATATTTTCTCAAAAAATATTTTCTGAGATTGTACACTAAAGTGAATTGGTCTTGTATAGTGGAGACACGAAACGGGATTTAGAGCCCCTATAACTAGGCTATCTACACGAGACGTAGACATATAACGGAGCTAAAATCACCCTAAAAACTAGGCTAGTTAAGATTGAATTGACAAAATAATATTTTCTCAAAAAATATTTTCTGAGATTGTACACTAAAGTGAATTGGTCTTGTATAGTGGAGACACGAAACGGGATTTAGAGCCCCTATAACTAGGCTATCTACACGAGACGTAGACATATAACGGAGCTAAAATCACCCTAAAAACTAGGCTAGTTAAGATTGAATTGACAAAATAATATTTTCTCAAAAAATATTTTCTGAGATTGTACACTAAAGTGAATTGGTCTTGTATAGTGGAGACACGAAACGGGATTTAGAGCCCCTATAACTAGGCTATCTACACGAGACGTAGACATATAACGGAGCTAAAATCACCCTAAAAACTAGGCTAGTTAAGATTGAATTGACAAAATAATATTTTCTCAAAAAATATTTTCTGAGATTGTACACTAAAGTGAATTGGTCTTGTATAGTGGAGACACGAAACGGGATTTAGAGCCCCTATAACTAGGCTATCTACACGAGACGTAGACATATAACGGAGCTAAAATCACCCTAAAAACTAGGCTAGTTAAGATTGAATTGACAAAATAATATTTTCTCAAAAAATATTTTCTGAGATTGTACACTAAAGTGAATTGGTCTTGTATAGTGGAGACACGAAACGGGATTTAGAGCCCCTATAACTAGGCTATCTACACGAGACGTAGACATATAACGGAGCTAAAATCACCCTAAAAACTAGGCTAGTTAAGATTGAATTGACAAAATAATATTTTCTCAAAAAATATTTTCTGAGATTGTACACTAAAGTGAATTGGTCTTGTATAGTGGAGACACGAAACGGGATTTAGAGCCCCTATAACTAGGCTATCTACACGAGACGTAGACATATAACGGAGCTAAAATCACCCTAAAAACTAGGCTAGTTAAGATTGAATTGACAAAATAATATTTTCTCAAAAAATATTTTCTGAGATTGTACACTAAAGTGAATTGGTCTTGTATAGTGGAGACACGAAACGGGATTTAGAGCCCCTATAACTAGGCTATCTACATGAGACGTAGACATATAACGGAGCTAAAATCACCCTAAAAACTAGGCTAGTTAAGATTGAATTGACAAAATAATATTTTCTCAAAAAATATTTTCTGAGATTGTACACTAAAGTGAATTGGTCTTGTATAGTGGAGACACGAAACGGGATTTAGAGCCCCTATAACTAGGCTATCTACACGAGACGTAGACATATAACGGAGCTAAAATCCCCCTAAAAACTAGGCTAGTTAAGATTGAATTGACAAAATAATATTTTCTCAAAAAATATTTTCTGAGATTGTACACTAAAGTGAATTGGTCTTGTATAGTGGAGACACGAAACGGGATTTAGAGCCCCTATAACTAGGCTATCTACACGAGACGTAGACATATAACAGCTAAAATCACCCTAAAAACTAGGCTAGTTAAGATTGAATTGACAAAATAATATTTTCTCAAAAAATATTTTCTGAGATTGTACACTAAAGTGAATTGGTCTTGTATAGTGGAGACACGAAACGGGATTTAGAGCCCCTATAACTAGGCTATCTACACAGAACGTAGACATATAACAGAGCTAAAATCACCCTAAAAACTAGGCTAGTTAAGATTGAATTGACAAAATAATATTTTCTCAAAAAATATTTTCTGAGATTGTACACTAAAGTGAATTGGTCTTGTATAGTGGAGACACGAAACGGGATTTAGAGCCCCTATAACTAGGCTATCTACATGAGACGTAGACATATAACGGAGCTAAAATCCCCCTAAAAACTAGGCTAGTTAAGATTGAATTGACAAAATAATATTTTCTCAAAAAATATTTTCTGAGATTGTACACTAAAGTGAATTGGTCTTGTATAGTGGAGACACGAAACGGGATTTAGAGCCCCTATAACTAGGCTATCTACACGAGACGTAGACATATAACGGAGCTAAAATCACCCTAAAAACTAGGCTAGTTAAGATTGAATTGACAAAATAATATTTTCTCAAAAAATATTTTCTGAGATTGTACACTAAAGTGAATTGGTCTTGTATAGTGGAGACACGAAACGGGATTTAGAGCCCCTATAACTAGGCTATCTTCACGAGACGTAGACATATAACGGAGCTAAAATCCCCCTAAAAACTAGGCTAGTTAAGATTGAATTGACAAAATAATATTTTCTCAAAAAATATTTTCTGAGATTGTACACTAAAGTGAATTGGTCTTGTATAGTGGAGACACGAAACGGGATTTAGAGCCCCTATAACTAGGCTATCTACACGAGACGTAGACATATAACGGAGCTAAAATCACCCTAAAAACTAGGCTAGTTAAGATTGAATTGACAAAATAATATTTTCTCAAAAAATATTTTCTGAGATTGTACACTAAAGTGAATTGGTCTTGTATAGTGGAGACACGAAACGGGATTTAGAGCCCCTATAACTAGGCTATCTACACGAGACGTAGACATATAATGGAGCTAAAATCCCCCTAAAAACTAGGCTAGTTAAGATTGAATTGACAAAATAATATTTTCTCAAAAAATATTTTCTGAGATTGTACACTAAAGTGAATTGGTCTTGTATAGTGGAGACACGAAACGGGATTTAGAGCCCCTATAACTAGGCTATCTACACGAGACGTAGACATAACAGAGCTAAAATCACCCTAAAAACTAGGCTAGTTAAGATTGAATTGACAAAATAATATTTTCTCAAAAAATATTTTCTGAGATTGTACACTAAAGTGAATTGGTCTTGTATAGTGGAGACACGAAACGGGATTTAGAGCCCCTATAACTAGGCTATCTACACGAGACGTAGACATAAATGGAGCTAAAATCACCCTAAAAACTAGGCTAGTTAAGATTGAATTGACAAAATAATATTTTCTCAAAAAATATTTTCTGAGATTGTACACTAAAGTGAATTGGTCTTGTATAGTGGAGACACGAAACGGGATTTAGAGCCCCTATAACTAGGCTATCTACACGAGACGTAGACATATAACGGAGCTAAAATCCCCCTAAAAACTAGGCTAGTTAAGATTGAATTGACAAAATAATATTTTCTCAAAAAATATTTTCTGAGATTGTACACTAAAGTGAATTGGTCTTGTATAGTGGAGACACGAAACGGGATTTAGAGCCCCTATAACTAGGCTATCTACATGAGACGTAGACATATAACGGAGCTAAAATCACCCTAAAAACTAGGCTAGTTAAGATTGAATTGACAAAATAATATTTTCTCAAAAAATATTTTCTGAGATTGTACACTAAAGTGAATTGGTCTTGTATAGTGGAGACACGAAACGGGATTTAGAGCCCCTATAACTAGGCTATCTACACGAGACGTAGACATATAACGGAGCTAAAATCACCCTAAAAACTAGGCTAGTTAAGATTGAATTGACAAAATAATATTTTCTCAAAAAATATTTTCTGAGATTGTACACTAAAGTGAATTGGTCTTGTATAGTGGAGACACGAAACGGGATTTAGAGCCCCTATAACTAGGCTATCTACACGAGACGTAGACATATAACGGAGCTAAAATCCCCCTAAAAACTAGGCTAGTTAAGATTGAATTGACAAAATAATATTTTCTCAAAAAAATATTTTCTGAGATTGTACACTAAAGTGAATTGGTCTTGTATAGTGGAGACACGAAACGGGATTTAGAGCCCCTATAACTAGGCTATCTACACGAGACGTAGACATATAACGGAGCTAAAATCACCCTAAAAACTAGGCTAGTTAAGATTGAATTGACAAAATAATATTTTCTCAAAAAATATTTTCTGAGATTGTACACTAAAGTGAATTGGTCTTGTATAGTGGAGACACGAAACGGGATTTAGAGCCCCTATAACTAGGCTATCTACACGAGACGTAGACATATAACGGAGCTAAAATCCCCTAAAAACTAGGCTAGTTAAGATTGAATTGACAAAATAATATTTTCTCAAAAAATATTTTCTGAGATTGTACACTAAAGTGAATTGGTCTTGTATAGTGGAGACACGAAACGGGATTTAGAGCCCCTATAACTAGGCTATCTACATGAGACGTAGACAAATAACGGAGCTAAAATCACCCTAAAAACTAGGCTAGTTAAGATTGAATTGACAAAATAATATTTTCTCAAAAAATATTTTCTGAGATTGTACACTAAAGTGAATTGGTCTTGTATAGTGGAGACACGAAACGGGATTTAGAGCCCCTATAACTAGGCTATCTACACGAGACGTAGACATATAACGGAGCTAAAATCCCCCTAAAAACTAGGCTAGTTAAGATTGAATTGACAAAATAATATTTTCTCAAAAAATATTTCTGAGATTGTACACTAAAGTGAATTGGTCTTGTATAGTGGAGACACGAAACGGGATTTAGAGCCCCTATAACTAGGCTATCTACATGAGACGTAGACATATAACAGAGCTAAAATCCCCCTAAAAACTAGGCTAGTTAAGATTGAATTGACAAAATAATATTTTCTCAAAAAATATTTTCTGAGATTGTACACTAAAGTGAATTGGTCTTGTATAGTGGAGACACGAAACGGGATTTAGAGCCCCTATAACTAGGCAATCTACATGAGACGTAGACATATAACTGAGCTAATATCCCCCTAAAAACTAGGCTAGTTAAGATTGAATTGACAAAATAATATTTTCTCAAAAAATATTTTCTGAGATTGTACACTAAAGTGAATTGGTCTTGTATAGTGGAGACATAAACGGGATTTAGAGCCCCTATAACTAGGCTATCTACACGAGACGTAGACATATAATGGAGCTAAAATCACCCTAAAAACTAGGCTAGTTAAGATTGAATTGACAAAATAATATTTTCTCAAAAAATATTTTCTGAGATTGTACACTAAAGTGAATTGGTCTTGTATAGTGGAGACACGAAACGGGATTTAGAGCCCCTATAACTAGGCTATCTACACGAGACGTAGACATATAACGGAGCTAAAATCACCCTAAAAACTAGGCTAGTTAAGATTGAATTGACAAAATAATATTTTCTCAAAAAAAAAATTTCTGAGATTGTACACTAAAGTGAATTGGTCTTGTATAGTGGAGACACGAAACGGGATTTAGAGCCCCTATAACTAGGCTATCTACACGAGACGTAGACATATAATAGAGCTAAAATCACCCTAAAAACTAGGCTAGTTAAGATTGAATTGACAAAATAATATTTTCTCAAAAAATATTTTCTGAGATTGTACACTAAAGTGAATTGGTCTTGTATGGTGGAGACACGAAACAGGATTTAGAGCCCCTATAACTAGGCTATCTACACGAGATGTAGACATATAACAGAGCTAAAATCACCCTAAAAACTAGGCTAGTTAAAATTGAATTGACAAAATAATATTTTCTCAAAAAATATTTTCTGAGATTGTACACTAAAGTGAATTGGTCTTGTATGGTGGAGACACGAAACAGGATTTAGAGCCCCTATAACTAGGCTATCTACACGAGATGTAGACATATAACAGAGCTAAAATCACCCTAAAAACTAGGCTAGTTAAGATTGAATTGACAAAATAATATTTTCTCAAAAAAATATTTTCTGAGATTGTACACTAAAGTGAATTGGTCTTGTATAGTGGAGACACGAAACGACATTTAGAGCCCCTATAACTAGGCTATCTACACGAGACGTAGACATATAATGGAGCTAATATCCCCCTAAAAACTAGGCTAGTTAAGATTGAATTGACAAAATAATATTTTCTCAAAAAAATATTTCCTCAAAAAAATATTTTCTGAGATTGTACACTAAAGTGAATTGGTCTTGTATAGTGGAGACACGAAACGGGATTTAGAGCCCCTATAACTAGGCTATCTACACGAGACGTAGACATATAACGGAGCTAATATCCCCCTAAAAACTAGGCTAGTTAAGATTGAATTGACAAAATAATATTTTCTCAAAAAAATATTTTCTGAGATTGTACACTAAAGTGAATTGGTCTTGTATAGTGGAGACACGAAACGGGATTTAGAGCCCCTATAACTAGGCTATCTACACGAGACGTAGACATATAACAGAGCTAAAATCACCCTAAAAACTAGGCTAGTTAAGATTGAATTGACAAAATAATGTTTTCTCAAAAAAATATTTTCTGAGATTGTACACTAAAGTGAATTGGTCTTGTATAGTGGAGACACGAAACGGGATTTAGAGCCCCTATAACTAGGATATCTACACGAGATGTAGACATAAAACGGAGCTAAAATCACCCTAAAAACTAGGCTAGTTAAGATTGAATTGACAAAATAATATTTTCTCAAAAAATTATTTTCTGAGATTGTACACTAAAGTGAATTGGTCTTGTATAGTGGAGACACGAAACGACATTTAGAGCCCCTATAACTAGGCTATCTACACGAGATGTAGACATATAACGGAGCTAAAATCACCCTAAAAACTAGGCTAGTTAAGATTGAATTGACAAAATAATATTTTCTCAAAAAAATATTTCCTCAAAAAAATATTTTCTGATATTGTACACTAAAGTGAATTGGTCTTGTTGATGCCCACAGATCCTTGCTAAGCTGTAAAATATCGTCTAATGATAGCCAGAATAAACTGTCAAAAAGCGTCATATTCCTCAAGGGATTACAAAAATGGCCGCTCTCTTTCTTAAGGGAATCCCGAACCAAAGATGAACGAAACACTTAGAAAGAAACGATAATCTTTGAAACACTGCAAGTGCACTTTTTCATAAATTATCGCTCAGTTCCCTTTATTATCTTGGTTCTACAAAGCTGAACGAATTACATAAGAAATGTACGACCTTTGGAAAACAGCGTAGTATTAGGTGCCTTGTTTCATTAAGGGGAGATGGGCGTATATATTTGCTCATTTATATATATATTTGTATTATTTGTTTGGTTTCCTCCCTAGACCCCTCTGTCAAGCTTAAAAAAACACACCCAAGACCCTCCTTCAAGATAAATGTGTACATTTTTGTATAGAAAAACGTCCCGGCCTAAGGCCGGTTCCTCTTAAATTAAAGATTCGCTATCGCTCATCAGGAAAAAATCGACACCTAAATTACACAAAAAGTCTTAAAATTGACAAAGAAATGGGGCGAAAAGTCTAAAAATCACCAAACTAATGGGCCGAACGTCATAAAATCTGAAAACTAATGGGGCTACACGTGAGGGAGAAGGGGGACCAGAAAAACGACCCATCTCCCCTTAATTATCGCTCAGTTCCAAAGTGCTCAGTTCCCTTTATAATCTTTGTTCAACGTGAATAAAATTGTCTAATAACAGCCAGAATAAATACAAAATAACTTGGCCAGTACTGAAAGAGGGTTAACGGGTGATGGCTCGCTTTTCTGGACCCCTTTCTCTCTCATGCTTAACCCCATTAGTTTTTAGATAGACGTTTGGCCCATTACTTGTTGATTTTGAGACCTTTCGGCCCATTTGTTTGTCAATATTAACATATTCGTGCCATATTGGTATCGATTTTTTTCCTGGCGAGCGATTGCGAGCTTGAAATTGTAGGACGGCCTTCAGCCGGAACATTTTCTACCGAAAAATGTACATACTTATCTTGCAAGGGGGTCTAGGCGGTGTTTTGTAAAAGCTTGCTCAGAGGTCTAGCGAGGAAGCTCAAAAATAAATAAATACATGAATATATAGCCCTAAAAATAACTACCCCCTTAATTTCCTATTGGGCCAGGATATATGGAAGGATAACAAGTAGGTATGAATTAAAAGTGTATGGTATTGTGCAGTAGTTAAGGGGAGATGGGTCGTTTTTCGGGTCCCTCTTCTTCATGTTTAGCCCCATTACTTTTCAGGTTTGATGATGTTTGGCTCGTTAGTTTGGCGATTTTAAGAATTGTTGACCCATTTGTTGTCAATATTAAGACTGTTCGTGTTATTTAGATGTCGATTTTGTCCTGGCAAGCGATAGCGAGCCTATTATTTGAGGGGAAATTTTTATATCGAAAAATTTACAAAATGTATCTTGAAGGAGGGTCTTGGGGGTGTTCTTTTAAGCTGGATGGGGGTCTAGGGAGGAAACTAAAAACAAAAATAACAATACAAATATATACAGTATAATTATAAATGAGGAAATAAGTACGTCCATCCCCCCTAAATAATATGACCAAATAATGGTTCTATAGCAAATTATTCTTGTAAGTCGATTAATCATACTAGCTTTTCTTCCACACATAAATATAAGGGATTGTATACAAACTTATGTGGCAACCTGTACAGTTGGCCACAGAAGTTCTAGTCCTCGTTGTCATCTTATGTAGGAAACCAAAACAGTACGAATGAATTGAGAGTGTGGTTGCTTTTAATTATCAGTTAACTCAATAGTCAGATGAGTTAACCACTGCATAAGAACAAGAATCGACACTTGTTATTCAATCATATGCATTATATTTCCATGTATAAGATCACAGAGAAACATAACTTATGTGGCCAACTGTACATTATATTTCCATGTATAAGATCACCGAGAGAAACATAACTTATGTGGCCAACTGTACATTATATTACCATGTATAAGATCACTGAGAGAAACAGAACTTATGTGGCCAACTGTACATTATATTACCATGTATAAGATCACTGAGAGAAACAGAACTTATGTGGCCAACTGTACATTATATTACCATGTATAAGATCACTGAGAGAAACAGAACTTATGTGGCCAACTGTACATTATATTACCATGTATAAGATCA
This sequence comes from Paralithodes platypus, assembly GCA_032716605.1. Lineage (NCBI taxonomy): Eukaryota > Metazoa > Arthropoda > Malacostraca > Decapoda > Lithodidae > Paralithodes > Paralithodes platypus. Next base: position 381,224 of record JAVRFV010002376.1, on the reverse strand, counting down.
CTGAGAGAAACAGAACTTATGTGGCCAACTGTACATTATATTACCATGTATAAGATCACTGAGAGAAACAGAACTTATGTGGCCAACTGTACATTATATTACCATGTATAAGATCACTGAGAGAAACAGAACTTATGTGGCCAACTGTACATTATATTACCATGTATAAGATCACTGAGAGAAACAGAACTTATGTGGCCAACTGTACATTATATTACCATGTATAAGATCACTGAGAGAAACAGAACTTATGTAGCCAACTGTACATTATATTACCATGTATAAGATCACTGAGAGAAACAGAACTTATGTGGCCAACTGTACATTATATTACCATGTATAAGATCACTGAGAGAAACAGAACTTATGTGGCCAACTGTACATTATATTTCCATGTATAAGATCACTGAGAGAAACAGAACTTATGTGGCCAACTGTACATTATATTACCATGTATAAGATCACTGAGAGAAACAGAACTTATGTGGCCAACTGTACATTATATTACCATGTATAAGATCACTGAGAGAAACAGAACTTATGTGGCCAGTTTAACTGTACATTATATTACCATGTATAAGATCACTGAGAGAATCAGAACTTATGTGGCCAACTGTACATTATATTACCATGTATAAAATCACAGAGAAACAGAACTTATGTGGCCAACTGTACACTCTAAGACATAAATCCTGGCCTAAAAATATTGTGAACCTTTGAACAGCCAAACGAACCTCTTTAGCGCTAATATTTGGTACCGGTAAACAATGTAAGGGGAGGTAGTTGCCTTTTCTGGACCCCCTTCTCCCGCAAGTTAGGCACATTATTTTTGAGATTTTGAAAACTTTTCCCCATTATTATGTCAATTTTAAGATCTTTCGCCCCATTCTTTGCCAATATCAAGACCTTTCATGCAATCTATTTGGTGACCGGTCAACTCAACCAGTAGACCATTTCAACCAGTAGCTCTCAACCAGTACCAAATCAACCAATACGGTTACGTTAGGTTAGTACTATATTTTGGCACTGGTTTGATTGGTCTGGGTTAATTTGGCACTGGTTGAGAGCTACTGGTTGAAATGGTCTACTGGTTGAGATGACAGGGAACCAATCTAATTAGGTGTCGATTTTTTATGGCGAGCCTGCAGAGGAACCAGCATTCAGCCATGGGATGTTTGTATTTATCGAAAAAATAAATATATTTATTGATTTATAGACCAAAAAACTAGAACTACTCCCTTAATACTAAAACATGTCCTTTATTCATAGTGCAGCCGTGACGTCAGGTCACGTGACAATAATAAACAAACCAGTACCTGGCTCTATGCCGCGGGCTTGTACACAAAGAGACTGGTCAAGTTTGTGTTGTTTTAGCACACACGGACAAGACAATGTGCTTCTGTATTGATTTCAAACAATCAAAGATGTAAGGAAAATATATTATGGAAATAATAACAAGCTTCAAAGCAGTAACATAAGGACTAGGCTTAACAATTATCTGTACTGATATTTATTGTCTCATTTTACACAATATATTTGTATACACATTTATGTTTATGATATATATAGTCTCGTTGGCAATATAAGCAAAATCCATCATAGTTTTACCATTTTAATGCAGCAAAATTATATAAATCTGAACTTGGCTCTTTTACCAACCTTGGCGTGCAACAATATCAAACCCACCAAACCTACCTAAGAATTAACTTAACTAACGGTTTATTTGAGGAGGTTTAAGCAAAGTCCGTTGTATAAATATATGTTACCTTCCATAATAGGAGAATATACGATTTATCATGAAGTTTGTCGGTTGAAGCAAAACTATATACCTGGTACCAGTACCGTTTATGGACATACCTTACCTACATTATGATCCATGTGGATTGGTCTAAAATTCTGGTGTAAAATTCATCAATTTACAAAGTTAGTATTTTTAAGTCTAGCCCATATATAAGGTGATATTTGGTGTAGGTTTTAACTTTCGAACTTGTTTGATATCAAATGTTGATTAAAATCCAAACTCGATCGGGTTATTTTTGTCAACTCGGGTATTTCTATGGTTGCGGGTAGAGGGTATTACAATAAGCTAAATACATCGGAGATTTGACCATATTAATTAACTAAACCTGTATTATGCATCACTGAAATTATAAGTAGGCCTAGCCTATGTACCGGTAGATTGTGTTACGTGCCTTTAACCCCTTCTGTACCGGTGATGTACTTATCATTATATTCTGGCCACTATTAGACGATTTTGTACAGCTTAGGAAGGACGTCTACTCATTACAAGGCTACAGCCTATCTCAATTAATCCTTTTAGATCATAATTATATCCTTCCCAAGCTTAGACAAAATCGTCTAAATGTAGCTGAAATCAAATACAAAAAGACGTTACCGGTAAAGAAGTGGTTAATATTCTGTTCTCAAAGATTTCTGTACGGTATTCATGTGCAGTTCTGCTGTTGTAACAAGGCTTATAATCTGTATAGTATCTCTAATTTACAAAACGTAGACATTATTTGATATCTCTCTCTCTCTCTCTCTCTATATATATATATATATATATATATATATATAAACAATAAAAAACATATATTACAGAAAGGAAGTGAATAATGGAATGTTGGTGTCTTATAACAAACTTTTGTTTTCTGCTTCGCCTTCGCTCGCATAGTTAATCATTAAAAAAATATACGGAAAACGGATAAATATCAACATACTACTGTATGGTGTAAAATTATAAAATCGACATGTAAATAATGTTAATACAGTATTTAAGTTAGCCCAGTATATAAGGAGATATAGTCGGTGTTGTTCACGCTTCATACACCCTGCTTTTATCACAAGCCAGTAATAAGTCTTCCTCATGTTAGACACGGCATTAGGAGCATATAAAGTAGAAACCGATTCAATCGCATAGAGTTCAACGTGTTTATTTACTTGGGAGTAGCGGGCCAATGATGGCCCACGCCGTCTGGTGGAGAAATCGGAACTAACCCCGAGCACACTATGAATTTAACCATGAACAACATCAAGCTTAGAAAAACACCCGGCCGAAGGCCGGTTTCTCTTACATTACAGGCTCACTATCACTCACCAGGAAATAATCGACACATAAATGGCACGAGAAGTCTTAATATTGGCCAGGAAATGGGGCGAAAGGTATTAAAATCACCAAACTAAAGGGCCGAACATCTTATAATGAGAGCCAAAGTCGAGGGAGAAAGGGGTCCAGAAAAATCACCCATCGCCCTCCCCCCTTAATACTAAGACAGGCCCAGATATTTGTATGAACCCTTGAACGGCCAAACGAACCTCCGAAATGTTAATCCTAAGGAAAGAAACAGTGAGGTGATTCGATTAACCCTTTGCAGATTTTGACGCGCTTTGACAGATCCTCTGGCAACCATTAGACAATTTTACAGCTTAGGAAGGATCTGTGGGCATCAAAAGAGTTAATACTATCTCAATTAACCCTCTGACTCCCATACACCCTTCCTAAACTGAATAAATTTGTTTAATAATAGCCAGAAAAGGGAAAAGTTCGGGATAGGTTGGAAAAATTAACCACTGACGAGTTTCATGCTATAAGGAAGTTGGAGCCGTAGACATCGATATTTAGCAGAAGTATCAACTAATATACGGTCCTGTACCCTGGCCCAAGTAGGTGGGCCAGAAATTGTGAATCCTAACCTCTGTAACTAAACAAAAGGGCTAGAGCAAATGGGCTGTAAGTTTCCACACCTATTTCCTGGCTGACCCTTCCCCCATGGTAGATATAATAGCTGGATTACTCTAGTCGTTTGTGAGTTATAGAGGTTAATGTTCAAGAGTTTGGGCCAACTTACTTGGAATAGGGTATAGTACATATATAAATACAATAAACCAATTTATCTATACTTTATATATATCAGAAACCTACATTATTATTGTATTTCTGATATATATCGATGTTTGCGGCTCCAACTTCCTTATAGCCTGAAACTCGCCAGTGATTAATTAACCCATTTAGTACAAGTGACGTCCTTTTCATTACATTCGGGCAAGTATTAGATGATTATATTAAGTTTAGGAAGGACCTCTAACCATTAACAGACTATAAACTATCTCAATTAGGCCTAATCCTTTTAGATACCACAGATCCTTCCTAAGCTGAATATAATTGTCTAATAGTGTCCAGAATATGATTAAAAGGACGTCACTGGTACTGAACGGGTTAAGATCACGATATTATGCACTGTACTGGAAGGTACAGTTGGCCACATGACTTTGTCGCAATCTTACGTACGAAAGTAAAATTGATATGCATGAATTGCAAGTGTGGTTTCTTTTCATTATCAGTTGCTGATTAATCAGCTGAGTTAACAGACAACATAAGAAACTACACTCGTAATTCAATCATGCGCATTATATTTACATGTATAAGATCACGGATAGGAACAGAACTTATGTGGGTAACTGTACAACAGTCTGGGACATACATCGAGGCATAAACATTTCAAAGCTATACACTGTTCCAAATATGATGGCCAAAACTCTTGACCATTAACCTCTATAACTCACGACTACAGTAATCCAGCACATATTCGTACCATTTGGGAAGGGTCAGCCAGGGAATAGGTGTGGAATTTTACAGCTCATTTGTTAACCCCCTTTTGAGTTACAGGTTAGTGTTCACGATGTCTAGCCTATCTATTTGGAACAGGGAAGGGGGTCTGGATCAGCTTCTCATTCATGCTTAGCCCCCTTAAATTCCAGAGTTTAAGACATTCGCCCAAATAGCTTGACAATTGAACGACCTTTCGTAGGTGTAAAATTTGTCCTAGCGAGGGAAATAGAGCCTGCAAATTAGGAGGGGCATTTTTCTATCGAAAAACGCACAAATTGATCTTGAAGAGGGTCTTGGGGCGTATTATTTAAGCTTGATGGAGGTCTAGGGAGGAAAAAATAAGATAAATGAAACAAACTTAATAAATTACTTGAGCCATCGAGCTAATGTCAATTAAAATTCTTCCACTGTCTACCTGTTGATCTTGGATGACGTCATTGAGCAAATGTATTGTAACGGAGGTCTATTTCTAAACTATCTTACTTTAACATTTAGTAGCCAAACTAGATTGGCTACTGAACCCGGTCTACTCAAAAAAATCCCATGCCTCATTGCTGGGATTGAACTCAGGACCAGTCAGTTAAGGGGGCAGTGCTTGTTTTTTGGTCTATATATTTATATATTGAATTATTTTTTAGTTTCCTCGTTAGACCTCCATCAAGCCACAAGAAATACCCCCCTAGATCCCCTTTTAAGATAATTATGTAAATTTTTCGGTAGACAAATGTCATGGCCTTCTAAAAATACAGGCTCGCTATCGCTCGCCAGGAAAAAATCACACCTAAATGGCACGAAAGGTCTTAATATTGACAAAGAAATGAGGCGAAATATCTCAATCACTAACTAATGGAACAAACGTCTTAAGATATCAAAACTATTATGCAAAACACGAGGGAGAAGGAAGGGGGTTCAGAAAAAGCGACTACCTCCCCTTAATAGAGCAGCACTTTACATACTGAGACAAGAGAGGTACCCCACTTGGCTGAGATGTTTCAGTCAAGTGAGTGTTTACATTGAGTATAATATTATGATCACAGTTTTAGCTTCCTTTACAGTATACCCTATTTATTATAAGTAGGCCAAAAATACTGACCACTTTCTATAACTCAAAAACCACTAGAGTAATCAAGCTAAAATGTCTACCATTTGGGAAGAGTCAGCCAGGAGGGATTAGGTCTGAAAGTGTACAGCCCATTTACTCCAGCACTCTTCAAGTTACGGCAGTTATGGGTCACGATTTCTGGCCTTTTTATCATGAATGGCCTTTTGAATGTGGCCGGGAACCTGGGCCGTATTTAAGGGGAGATGGGCGTATTTATTTGCTTATTGCTTTATGTCTTTATTTGTTTTATGTTCCTCCCTAGACCTCCATCAACCTAGACCTTCATCGGTTGTAAAACAAAAAAAACCCAAAATAAATGTGTACAATTTTCGGTAGAAAAATTTCCAGGCCTAAGGCCGATTACTCCTAAAATTACAGGCTAGCTTCCGCTCGCCAGGAGAAGATTGGAACCTAAATGGCACGAAAGGCCTAAATATTGACAAAGAAATGGGTCGTAGTCTTAAAATCACCAAACTAATGTGCCGAACATCTTAAAATCTAAAAACCAATGGGGCTAAACACGAGGAAGAAGGGGGACCAAAAAAACGACCCATCTCCCCTTAACCCACTCAGTACCAATGACGGCCTTTTCATTATATTATGGCAATTATTAAACGATTATATTCAGCTTAGGAAAGATGTCTACTATGAAAAGGCTACAGACTATCTCAATTCATTCTTTATTCGTCCATATATCCTTCCTAACCTAAAAAAAAAAAAAATCTTAATGTTGCTGAAATCCAATAAAATATACGTCACCGGTACTTAACCTCTTGTGTACCGGCGACGTCCTTTTAACTTTCCTCTGGCAACTATTAAACGATTTTATTCAGTTTAAAAATGGCCTTCAGCAATTTAGAGGCTTCGAAATATCTCCTTTATCCCTTTTTACTCCCACAGATCCTTCCCAAACTGCACAAAATCGTCTAAATATAGCTAGAATAAAATGAAAAAGACGTCATCAGTACTGAAGTGTTAAAGGGTCTGTAGCCCGTGATTACGTTACTCCAACATACGATCCTCTTGTGTTATGTGGGGTGGCTACATTTAGACCATTATATCAAGCTTAAGGGGAGATAGGCTGGTTTTTCTGGACACCTTTCTCCCTCATGTTTAGCCCTATTAGTTTGGCGATTTTAAAACCCTTTCACCCCTTTTCTCTGTCAATATTAAAGACTCTTCGTTTCATTTAGGTGTCGATTTTATTCCTGGCGAGTGATAGCGAGCCTGTAATCTAGGAGCCGGGACATTTTTCTACCTAAGAATGTACAAATATATTATCTTGAATGGGGATCCTAGGGTTGTTTTTTTAAAGTTTGATGGAGGTCTAGGGAGGAAACTAGAAAACAATAAATAAATGCAAAATGTATCGTCCAAAAAGTGAACCATTTCCCTTTAAGAATAATTATGATAGATGAAAAGAATAATTGAGACAGTTTATAGCCTTTCAATAATTATTGGTAGACGTCCATCTAAAGCTGAGTAAAATGGTCTAATAGTTACCAGAATATAATGCAATGGCTCTCACCAGTACTGAAAGGGTTAACCCCTTCTGTATCGGTAACGTCTGTTTAAATATATTCTAGCGATATTGAGAGTATTTAGTGCAGCTTAAGACAGATCTGTGGTACTGAAAGGGTTAACCCCTTCTGTATCGGTAACGTCTGTTTAAATATATTCTAGCGATATTGAGAGTATTTAGTGCAGCTTAAGACAGATTTGTGGTACTGAAAAGGGTTAAGTCAGATAGTTCGAGGTCTTTTAATTGCTTGAAATTGTCTAAGAGTACCCAGAATAATGTTAAAAGGCTATCACCGGTACTGAAAGGGTTAAGGGCGGTGCCTCACGAGCGATTTACCGTTAATGTTTACGGGCAATTGTTTGCTGGCAGCTTCAAAATATACAATAACTTCCTTTGAAGATTGTGACGCATTTTATACAGTTTACGAAGGATTTATGGGAATTATAAGGTATAAAGATTATCTCAATTAACACTCTGACTTCCATATACACTTCCTAATCTGAATAATATCGTCTATTAATAGCCAGAAAAAAAATCGTAATTGGAGAAAAAGTTATTTGGGAAGAATCGGCTAAGGAATAGGTGATGAGGGGATATGCAGAGGCCATTTGCTCTAACCCGCATTTATTTACAGAGCTTAGTGGTCACTATTTCGGACTACCCTTGTGTAACATGGAGTTACTAACATGCTGACTACACAGACACATTAGTCGCAGCAAGGAATCCAGCCTTAAAAGTATTGCTCAACGTTTTATTCCCATATAGGCTAGTTTGGTGAATTTAAGACGTTTAACCCCATTAGATTGGCGATAATAGACGCTTCACCTCATTAGTTTGGCGATTATAGACGCTTCACCCCAATCAGTTGACGAGCGATAGCGAGCCTGTATTAGAAGAAATTAGACCTAGTCCGGAACATATTGCTATCGAACATTTTTACTCATTTCTCTTGTAGGGGGTCTGGAAGGGCATTGTTTTACTTTGAAGGAAGTCTGGGAAGGTGTTTTTGTTAGCCTAAGGGACACGCTAAAATACATTGCTCGAAAATGACAAAGCAAGCAAAATCCTCCATGATTATTAACCCCTTCTGTACCGTCGACATCCTTTTTTACTTTATTCTGGCTAATACTAATCGATTTTATTCAGTTTAGGAAGTATCTCTAGCCATCGAACTAGCCTATCTCAATCAACCCCTTTAACTATCACAGATCCTTCCTAAGCTTCATAAAATCGTCCAAATATAGCTAGAATAAAATATAACAGACGTCGCCGGTACAGGAAGGGTTAAAACAAAAATACCATAATATCCCCCATTTTGATGCGAAAACAGTATCCCTAAAATCTGCACCCAGGGCGCGAATCGAACCCAGGCCCTTGGGGTTACTAGACAGACACGTTTCCACGAGACTAACTTTAGGCTGGTAGCCTAAGTGTATTTCCGCATCTTGTTCAGTTTATTTTCACTGACTTTACAGTTATTACCATCAATATACCTTTAAATGGCTAGATTATGGACACTTTAATTACCCCTTGTAATCTTCAGGTAAAGAGGAAAATGGAGCCGTAAGCATCCATATCAAACATGAATGCAATAGTAATGTACTTTTCTGATGGATAAACAAAAAATGAATTTGATTGTAAGTGTTTATAAATGTTCTACGATCGTATTTTAGCTGCATAATTCTGCTAAATAACCACGTCTACGGCTCCAACTTCCTTATAGCCTGAAACACGCTAGTGGTCAAATGTTGTGATATTATTCCAGTACAAGCCCCAACACTAACGCCATCTGTTCCGACAATCTCTTATATATTTTATTCTAGCTATATTTAGACGATTTTGTGAAGTTAAAGGAGGATCTGTGGTAGTAAAAGGGGTTCATGGAGATAGTTGGAAGCCTGTTAATTGGATGGAAACTGAATAATATCGCCTAATGGTTGCCAATATATAGTGAGAAGGACGTCACCGGTACTGAATCAGCTAAGGAACGATGTAGCTGAGGGGAAGGGGGGTTTGTATTTCTGTGTACAGTACATACGAGTGTGTTTATGAGGGAGCGAGTTGTCAGTGTTGTGTGATACCTTTATGGGCTCTTATTTCTGGACCCCCTTCTCGCTTATATTTAACCCATTCCTTTTCAGATTTTAAGACCTTTGCCCCATTAGTTTGGCGATTTTAAGACCTTTCGCCCCATTGTTTTCAATATTAAGACCGTTCTTGTTAATTTAGGTGTCTATGTTTTTCCTAGCGAGCGATAGCGAGCCTGTATGATAACACTAAAGTTTTCTATCGAAAAATGTACAAATTTATCTTGAAGGGAGGTCTTAGGGGTGTTATTTCTAAACTTAATGAGCGTCTAGGGAGGAAACTAAGACAGTAATATAAATTTAAATATATAACCAAATAAATGTGTGTAATAGATAAATAGATGTTGATAAATAGATGATATAGATAGATAGATAGATAGATAGATAGATAGATAGATAGATAGATAGATATATAGATAGATATATAGATAGATATATAGATAGATATATAGATATATAGATAGATAAAGAGATATAGAAGGAAAACTAAATCAAAGTAAATAGATGGACGGATAGATAGATAGATAGATGGATGGATAGAAGAAAAACTAAAACAAAGTAGATAGATGGATGGATAGATATATAGCTAGGTTGATAGATAAAAGGAAAACTAAAATATATAAACCCTTACAATTGCTTAACCCCTTGAGGATTGTGATACGTTTTAGCAGTTTATTTTGGCTATCATTAGACGATTTCGCTAAGCTTAGGAAGGATCTGTGGGAGTCGGAGGCATAATTGAGTTGGCTTTGAACTCTTAGATTCCTAAAGGTCCTTCCTAAACTGCATAAAATCGTCAAATGATAGCCAAAATATACTATCAAAATGCGTTATAATCCTCAAAGGGCGAACTATCAATTTTGACTTAACATGCAGAAATACATTAACCCTCTCATGATAATATGACTTATTTTTGTTCTGTTTTCTTGCTAGTACTTGATTTTAATCAGATTAGTAAGGGTATACGGGAGTCAGAGGGTGAATTAACATAATCTTTACCCTTTAGGTAATAATATAATGATACCTGCAATCTATCCAGGCTAGAATGATAAGATTTGTGATAGTGGAGATCTTTCCTAATCTGCAAAAAATCGTCTAATTATCCAACTACTGTATATATAAATCGCCTAATTATCCAACTACTGTATATAAATCGCCTAATTATCCAACTACTGTATATATAAATCGCCTAATTATCCAACTACTGTATATATAAATCGCCTAATTATCCAACTACTGTATATATAAATCGCCTAATTATCCAACTACTGTATATATAAATCGCCTAATTATCCAACTACTGTATATATAAATCGCCTAATTATCCAAGTAAATCGCCTATTTGAAAGTCGTGTTCTAACCCCCGTATGTACCACCATTACGTAAGTTTCATCACATTCTCTTAATAGCATAGGTCCCTCTTAAGCTGTTACCATTAGACGATTTTCTGTACATTATAATTCACCTATACGACACAAATGGGTAAATACGATCTCAACACGATCTCTTAGTAACACAGGTACTTCTTAAACTGCATAACATCGTCCAATTTTAGCTAGAAACAAAGGTAAATAGGCGTCATGGTGCTGAAGGGGTTAAGTATTTCTAGATACCTTCATTAACCCCTTCTGTACCGGCGACGTCTTTTTATATTTATTCTAGCTATATTTGGACGAGTTTGTGCAGCTGAAGAAGGATCTGTGGTGGTATAAAGGGTTAAGTGAGATAGTTCCAAGCCTGTTAATTGTTTAAACTCAATACAATCGGCTAATGGTAGCCAGAAAAAAGTAAACAAAATACGTCGCCGGTACAGAGGGGAATAAGGGGAGATGGTCGATTTCTGGAGCCCCTTTTCCTTCATGTTTAGCCCCAATATTTTCAGATATTAAGACGTTCATTCCATTAGTTTGGTGATTTTGAGACCTTTTGCCCCATTTATTTGTCAATATGAAGACTTTTCGTGTCATTTAGGTGTCGATTGTTTCCTGGCGAGCGATAGCGAGCCTGTAATTTAACAAGGGCTTTGGCTGAGAAATTTTTCTGTCGAAGAATGTACACATTTATCTTGAAGGAGGGTCTTGGGAAGTTGTTTTAATAAGTTTGATGGAGGTCTAGGGTGGAAACTATAACAATAGTAAACAAATACATCCCCCCTTAACGAAATAAGCAGAAACAAATTGTAAAGTTTCTGATTAAATTGAAATAAATGTACCCATTTTGGCGACATGATTAGCAAAGAACGGAACGATGTAATCTATATATACAGTATATATATATATATATATATATATATATATATATATATATATATATATCGGATATATATATATATATATCGGGTATATATATATATATATATATATATTTATTAGTGGCCCCTCCATCATTGACGAACATGCCTATTACATAAGGCATCCTCTTCAAACACTAATCCGCCGTAGTTTGAATCTACCGCGCAGAGCATTTAAAAACTGAGGAGCCTTCATCATGAGCGCACGCGACCTCACTCATGGCTTCAGTCATTATGAATTGGGTTCTCACTACGAAAAAACTTCGTAAAAAATAAAAACAAAAAGAAAATAAGAATAACTATCCAATAAGCTTTCCATCATATCGTGGATGTACTTGTGTGGATTTCTGACCAGACGCTGAATCAGGCGTCATTCCTCCTTCTTTGCTCTGCGCTCAGCCTGCCCGGACGTACCTTTCAGGCTCCGCTGGTTCCGCATTCGTGGCGTCCCTAGTGAGTTTTTTCTCATTTGTTTACTCTGGGATGTATCGAGTAAGGTTAGGATAGGCGTAGCAGGAGTGTCCTGGGCTGGTTGCCCGCAGTGCAATGTATTTTGGGTCGTATGTATGGGGCATCTATTTCGGATGTACCCTCGTGGTCCTGTTGTGGACACGTGAACTTTTCACAGTTTGGTTAAGTTGGTGATGCAGGCGGCTTTCATTACGCGTTAATTATTGCTGCCTTTTATCCTTCTGATGAGGTAAGCTGTGTGTTTGCTGACGTTCCCAGCGTATTTTTCTTCACTTAGTGAAGTTTTTTCTGGGTCCGTGTCAGGCTTCCCGGGGTGGGAAGTTATCGCTTCGGTGGTGTGTTGGCGGTGGTTCCTGTTGTGATATTCCAGTGTGTGTTTATATTTCAACTATTTTCATGCCGTCTACCTAGGCCTAGCCAGCCGCTCGTAGCTTTGCCACATGTCTAGTGTTATTATTTATTTTATAAATATGCCCTACTGTGTCATGTGTATCCGGGTTTTAGTTGTGTATTGGCTAATTCCTCGGACTATATTTGTTTCCTGGTTTAGTTGTGTATTGGCTAATTCCACGGATTATGCTGTGACCTTGGTTAGTCGTGCGTGTCTCTCCTCGTGTCGTATTGTTCAGATGGTGTCTGTTCAGGGTGGGGTTTGCCTTCCGGCGGGTTTTTCTCGGTTTCACCGTGAAAAATCCTGACCGATGAGCAGTGTTAGGCCACACGTGGTTTTTAACACTGGCTGGTTCCCCGGCGAGGGGAGGTGTCTGTGGCTCTCCAGGACTGCGTCTCTGTGGGTGCCTGGTTTCAGGCCTCCTTTAAAATTCCCGGCGGGATGGCTGTACCCATCCTTACATATATATTTAGTTATATATAAAGAAACGACGTTCTTGAGAACACTCGTTTTTTATAGGTTTTTCTACCTGGTTTACGACAACCACGGGGAAAACCTAGCTGTTGTTTAGGCGTTCCTCCCCGGCGATCTTTTACAAAGTAGTGGGGTCAGGAACTTGTGGGGTTAACTTTTAGACTTCTCACCCGGCGGGTGCACCTGAGCAGGGTGGGATAAAACGACTTAGGTCTCTTATAGTTAACCAATCCATGTGAGTGATACTCTGTGTATCGCTGCCTTTACTCTTACGGCATTTGAAGGATCAGTGAGGTTTAACCAAATCGATTTCCACACCCGGCGGGTGCCCCTAAGTAAAGGAACTAAGGAATTTATAAACAAATTCAATTTCGATTAACCTTAATTGGGTGATACTTTCAGTATCGCCGCCTTCTATTTTTACGACGATCGTTTGGGACAATTCGTTAAAAAATCAGATCTCGTATATTCCTGCCCTGGGCTATTCTACTAAAATATTTCAAGGGCCGGCGTCTTTATGAGGGGGGGCTTTGTTACAAAATTGAATCTTGAGACAGTCACCACCTCCTACAGACTATAAGTGCCATACTGGACCATTATATCAGAGGGTATTCTTCATGTTCTTTAGCTAAGAAGACTTGTTTAGCCTCTTTACACCCAGCCGCGTGGCGAGATGTGTTAGCTGTGTCTTTGCATCCCGTTACCCGGCGGGTTATTAACACTTGTATGCGAACACTTGGGTTAACATTATGAGCATTAATTCCTGGAAATTTTTCTTTATTTTTCCAGAGCTGAGCTCCGGCGGACCAATACAGACCCGGCGGTAGTTCCTCACACCAGTCTCTGTCATGGCTAATGTGACCCCAGTTTTTGCCCTGTGCATTACCCCTACTTGCGCGGGTATCCCAATTTTTGCACATACCCTTTGCATAAGGTGTGTTAGATGTCTAGACCGTTCAAGGGGTCTCTGGGTTACACGTAATTGTTCATTTTGCTCCCAATTAACCAATAAAGTCCTGTGTGACAATGACAAGACCGCGGCGGTAGCGTTGAGAGAGGTCAGACAACAAATGTCGGCCTACACTACCATTGTCGCACATAAGTCACTTCAATGTGACAACGTCCCACTTTGGGATAAGTTGCTGTCAGAGCACCCTCCCCCTAAACGTACCTCTAGAGTAAGGGGTTTTAAGCCGACAGAGACTAGCCAGGGTTCTGTATCGTCTGTGGATACGTTTAAACGCCCGAGAGAGCCTACTCCCCCGGCAGCCACCTCCTCGTCGCAGGCGAGATCGAGGTCAAGGTCACCCCTCAGACAACGGTCTTCAAGTCGGGCCTCTTCCCCGGCTAGTAAGAAGTGCAAGACTGAAGCTTCCCCCAGGGGCCATGGTGGTGATTCTTCCAAACCTAGGTCTAGTTCGCGGTCACACCGTAGCCACAAATCCTCCAAAAAGGATTCCCATAAGAAGTCCTCTCGACATTCTACTAAGTCTAGTGCATCTCATCGTACCTCTACACCTGACAATGTTTCTGTTACAGCCTCAGAGTATAGTGAAGCGCCTGTCCCTAAACAAGATTTACCTATTGATATTTTAACCCTAGAAATGGAAAGTTCAGGATATTCAATAATTGAGAATGTTTCAGACTCTCAAGAGAGCGTAGGCCAGAGCCTCGGTGTTTGGCGGTTTGCTCAGCCAGGGTCTGACCATCCACGTCCGACTCATACGAGTCACACAGTAGCCGATGTCCACAGGGACGCGGCGACCCCATCCTCTATCCCTGATTTATCTTGGAAACAAGGTGCCCCTGCCTCGGCGGGGTCTTCTCAGGAGGATCGGGAGGAACAAGATGAAGTGTCATTAATTTCAGATAGGGAAGGACAAGGGTCAGGCTCAGGCCTGGACGCCGCCCATGATAATACTAATTCACCTGAAAGTTCTGCACCTAACCAGTTTGTTACAGCACAAGAAATTGATGGGTTACTTACTCATGCTCTATCAAAATTCTTTAATCAACAACGAGAAAACCCCACAATGGACTTGGGGGCTCCCTTGACAGGTTCTGCGGTACGGCCTCTGATAACGTCAATCGATTTATCTAAGATTCCTAACCCTCCTACTCTGTCACCGGCAGGGAGCTCTAAGCCAGCTACGGCGGCATTCACTACGTCAAATGTCAGGGTCATTACGGATGTTAATCCACCCCCTCTAGACAAAGCGCCTCTTAGAAAGGTAGCTATGCCCCTGCTTTATGGGCCAGACGAGTCATGGGTCCCTTTGAACCCCTCTAAGCCAGAGCTTGCCCAGCCTACCTTGTCAGGGGAACTCCCGGTACCACGTGAGTGGTTTATCCAGGGAAATAAGTCTAAGAAATTAAGGGCATTGGATGCCTTGGGTAATGTTTTGGACGTAAATATCAAGGCTATACCTAGTTATTATCATCAGGATTATTTTGTTTATGCATCTAAGCCTGCTTTACCCCCTGCCTCAGCTTCAAAACTTTTTTCAGACTGGTCTAAGCTGGATGGGTTTAATGATATTAAGGCTCTGTCGGCTATTACTCCTGAACTAGATTTACAGACCGTCACAGACGAGACAGCTAATCCAGTGTTGAAGGTGGGACAGTTAGGACCAGGACCTTGGGTGGATTGGGAGGTAGAGGCTCAAAACTTTGCAACCACTTTCACTTCTAAATCTTCCCACCAGATCCCTCAGGATACACATTCATGGTTCTCAATGCCGGTAGGTTCTGCCGGCGGAGTTCCGTCAGCTTTATTTTCTTTTTTAGCTGCCCCTAAGATTAATCTTTGTGAACTAAAGGAACCATTCATTACCCCTACCCCTTCTCACCTAGACAGAGAATTTAGGCTAAGGGGAAAAGCTTTCCGCCTGTTTTCACAGTACATAGTTTCTCAACAGGTGGCTAAGTCTTTACTCAGGTCTACTCAGGCAATCGCAGACGCGGATGCTCGAAGATCAGTTGAATTATCCCGGCGTCTGATTCTTCAGTCGTCAATTCAATCCTTAGGTGACATACGCACAGCCTTACTTGAGGCGGTGCGAGCACGACAGGATCTTAGGATGTCATTAGTTCGCAAGCTGCCTGATCGCATTGCTAACCAGGTGGTAATGTCCCCAGTACTTACACCTTCTTTAATGTCCCCTGATGTATGGCGAACAGTGTTTAACATGGCACAGGCCGTGAAGCACAGTCCCGCACAGGCTAAGAAACCCGCATTTAACTTCCCCAAACCTAAGCCTCCTACTAAAGCTCAGCCAGGGGGTTCTAAGCCGTTTCTTCCGCCTAAGTCCTCCCAATCCCCCCTGGGTCAGTTCAGGCATAGACAGAGAGGGTTTTCAGGACAGAGGGGACGCGGCCAGTATAAGCCGGGGCAGGGCCAGTCTTCGGCCCACACCAGCCAGCCGGCGAAGCGTCCAACACCACCAAACCCACCATCAAAAAACTAAAGTCTTTCTCACTCCCAGTGCCTACCTTAGAGCCGGAGGAACCGAGGGAAGTACAGCCGGCGAACCCTTGTCTGCTAACTGGGTCGTTCCGAACGTGTCACCAAGCATGGCCGTTAAAAACCTGGGCACGGATGGTGGCACGCAAAGGCATCACTTGGCAGTGGCTCCGGCGACCTCGCTTACGTCAGCCGACAACGGCAAATTGTGTTTCATTAGAGGTGGAGTTGCTGGTCCAGGAGATGATTGCCAAGAATGTCATCATCCCGGTACCCCCAGATTACCCTGTATTCACGTCAAAACTGTTTTTGGTTCCCAAACGGGACAGTGTTCAGATGAGGCCGGTCGTAGACCTGTCGTATCTGAATCTTCACATTTACAACGAGTCTTTCAGAATGTTAACAGTTCATCAAATCAGGCTAACACTTCCGCCGGGTGGCTGGATGTGTTCCCTAGACCTGACAGACGCCTATTGGCACGTGTCGGTCAACAAAAGATTTCAAAGGTTTCTGGCCTTGAGGATCAGGCACCAAAATTTTGTTTTTCAGAGGATGCCGTTCGGTTTGAACCTAGCACCTCGATTATTCACGAAACTAGTCCGGCAAGCCCTGATGCCATTGTTAAAACAGGGAATCAGAGTGTTGTGGTATCTAGACGACTGGCTGGTGGTGGCAGAGACACAACAATTATGCATAAAACATGTCAATATCATTTTAAATCATGTCAAAACTCTAGGCTTCAAGGTAAATCTGGTAAAGTCAAACCTTGTTCCCTCAAGAGTAATTCAGTGGATAGGGCTGGTCTGGGACACCGCCGCTCTCACTCTGAGTCAGAGTGTGGACAATCGCAACAGGTTTCGCAGGAAACTGTTCAGGTTTCTTCACAGTCTGACTACGACACGAAGAGTCTGGGAGTCTCTGGTCGGCTCTCTCAACTGGATTCAGCTAACTGTCAAGTTGGGCCGGTTGAAAGTAAAACGATTAATATTGGAAGGCAACAAATATTTCCCACTCTTACCGGCGGGAAAATTATGGCCCATACCAAAATTAATCCACACCTTACTAGCGGTCTGGGCGAAGAGGGAAACATTGCACTCAATCATGTCATGGACCTCTCCTCCTCCAACGGTATGGGTAGACACGGATGCGTCAGGCACCATAGGGTGGGGATTTCAGTCAAATCAGGGGCACCAGGGTCAGGGACTTTGGTCCCACTTAGAAATCTCTCACATAAATGTCAAAGAGTTACTAGTCCCCTTGTATTTCCTTCAGGCTCACGGCCCGGCGTTACGGGGCAAGTCAGTGGCCTTCAGAATGGACAATCTGAATGCAGTTCACTGTATTCAGAAACAAGGGTCAACGAGGTCAAGGAAGTTGCTACTCGTGTCGGAAGAGATTTTTGTTCTAGCCACCAGTCTAGATATTTATCTTCACGCATCTTATCTCCCAGGCGTAGCGAACGTCTGGGCAGACGCTCTGTCCCGGAGACAGAGCACGACAGTAGAATGGGAGCTCAAGCAACCCATTTTCGACCTAATGATTGCGGAGCTCTCCCATCCACAAGTGGATCTTTTTGCGTCCGAGGAGACTCACAAGCTCCCTCTATACCTCACCCGCCGGACGATATCGCCGGCAGGGGGGCCAGACGCCCTAGTGACAGACTGGAACAGATGGAGCTCCATCTATCTGTTTCCGCCGCCAGATGCGTCACTAATGTGCCACGTAGTGAACAAACTACGAGTTTATCGAGGCTTAGTCTCGCTAATCGCGCCCCTGTGGCCAGCGCAGGTGTGGTGCCAGCAGTTAATAATGTGGTGCCCGGACCCGGTATCGCTCCCGGTCGGGTACTTCCACTTAGACACGATTGGCAACCTAGACCTCGCTGACTTTTGCATTATGGACATTCAGGAGGCCAAGTGGCTAGCACCATACGGTAGGGATGTGACCAATAAATTGCTCAATCAATATACTCAGTCTACTAAGCGACAATATCAATCTCATTGGAAAGCTTTTACTTCTTGGATTGTTAGAACGGAACAAACTGTACCCTCAGTGGCATTGGTTTTTAATTACTTGAACTATCTGTTTGAGCAGAAACGTTTATCTGTGGTTACTTTGAAGAATCACTTAACTGCGATTAGAGTGCCCTTTTTCGACCTTACAGGTCTATCCATACCGGTGGCGGAGGAAACAGGATTTATGAGAGCGTGTTTTAAACTCCGCCCACCTCCCCGTCAGCTCATGCCTACTTGGTCTCTGGACAAAGCTTTGTCTTTACTTCATTCTCGTCTGTATCAAAATACTGCAGACTTTGCTTTAATCTTAAAGAAGGCAGTTTTCCTTTTGGCTTTGGCCACCGGAAACAGAGTGTCTGAGCTGGCGGCGATGAGCAACACACCTAATTGTCTTAGGTTTGGTAGACTTAATGATTCAATTTCCATTGCACCCTCCCCGGCGTTTGTAGCCAAGAATGAGCATAGTGCACACGTGTTTTCTGAATTCACGGTGCCGGCGTTAAAAAGGGGAAAGGTGCATCATAATTTATGTCCAGTGCAAGCTCTAACCAAATATTTAAGAATAGCTCCTCATAACCCCCAAGGTGCTTTATGGGTAGCGAGTACGGGTAAACGCTTACTTAAACGGCGATTAGCCTCTCTTCTAGTAGAAGTCATTAAAGAGAGTAATCCCGGCGTTGTGGGTAGGGCCCACGATTTACGCAAGTGGGCGGCCTCTTTACGTTTCCTGAAAAACTTTTCAGTTGAAGATATTGCGTCCACACAGTTGTGGGCGTCTAATCATACGTTTCTCTCTAGATACTTGTCAGTTGCTCTAGACAAACCTTCCTTACCATGTATAGCTTTAAGGCAGAGGGTCTAGGTGGCCCTGCAGTCACTTATGTTTATTTTCAAGGAAGGGGGGGGGGGGGGGGTGCAGTCAGTTGACATAGGACACCCTAGACCCCGCCGGAGTATGAGAGCTGTGATACAATTTAAGGTTGAAATGTGATATGAAAATTTCTCTGCGAGAATTTGTGCTAGTACAAAGTTTAGTACAAAACAACGGTGTTGTTATAGTAGTTTTAGCTGCGAAAGCAATGTAACATTAGTTCAATGGAGTTCATTAGCAATTGATCTCCACATGTATTTTGGGGTTTATGATGTGCACATATAAACTTATAACTTATTATTTTTGTCACCACTCGTTGAGTGGGGTGCCTTTTGTAACTACAGATCTGTGTTCAGAATCTTCAGGGTTACCTATTTTTGTCAGGCAGGCTTCTTTGAAGCACGCACCTGCCTGAACCCCCTTTTTCTTGTATATTTCCGGCCTACGCCGTATTGAATACATTTTTCAAAAGTAAGAATACTATGTGGTTGTTTTTATTATCTGCTTTTCTAGAGTTATGATATGATTACGAATGTCCCCCTCCAGTCTTAGATATCAGGCATGTTCGTCAATGATGGAGGGGCCACTAATAAATTATAGGTTTGACTCCTGTAAGGAGATAAAGAAAACCTAATATTTAGTAGTGGCCCCGTAATCATTGACGACTGGGGCCCTCCCGACCGTCCCCTTCCCATTCGTTGATGTATTAAGGATTTTGGTTTACTTGATATGTCAGTGAAGGAGGAATGACGCCTGATTCAGCGTCTGGTCAGAAATCCACACAAGTACATCCACGATATGATGGAAAGCTTATTGGATAGTTATTCTTATTTTCTTTTTGTTTTTATTTTTTACGAAGTTTTTTCGTAGTGAGAACCCAATTCATAATGACTGAAGCCATGAGTGAGGTCGCGTGCGCTCATGATGAAGGCTCCTCAGTTTTTAAATGCTCTGCGCGGTAGATTCAAACTACGGCGGATTAGTGTTTGAAGAGGATGCCTTATGTAATAGGCATGTTCGTCAATGATTACGGGGCCACTACTAAATATTAGGTTTTCTTTATCTCCTTACAGGAGTCAAACCTATAATATTGGTCGGTATATCTAATTATATATTATTATATAAGTTTCCTTGCTAGACTTCCATCAAGCTTATACAAAAACCCGCCCAAGGCCCTCCTTCAAGATATATTTGTACATTATTCGATAGAAAATTTTTGCTATTACTAATAGGGCGAACGTCTTATAATCTCAAAACTAATGAGGCTAAACATGAAGGATAAGGGGGAACAGAAAAACAGCTAATCTCCCCTAAAATGTATTGATATTTACCTATTTTGATGCCATACTTGTCAAAGAACGGAAAAATATATTATGTGTGATCATGTATAATTTAGAACCAAGGGGCAAGTGAGCTATTCTGTACCAGTATTGTCCAATGTTTATTATGGGTTTATTATTGGGGCGGGTGGCTAGGAATCCTCCTCCCCTTGTAAAATTCACTTACTAGATGAGACAGATAAAGGGGCAAGGGAAAGCGAAAGTGGTCCAGGACCCTAAGATTTGGAACTTTAAATATCGTTTCTGTTCGGGCTCTGTGTATGTGAGTAAGGGAGACAAAAGGCAGAACTGCCTGTAGCGAGCACCTTTCCCAGAGTTGAAAGAGTGACAGGGCCAAAATCAAGGGACGTTCGAGCCAAAATGCCTGGACACACGGAGCTTGAAGCAATTTAAGTCATAGGAAGAGGGAAAGACTGATTCTAGGAAAGAGTTCCAGAGCTCAGCTGTTGAATAGAAGAAAGACTGAGGATAACGTTTCACTCTTTGATTGGAGAGTTGCACAGAGTAGGGGTGGGATTGTGTTGCAAGATGGGTGCTACATGCTCTACGAAGAGGGAATGGTATACCCTGAGAGAGCTCTGAGGGACACTGATTATTGTAATAGCGGTAGAATAGAGAGAGAGATGCAACATTACGGCGAAGAGAGACTGCAGAGAATTAGTGAGTCGACGTGAGTTAATGAGACAGGAGGCTTTCTTTTCTACTTTTTCTAGAAGTGCTGTGTGAGGATTCTCCCCACATGTGTGAACAATACTCAATGCATGGACGCACTTTGCCCCTGCACAGAGCAAGAAGCTGCGCAGGGGTAAAGAACCCCTGGAAGCTGTTTTAGCAAGAGTGGTAATACGATCTTTCCAAGTGAGATCAGGGGGCCGAGGGAGTGCTGACCTTAATGATCCCTGGTCTCTGGGTCTTCTCCTGGGCGACCTAGATGTGTGTGACTTTGTATTTTGTTTCTTATGTTGTGTTGTCCCTGATTAGTCTCTGTTTCAAGTCGGCCATCCCCACCTGTGGGATATGTGCCTGAGTGAGAGGGGCTTTGCCCCCCCGACTTGTTATCATCATATATATTGCCAGCAAGGGGCAAATAACAGAAAACAAAAAACATTTAAAATAGACGATAACGTAACCACGAGCGTAGGAGTAGTGTAAATAAAGTTGTCGGTATGCCTAGATAATTCCCATGATTTCCACCTCAATTGCATTTTTACCCACCACTATCCAATATAACCAATGATGTCAATATAAGATCCCCCCCCCCCCCCCCCGGCACGACAAACAAAATGTAACACAGACCCCGCTGGTCTTACTATTAATATAGGATGGTAAAATACTAAAAATATGGCGAAAAAGTGGAAAAAATTAGTTCACCACCGATTCAAGATGGCCGCCTGTCTTGCTTCCACCCTTATTCAACAAAGTCTAACTACAATTAATTTTATATCTGGTGGTGATGACATATCAAGCAATAAATTATAGGGTATGGCAGATCTACAGTAAATGGCACGATCAAATTGATGGCTAACATTTGTGAGCTATACTAAACCCATTCCCGGCGGTGGCTTCTATAGGGAAGAATACATCCTAGCAGCTATTTCCCGGCTAATTCTGCTCTATCTACGTCGCCCTGGTGCAATATATGTAGCTCTGACCGAAATGGAACACGCTTCAATGGTAACAATGGGTCGAACGCTCCCTATACCAAGCACCATACCCTCCTTACCCCTCACAACACCCAGAAAAATCGATCAATATTTTGCATGCTTTTTCGCTGAAAGCAGACTCGTGTGTTCGTGTGTGCGTTGCCCTCTCCCCCCAACCCCACCCCTAACCATCACCGTGGGCCGCCGTCCAGTAAGGGTCCTGGCCTCACCTCTTGCCAGAGAGGAGTGGGCTAGAGACTATGGTATCAGAGTGTACATACACCCTTCATCAACCAATGCACTAAGTACATTGATTATTTATGGGTGGCAAGCTTATAACCAACCTCTTAGAAGCATCTGGAAACAAGCATGGCAGGTTGGTGCAACTAACTCAGCCGGTACTATCTATCTATCTATTACCAGACGCTGTGATCCCCGAAGGGAAGGCCACGAACGAATCGTCCCCTTGCACCTCTGTCTCCAGTCAGTTAATGCCCATCCACCGCTTTCACGCATATACTTCTTAACTCCATCCTTCCACCTCTCTCTTGGTTTATATCCCTCTCTGTCTTTCCACCTCGCTCTTGTACACTCTCTTAGTGATTCTCTTGCTTTCCATAAGTTTCCACATGGCCGAACCATCTCAAGGTGTTACTTTTCACACTTTCCAGCACATTTACATCCACACCACACCACTCTCGTACTTCCTCATTCGTCTGTCTATCCTTCCATGTAACTCCGCATCTACTTCAAGTAACATATTTCCACTCATTCCCAGAGGATAACGACGAAAAAAAGTTTACTACAAAACATAGTGAACACTCACCCACATCCTCAGTCTTCCCTCACTCGGTCCACTGCCACCACTGGAACAAGAGTCAAGAAGGTCAGGTTATTGGAACTACCACCACCACTTAAGCATTCACCAACGGTCTCCTCCAATATAGCCTACCTATTTGGAATAGGGTATAGTCCATCTTGGCTCACTGTTTTACCAATAGGTTTTTTGTAGGGATATTTGTATAGTATAGTTCACAAGTGGTCCATTATACACTTATTGGTCTAAAAGTATATATAATGAGTCACTTTATCACTGATCACCTAAAGGGTATAGGGGGAGAGTTTCTGGACCCCCTTCCTCATGTTTAGCCCCAATAGTTTGCTGTTTTTAAGACCTTTCACCACATGTAGGTGTAATTGTTTGTCCTGGCAGGCAATAGCAAGCCTGCAATTTGGTAGGAATTGACCTTCGGCCACGACACATTTCTACCGATAAATGTGCAAATTTTGTGATAATTGAGACACATTTTCTAGAACACACGTCTACCACCCACCGTACTCAACCACAGAATAAAACCATCCCCTGCCTCCCCCCACTCCCTCTCCTCAGTAACTCCCCCCTCCCCCAAGACCCTGCAGTAGCGGAAATCGGCCAACCTCCGCCATTTTGAGGCCTCTGGTATTGAGGATCATGACACATTTAAACAGTTTATTCCGGCTTTTGTTAGACGATATTATTCAGATTAGGAATGGTGTATGGAAGCCAGAGAATTAATTTAGATAATATCTACCCTTTTGATGCCCACAGATCCTTGCTAAGCTGTAAAATATCGTCTAATGATAGCCAGAATAAACTGTCAAAAAGCGTCATATTCCTCAAGGGATTACAAAAATGGCCGCTCTCTTTCTTAAGGGAATCCCGAACCAAAGATGAACGAAACACTTAGAAAGAAACGATAATCTTTGAAACACTGCAAGTGCACTTTTTCATAAATTATCGCTCAGTTCCCTTTATTATCTTGGTTCGACAAAGCTGAACGAATTACATAAGAAATGTACGACCTTTGGAAAACAGCGTAGTATTAGGTGCCTTGTTTCATTAAGGGGAGATGGGCGTATATATTTGCTCATTTATATATATATATTTGTATTATTTGTTTGGTTTCCTCCCTAGACCCCTCTGTCAAGCTTAAAAAAACACACCCAAGACCCTCCTTCAAGATAAATGTGTACATTTTTTTATAGATAAACGTCCCGGCCTAAGGCCGGTTCCTCTTAAATTAAAGATTCGCTATCGCTCATCAGGAAAAAATCGACACCTAAATTACACAAAAAGTCTTAAAATTGACAAAGAAATGGGGCGAAAAGTCTAAAAATCACCAAACTAATGGGCCGAACGTCATAAAATATGAAAACTAATGGGGCTACACGTGAGGGAGAAGGGGGACCAGAAAAACGACCCATCTCCCCTTAATTATCGCTCAGTTCCAAAGTGCTCAGTTCCCTTTATAATCTTTGTTCAACGTGAATAAAATTGTCTAATAACAGCCAGAATAAATACAAAATAACTTGGCCAGTACTGAAAGAGGGTTAACGGGTGATGGCTCGCTTTTTCGACCCGTTTCTCTCTCATGCTTAACCCCATTAGTTTTTAGATAGACGTTTGGCCCATTACTTGTTGATTTTGAGACCTTTCGGCCCATTTGTTTGTCAATATTAACATATTCGTGCCATATTGGTATCGATTTTTTCCTGGCGAGCGATTGCGAGCTTGAAATTGTAGGACGGCCTTCAGCCGGAGCATTTTCTACCGAAAAATGTACTTATCTTGCAAGGGGGTCTAGGCGGTGTTTTGTAAAAGCTTGCTCAGAGGTCTAGCGAGGAAGCTCAAAAATAAATAAATACATGAATATATAGCCCTAAAAATAACTACCCCCTTAATTTCCTATTGGGCCAGGATATATGGAAGGATAACAAGTAGGTATGAATTAAAAGTGTATGGTATTGTGCAATAGTTAAGGGGAGATGGGTCGTTTTTCGGGTCCCTCTTCTTCATGTTTAGCCCCATTACTTTTCAGGTTTGATGATGTTTGGCTCGTTAGTTTGGCGATTTTAAGAATTGTTGACCCATTTGTTGTCAATATTAAGACTGTTCGTGTTATTTAGATGTCGATTTTGTCCTGGCAAGCGATAGCGAGCCTATTATTTGAGGGGAAATTTTTATATCGAAAAATTTACAAAATGTATCTTGAAGGAGGGTCTTGGGGGTATTCTTTTAAGCTGGATGGGGGTCTAGGGAGGAAACTAAAAACAAAAATAACAATAAAAATATATACAGTATAATTATAAATGAGGAAATAAGTACGTCCATCCCCCCTAAATAATATGACCAAATAATGGTTCTATAGCAAATTATTCTTGTAAGTCGATTAATCATACTAGCTTTTCTTCCACACATAAATATAAGGGATTGTATACAAACTTATGTGGCAACCTGTACAGTTGGCCACAGAAGTTCTAGTCCTCGTTGTCATCTTATGTAGGAAACCAAAACAGTACGAATGAATTGAGAGTGTGGTTGCTTTTAATTATCAGTTAACTCAATAGTCAGATGAGTTAACCACTGCATAAGAACAAGAATCGACACTTGTTATTCAATCATATGCATTATATTTCCATGTATAAGATCACAGAGAAACATAACTTATGTGGCCAACTGTACATTATATTTCCATGTATAAGATCACTGAGAGAAACAGAACTTATGTGGCCAACTGTACATTATATTACCATGTATAAGATCACTGAGAGAAACAGAACTTATGTGGCCAGTTTAACTGTACATTATATTACCATGTATAAGATCACTGAGAGGAACAGAACTTATGTGGCCAACTGTACATTATATTACCATGTATAAAATCACAGAGAAACAGAACTTATGTGGCCAACTGTACACTCTAAGACATAAATCCTGGCCTAAAAATATTGTGAACATTTGAACAGCCAAACGAACCTCTTTAGCGCTAATATTTGGTACCGGTAAACAATGTAAGGGGAGGTAGTTGCCTTTTCTGGACCCCCTTCTCCCGCAAGTTAGGCACATTATTTTTGAGATTTTGAAAACTTTTCCCCATTATTATGTCAATTTTAAGATCTTTCGCCCCATTCTTTGCCAATATCAAGACCTTTCATGCAATCTATTTGGTGACCGGTCAACTCAACCAGTAGACCATTTCAACCAGTAGCTCTCAACCAGTACCAAATCAACCAATACGGTTACGTTAGGTTAGTACTATATTTTGGCACTGGTTTGATTGGTCTGGGTTAATTTGGCACTGGTTGAGAGCTACTGGTTGAAATGGTCTACTGGTTGAGATGACAGGGAACCAATCTAATTAGGTGTCGATTTTTTATGGCGAGCCTGCAGAGGAACCAGCATTCAGCCATGGGATGTTTGTATTTATCGAAAAAATAAATATATTTATTGATTTATAGACCAAAAAACTAGAACTACTCCCTTAATACTAAAACATGTCCTTTATTCATAGTGCAGCCGTGACGTCAGGTCACGTGACAATAATAAACAAACCAGTACCTGGCTCTATGCCGCGGGCTTGTACACAAAGAGACTGGTCAAGTTTGTGTTGTTTTAGCACACACGGACAAGACAATGTGCTTCTGTATTGATTTCAAACAATCAAAGATGTAAGGAAAATATATTATGGAAATAATAACAAGCTTCAAAGCAGTAACATAAAACTATACGATGAATAGATGATAAGACTGAGTATTGAGCTCTCTTCTTTAATATGTATGGATGTTTGGATTATTATGAACATATCTTAAGTAATTTTACCCAAATATATATAGGCCTTATTTCATTCATAAAACTACAGATGCATACAGTACCCTATCAGACGGCAACGGTCAATAAGAGTAAATGTTTGTTATTATTTTGTATATAGAGCGCAAAGCTCTTTATCATCCATCGCCGTCTGGAAACTCTAATATCTTCTTGTATAAGGACTAGGCTTAACAATTATCTGTACTGATATTTATTGTCTCATTTTACACAATATATTTGTATACACATTTATGTTTATGATATATATAGTCTCGTTGGCAATATAAGCAAAATCCATCATAGTTTTACCATTTTAATGCAGCAAAATTATATAAATCTGAACTTGGCTCTTTTACCAACCTTGGCGTGCAACAATATCAAACCCACCAAACCTACCTAAGAATTAACTTAACTAACGGTTTATTTGAGGAGGTTTAAGCAAAGTCCGTTGTATAAATATATGTTACCTTCCATAATAGGAGAATATACGATTTATCATGAAGTTTGTCGGTTGAAGCAAAACTATATACCTGGTACCAGTACCGTTTATGGACATACCTTACCTACATTATGATCCATGTGGATTGGTCTAAAATTCTGGTGTAAAATTCATCAATTTACAAAGTTAGTATTTTTAAGTCTAGCCCATATATAAGGTGATATTTGGTGTAGGTTTTAACTTTCGAACTTGTTTGATATCAAATGTTGATTAAAATCCAAACTCGATCGGGTTATTTTTGTCAACTCGGGTATTTCTATGGTTGCGGGTAGAGGGTATTACAATAAGCTAAATACATCGGAGATTTGACCATATTAATTAACTAAACCTGTATTATGCATCACTGAAATTATAAGTAGGCCTAGCCTATGTACCGGTAGATTGTGTTACGTGCCTTTAACCCCTTCTGTACCGGTGATGTACTTATCATTATATTCTGGCCACTATTAGACGATTTTGTACAGCTTAGGAAGGACGTCTACTCATTACAAGGCTACAGCCTATCTCAATTAATCCTTTTATATATCATAATTATATCCTTCCCAAGCTTAGACAAAATCGTCTAAATGTAGCTGAAATCAAATACAAAAAGACGTTACCGGTAAAGAAGTGGTTAATATTCTGTTCTCAAAGATTTCTGTACGGTATTCATGTGCAGTTCTGCTGTTGTAACAAGGCTTATAATCTGTATAGTATCTCTAATTTACAAAACGTAGACATTATTTGATATCTCTCTCTCTCTCTCTATATATATATATATATATATATATATATATATATATATATATAAACAATAAAAAACATATATTACAGAAAGGAAGTGAATAATGGAATGTTGGTGTTTTATAACAAACTTTTGTTTTCTGCTTCGCCTTCGCTCGCATAGTTAATCATTAAAAAAATATACGGAAAACGGATAAATATCAACATACTACTGTATGGTGTAAAATTATAAAATCGACATGTAAATAATGTTAATACAGTATTTAAGTTAGCCCAGTATATAAGGAGATATAGTCGGTGTTGTTCACGCTTCATACACCCTGCTTTTATCACAAGCCAGTAATAAGTCTTCCTCATGTTAGACACGGCATTAGGAGCATATAAAGTAGAAACCGATTCAATCGCATAGAGTTCAACGTGTTTATTTACTTGGGAGTAGCGGGCCAATGATGGCCCACGCCGTCTGGTGGAGAAATCGGAACTAACCCCGAGCACACTATGAATTTAACCATGAACATCATCAAGCTTAGAAAAACACCCGGCCGAAGGCCGGTTTCTCTTACATTACAGGCTCACTATCACTCACCAGGAAATAATCGACACATAAATGGCACGAGAAGTCTTAATATTGGCCAGGAAATGGGGCGAAAGGTATTAAAATCACCAAACTAAAGGGCCGAACATCTTATAATGAGAGCCAAAGTCGAGGGAGAAAGGGGTCCAGAAAAATCACCCATCGCCCTCCCCTCTTAATACTAAGACAGGCCCAGATATTTGTATGAACCCTTGAACGGCCAAACGAACCTCCGAAATGTTAATCCTAAGGAAAGAAACAGTGAGGTGATTCGATTAACCCTTTGCAGATTTTGACGCGCTTTGACAGATCCTCTGGCAACCATTAGACAATTTTACAGCTTAGGAAGGATCTGTGGGCATCAAAAGAGTTAATACTATCTCAATTAACCCTCTGACTCCCATATACCCTTCCTAAACTGAATAAATTTGTTTAATAATAGCCAGAAAAGGGAAAAGTTCGGGATAGGTTGGAAAAATTAACCACTGACGAGTTTCATGCTATAAGGAAGTTGGAGCCGTAGACATCGATATTTAGCAGAAGTATCAACTAATATACGGTCCTGTACCCTGGCCCAAGTAGGTGGGCCAGAAATTGTGAATCCTAACCTCTGTAACTAAACAAAAGGGCTAGAGCAAATGGGCTGTAAGTTTCCACACCTATTTCCTGGCTGACCCTTCCCCCATGGTAGATATAATAGCTGGATTACTCTAGTCGTTTGTGAGTTATAGAGGTTAATGTTCAAGAGTTTGGGCCAACTTACTTGGAATAGGGTATAGTACATATATAAATACAATAAACCAATTTATCTATACTTTATATATATCAGAAACCTACATTATTATTGTATTTCTGATATATATCGATGTTTGCGGCTCCAACTTCCTTATAGCCTGAAACTCGCCAGTGATTAATTAACCCATTTAGTACAAGTGACGTCCTTTTCATTACATTCGGGCAAGTATTAGATGATTATATTAAGTTTAGGAAGGACCTCTAACCATTAACAGACTATAAACTATCTCAATTAGGCCTAATCCTTTTAGATACCACAGATCCTTCCTAAGCTGAATATAATTGTCTAATAGTGTCCAGAATATGATTAAAAGGACGTCACTGGTACTGAACGGGTTAAGATCACGATATTATGCACTGTACTGGAAGGTACAGTTGGCCACATGACTTTGTCGCAATCTTACGTACGAAAGTAAAATGATATGCATGAATTGCAAGTGTGGTTTCTTTTCATTATCAGTTGCTGATTAATCAGCTGAGTTAACAGACAACATAAGAAACTACACTCGTAATTCAATCATGCGCATTATATTTACATGTATAAGATCACGGATAGGAACAGAACTTATGTGGGTAACTGTACAACAGTCTGGGACATACATCGAGGCATAAACATTTCAAAGCTATACACTGTTCCAAATATGATGGCCAAAACTCTTGACCATTAACCTCTATAACTCACGACTACAGTAATCCAGCACATATTCGTACCATTTGGGAAGGGTCAGCCAGGGAATAGGTGTGGAATTTTACAGCTCATTTGTTGAAACCCCTTTTGAGTTACAGGTTAGTGTTCACGATGTCTAGCCTATCTATTTGGAACAGGGAAGGGGGTCTGGATCAGCTTCTCATTCATGCTTAGCCCCCTTAAATTCCAGAGTTTAAGACATTCGCCCAAATAGCTTGACAATTGAACGACCTTTCGTAGGTGTAAAATTTGTCCTAGCGAGGGAAATAGAGCCTGCAAATTAGGAGGGGCATTTTTCTATCGAAAAACGCACAAATTGATCTTGAAGAGGGTCTTGGGGCGTATTATTTAAGCTTGATGGAGGTCTAGGGAGGAAAAAATAAGATAAATGAAACAAACTTAATAAATTACTTGAGCCATCGAGCTAATGTCAATTAAAATTCTTCCACTGTCTACCTGTTGATCTTGGATGACGTCATTGAGCAAATGTATTGTAACGGAGGTCTATTTCTAAACTATCTTACTTTAACATTTAGTAGCCAAACTAGATTGGCTACTGAACCCGGTCTACTCAAAAAAATCCCATGCCTCATTGCTGGGATTGAACTCAGGACCAGTCAGTTAAGGGGGCAGTGCTTGTTTTTTGGTCTATATATTTATATATTGAATTATTTTTTAGTTTCCTCGTTAGACCTCCATCAAGCCACAAGAAATACCCCCCTAGATCCCCTTTTAAGATAATTATGTAAATTTTTCGGTAGACAAATGTCATGGCCTTCTAAAAATACAGGCTCGCTATCGCTCGCCAGGAAAAAATCACACCTAAATGGCACGAAAGGTCTTAATATTGACAAAGAAATGAGGCGAAATATCTCAATCACTAACTAATGGAACAAACGTCTTAAGATATCAAAACTATTATGCAAAACACGAGGGAGAAGGAAGGGGGTTCAGAAAAAGCGACTACCTCCCCTTAATAGAGCAGCACTTTACATACTGAGACAAGAGAGGTACCCCACTTGGCTGAGATGTTTCAGTCAAGTGAGTGTTTACATTGAGTATAATATTATGATCACAGTTTTAGCTTCCTTTACAGTATACCCTATTTATTATAAGTAGGCCAAAAATACTGACCACTCTATAACTCAAAAACCACTACAGTCATCAAGCTAAAATGTCTACCATTTGGGAAGAGTCAGCCAGGAGGGATTAGGTCTGAAAGTGTACAGCCCATTTACTCCAGCACTCTTCAAGTTACGGCAGTTATGGGTCACGATTTCTGGCCTTTTTATCATGAATGGCCTTTTGAATGTGGCCGGGAACCTGGGCCGTATTTAAGGGGAGATGGGCGTATTTATTTGCTTATTGCTTTATGTCTTTATTTGTTTTATGTTCCTCCCTAGACCTCCATCAACCTAGACCTTCATCGGTTGTAAAACAAAAAAAACCCAAAATAAATGTGTACAATTTTCGGTAGAAAAATGTCCAGGCCTAAGGCCGATTACTCCTAAAATTACAGGCTAGCTTCCGCTCGCCAGGAGAAGATTGGAACCTAAATGGCACGAAAGGCCTAAATATTGACAAAGAAATGGGTCGTAGTCTTAAAATCACCAAACTAATGTGCCGAACATCTTAAAATCTAAAAACCAATGGGGCTAAACACGAGGAAGAAGGGGGACCAAAAAAACGACCCATCTCCCCTTAACCCACTCAGTACCAATGACGGCCTTTTCATTATATTATGGCAATTATTAAACGATTATATTCAGCTTAGGAAAGATGTCTACTATGAAAAGGCTACAGACTATCTCAATTCATTCTTTATTCGTCCATATATCCTTCCTAACCCAAAAAAAAAAAATCTTAATGTTGCTGAAATCCAATAAAATATACGTCACCGGTACTTAACCTCTTGTGTACCGGCGACGTCCTTTTAACTTTCCTCTGGCAACTATTAAACGATTTTATTCAGTTTAAAAATGGCCTTCAGCAATTTAGAGGCTTCGAAATATCTCCTTTATCCCTTTTTACTCCCACAGATCCTTCCCAAACTGCACAAAATCGTCTAAATATAGCTAGAATAAAATGAAAAAGACGTCATCAGTACTGAAGTGTTAAAGGGTCTGTAGCCCGTGATTACGTGACTCCAACATACGATCCTCTTGTGTTATGTGGGGTGGCTACATTTAGACCATTATATCAAGCTTAAGGGGAGATAGGCTGGTTTTTCTGGACACCTTTCTCCCTCATGTTTAGCCCTATTAGTTTGGCGATTTTAAAACCCTTTCACCCCTTTTCTCTGTCAATATTAAAGACTCTTCGTTTCATTTAGGTGTCGATTTTATTCCTGGCGAGTGATAGCGAGCCTGTAATCTAGGAGCCGGGACATTTTTCTACCTAAGAATGTACAAATATATTATCTTGAATGGGGATCCTAGGGTTGTTTTTTTAAAGTTTGATGGAGGTCTAGGGAGGAAACTAGAAAACAATAAATAAATGCAAAATGTATCGTCCAAAAAGTGAACCATTTCCCTTTAAGAATAATTATGATAGATGAAAAGAATAATTGAGACAGTTTATAGCCTTTCAATAATTATTGGTAGACGTCCATCTAAAGCTGAGTAAAATGGTCTAATAGTTACCAGAATATAATGCAATGGCTCTCACCAGTACTGAAAGGGTTAACCCCTTCTGTATCGGTAACGTCTGTTTAAATATATTCTAGCGATATTGAGAGTATTTAGTGCAGCTTAAGACAGATCTGTGGTACTGAAAGGGTTAACCCCTTCTGTATCGGTAACGTCTGTTTAAATATATTCTAGCGATATTGAGAGTATTTAGTGCAGCTTAAGACAGATTTGTGGTACTGAAAAGGGTTAAGTCAGATAGTTCGAGGTCTTTTAATTGCTTGAAATTGTCTAAGAGTACCCAGAATAATGTTAAAAGGCTATCACCGGTACTGAAAGGGTTAAGGGCGGTGCCTCACGAGCGATTTACCGTTAATGTTTACGGGCAATTGTTTGCTGGCAGCTTCAAAATATACAATAACTTCCTTTGAAGATTGTGACGCATTTTATACAGTTTACGAAGGATTTATGGGAATTATAAGGTATAAAGATTATCTCAATTAACACTCTGACTTCCATATACACTTCCTAATCTGAATAATATCGTCTATTAATAGCCAGAAAAAAAATCGTAATTGGAGAAAAAGTTATTTGGGAAGAATCGGCTAAGGAATAGGTGATGAGGGGATATGCAGAGGCCATTTGCTCTAACCCGCATTTATTTACAGAGCTTAGTGGTCACTATTTCGGACTACCCTTGTGTAACATGGAGTTACTAACATGCTGACTACACAGACACATTAGTCGCAGCAAGGAATCCAGCCTTAAAAGTATTGCTCAACGTTTTATTCCCATATAGGCTAGTTTGGTGAATTTAAGACGTTTAACCCCATTAGATTGGCGATAATAGACGCTTCACCTCATTAGTTTGGCGATTATAGACGCTTCACCCCAATCAGTTGACGAGCGATAGCGAGCCTGTATTAGAAGAAATTAGACCTAGTCCGGAACATATTGCTATCGAAAATTTTTACTCATTTCTCTTGTAGGGGGTCTGGAAGGGCATTGTTTTACTTTGAAGGAAGTCTGGGAAGGTGTTTTTGTTAGCCTAAGGGACACGCTAAAATACATTGCTCGAAAATGACAAAGCAAGCAAAATCCTCCATGATTATTAACCCCTTCTGTACCGTCGACATCCTTTTTTACTTTATTCTGGCTAATACTAATCGATTTTATTCAGTTTAGGAAGTATCTCTAGCCATCGAACTAGCCTATCTCAATCAACCCCTTTAACTATCACAGATCCTTCCTAAGCTTCATAAAATCGTCCAAATATAGCTAGAATAAAATATAACAGACGTCGCCGGTACAGGAAGGGTTAAAACAAAATACCATAATATCCCCCATTTTGATGCGAAAACAGTATCCCTAAAATCTGCACCCAGGGCGCGAATCGAACCCAGGCCCTTGGGGTTACTAGACAGACACGTTTCCACGAGACTAACTTTAGGCTGGTAGCCTAAGTGTATTTCCGCATCTTGTTCAGTTTATTTTCACTGACTTTACAGTTATTACCATCAATATACCTTTAAATGGCTAGATTATGGACACTTTAATTACCCCTTGTAATCTTCAGGTAAAGAGGAAAATGGAGCCGTAAGCATCCATATCAAACATGAATGCAATAGTAATGTACTTTTCTGATGGATAAACAAAAAATGAATTTGATTGTAAGTGTTTATAAATGTTCTACGATCGTATTTTAGCTGCATAATTCTGCGTCTACGGCTCCAACTTCCTTATAGCCTGAAACTCGCTAGTGGTCAAATGTTGTGATATTATTCCAGTACAAGCCCCAACACTAACGCCATCTGTTCCGACAATCTCTTATATATTTTATTCTAGCTATATTTAGACGATTTTGTGAAGTTAAAGGAGGATCTGTGGTAGTAAAAGGGGTTCATGGAGATAGTTGGAAGCCTGTTAATTGGATGGAAACTGAATAATATCGCCTAATGGTTGCCAATATATAGTGAGAAGGACGTCACCGGTACTGAATCAGCTAAGGAACGATGTAGCTGAGGGGAAGGGGGGTTTGTATTTCTGTGTACAGTACATACGAGTGTGTTTATGAGGGAGCGAGTTGTCAGTGTTGTGTGATACCTTTATGGGCTCTTATTTCTGGACCCCCTTCTCGCTTATATTTAACCCATTCCTTTTCAGATTTTAAGACCTTTGCCCCATTAGTTTGGCGATTTTAAGACCTTTCGCCCCATTGTTTTCAATATTAAGACCGTTCTTGTTAATTTAGGTGTCTATGTTTTTCCTAGCGAGCGATAGCGAGCCTGTATGATAACACTAAAGTTTTCTATCGAAAAATGTACAAATTTATCTTGAAGGGAGGTCTTAGGGGTGTTATTTCTAAACTTAATGAGCGTCTAGGGAGGAAACTAAGACAGTAATATAAATTTAAATATATAACCAAATAAATGTGTGTAATAGATAAATAGATGTTGATAAATAGATGATATAGATAGATAGATAGATAGATAGATAGATAGATATAGATAGATATATAGATAGATATATAGATAGATATATAGATAGATATATAGATATATAGATAGATAAAGAGATATAGAAGGAAAACTAAATCAAAGTAAATAGATGGACGGATAGATAGATAGATAGATGGATGGATAGAAGAAAAACTAAAACAAAGTAGATAGATGGATGGATAGATATATAGCTAGGTTGATAGATAAAAGGAAAACTAAAATATATAAACCCTTACAATTGCTTAACCCCTTGAGGATTGTGATACGTTTTAGCAGTTTATTTTGGCTATCATTAGACGATTTCGCTAAGCTTAGGAAGGATCTGTGGGAGTCGGAGGCATAATTGAGTTGGCTTTGAACTCTTAGATTCCTAAAGGTCCTTCCTAAACTGCATAAAATCGTCAAATGATAGCCAAAATATACTATCAAAATGCGTTATAATCCTCAAAGATCGAACTATCAATTTTGACTTAACATGCAGAAATACATTAACCCTCTCATGATAATATGACTTATTTTTGTTCTGTTTTCTTGCTAGTACTTGATTTTAATCAGATTAGTAAGGGTATACGGGAGTCAGAGGGTGAATTAACATAATCTTTACCCTTTAGGTAATAATATAATGATACCTGCAATCTATCCAGGCTAGAATGATAAGATTTGTGATAGTGGAGATCTTTCCTAATCTGCAAAAAATCGTCTAATTATCCAACTACTGTATATATAAATCGCCTAATTATCCAACTACTGTATATATAAATCGCCTAATTATCCAACTACTGTATATAACTGTATATATAAATCGCCTAATTATCCAACTACTGTATATATAAATCGCCTAATTATTCAACTACTGTATATATAAATCACCTAATTATCCAACTACTGTATATATAAATCGCCTAATTATCCAACTAATGTATATATAAATCGCCTAATTATCCAACTACTGTATATATAAATCGCCTAATTATCCAACTACTGTATATATAAATCGCCTAATTATCCAACTACTGTATATATAAATCGCCTAATTATCCAACTACTGTATATATAAATCGCCTAATTATCCAACTACTGTATATATAAATCGCCTAATTATCCAACTACTGTATATATAAATCGCCTAATTATCCAACTACTGTATATATAAATCGCCTAATTATCCAACTACTGTATATATAAATCGTAGAACGCAAGTAAATCGCCTATTTGAAAGTCGTGTTCTAACCCCCGTATGTACCACCATTACGTAAGTTTCATCACATTCTCTTAATAGCATAGGTCCCTCTTAAGCTGTTACCATTAGACGATTTTCTGTACATTATAATTCACCTATACGACACAAATGGGTAAATACGATCTCAACACGATCTCTTAGTAACACAGGTACTTCTTAAACTGCATAACATCGTCCAATTTTAGCTAGAAACAAAGGTAAATAGGCGTCATGGTGCTGAAGGGGTTAAGTATTTCTAGATACCTTCATTAACCCCTTCTGTACCGGCGACGTCTTTTTATATTTATTCTAGCTATATTTGGACGAGTTTGTGCAGCTGAAGAAGGATCTGTGGTGGTATAAAGGGTTAAGTGAGATAGTTCCAAGCCTGTTAATTGTTTAAACTCAATACAATCGGCTAATGGTAGCCAGAAAAAAGTAAACAAAATACGTCGCCGGTACAGAGGGGAATAAGGGGAGATGGTCGATTTCTGGAGCCCCTTTTCCTTCATGTTTAGCCCCAATATTTTCAGATATTAAGACGTTCATTCCATTAGTTTGGTGATTTTGAGACCTTTTGCCCCATTTATTTGTCAATATGAAGACTTTTCGTGTCATTTAGGTGTCGATTGTTTCCTGGCGAGCGATAGCGAGCCTGTAATTTAACAAGGGCTTTGGCTGAGAAATTTTTCTGTCGAAGAATGTACACATTTATCTTGAAGGAGGGTCTTGGGAAGTTGTTTTAATAAGTTTAATGGAGGTCTAGGGTGGAAACTATAACAATAGTAAACAAATACATCCCCCCTTAACGAAATAAGCAGAAACAAATTGTAAAGTTTCTGATTAAATTGAAATAAATGTACCCATTTTGGCGACATGATTAGCAAAGAACGGAACGATGTAATCTATATATACAGTATATATATATATATATATATATATATATATATATATATATATATATATATATATATATATATATCGGATATATATATATATATATATATATTATTAGTGGCCCCTCCATCATTGACGAACATGCCTATTACATAAGGCATCCTCTTCAAACACTAATCCGCCGTAGTTTGAATCTACCGCGCAGAGCATTTAAAAACTGAGGAGCCTTCATCATGAGCGCACGCGACCTCACTCATGGCTTCAGTCATTATGAATTGGGTTCTCACTACGAAAAAACTTCGTAAAAAATAAAAACAAAAAGAAAATAAGAATAACTATCCAATAAGCTTTCCATCATATCGTGGATGTACTTGTGTGGATTTCTGACCAGACGCTGAATCAGGCGTCATTCCTCCTTCTTTGCTCTGCGCTCAGCCTGCCCGGACGTACCTTTCAGGCTCCGCTGGTTCCGCATTCGTGGCGTCCCTAGTGAGTTTTTTCTCATTTGTTTACTCTGGGATGTATCGAGTAAGGTTAGGATAGGCGTAGCAGGAGTGTCCTGGGCTGGTTGCCCGCAGTGCAATGTATTTTGGGTCGTATGTATGGGGCATCTATTTCGGATGTACCCTCGTGGTCCTGTTGTGGACACGTGAACTTTTCACAGTTTGGTTAAGTTGGTGATTGCAGGCGGCTTTCATTACGCGTTAATTATTGCTGCCTTTTATCCTTCTGATGAGGTAAGCTGTGTGTTTGCTGACGTTCCCAGCGTATTTTTCTTCACTTAGTGAAGTTTTTTCTGGGTCCGTGTCAGGCTTCCCGGGGTGGGAAGTTATCGCTTCGGTGGTGTGTTGGCGGTGGTTCCTGTTGTGATATTCCAGTGTGTGTTTATATTTCAACTATTTTCATGCCGTCTACCTAGGCCTAGCCAGCCGCTCGTAGCTTTGCCACATGTCTAGTGTTATTATTTATTTTATAAATATGCCCTACTGTGTCATGTGTATCCGGGTTTTAGTTGTGTATTGGCTAATTCCTCGGACTATATTTGTTTCCTGGTTTAGTTGTGTATTGGCTAATTCCACGGATTATGCTGTGACCTTGGTTAGTCGTGCGTGTCTCTCCTCGTGTCGTATTGTTCAGATGGTGTCTGTTCAGGGTGGGGTTTGCCTTCCGGCGGGTTTTTTCTCGGTTTCACCGTGAAAAATCCTGACCGATGAGCAGTGTTAGGCCACACGTGGTTTTTAACACTGGCTGGTTCCCCGGCGAGGGGAGGTGTCTGTGGCTCTCCAGGACTGCGTCTCTGTGGGTGCCTGGTTTCAGGCCTCCTTTAAAATTCCCGGCGGGATGGCTGTACCCATCCTTACATATATATTTATATATAAAGAAACGACGTTCTTGAGAACACTCGTTTTTTATAGGTTTTTCTACCTGGTTTACGACAACCACGGGGAAAAACCTAGCTGTTGTTTAGGCGTTCCTCCCCGGCGATCTTTACAAAGTAGGGGGGTCAGGAACTTGTGGGGTTAACTTTTAGACTTCTCACCCGGCGGGTGCACCTGAGCAGGGTGGGATAAAACGACTTAGGTCTCTTATAGTTAACCAATCCATGTGAGTGATACTCTGTGTATCGCTGCCTTTACTCTTACGGCATTTGAAGGATCAGTGAGGTTTAACCAAATCGATTTCCACACCCGGCGGGTGCCCCTAAGTAAAGGAACTAAGGAATTTATAAACAAATTCAATTTCGATTAACCTTAATTGGGTGATACTTTCAGTATCGCCGCCTTCTATTTTTACGACGATCGTTTGGGACAATTCGTTAAAAAATCAGATCTCGTATATTCCTGCCCTGGGCTATTCTACTAAAATATTTCAAGGGCCGGCGTCTTTATGAGGGGGGGCTTTGTTACAAAATTGAATCTTGAGACAGTCACCACCTCCTACAGACTATAAGTGCCATACTGGACCATTATATCAGAGGGTATTCTTCATGTTCTTTAGCTAAGAAGACTTGTTTAGCCTCTTTACACCCAGCCGCATGGCGAGATGTGTTAGCTGTGTCTTTGCATCCCGTTACCCGGCGGGTTATTAACCCTTATTTAGCGGGGTCGGACTTAAGTCCGATACGAAAAAATTGGACTAAATGGCGGGGTCGGACTTAAGTCCGTGGGCGTATTCCCGCCCTAATTTAGGTGGAAAGCGAAACTTGGTATGTCTGGCGGTACAAGGGCCCACCCACATCCCCACTGCGTGACCGTGACTAAGTGACCCTCAAGCAGCCATAATGGAAGGTCAAGATTTGCCCGTGTTCGATACGGTGGCCGCCATCCCTAGTGCGTCGCGCCACCCTACTAACCACGCCCGGCTTACCACCCAGGAACTAGATATCATGCTGAACTCTTCAGAACTTTCTAATAAGCTGTTGGATGAAACCGTCGAAGGTCTGGGTGAGAGTTTGGTAGTGTGGATGACTCGGAAGACGAAATAACCCGATCATAGGCTTTCACCAAGCATAATTTGCGTGGGGTGGATGTTGTGGTTGATATTGACAGACCCTTGAGCAAATTGGAGACGTTCCTGACGAAGAACATACTGGTTGGTAATACAATTTATATTTTATAATTGCTTGAAAATGTGATTGCAAGCATTTTATCACCTTACGAGCGGCTGGTGGAGTATATTTCACTGTGCCGCGCAGCGGGTTTTTTTTATTACCCTAAATGGGGTTGTTCCGTGCTCTTTTTCATGCATAAACAAGACCCAGAGCGTAATACAAGTATATCCTGAAAGTGCGTAAATTGAGCTTTCCAATGACACCCGAACCATCCTTTTACGATCACGGTTGTCTTTCAACGATCGTAAAACACGAGTGAAAAAACCCTAAAAACGGTAATTTCCTTATATAATTCCCTGTGTGGCGAGCGGTCTTGAGGTAATTTATGCTCCTAATCACCGCTCCGCTCTCTCAGAGCACATTACGTCCTCAAAATTGCACTCTACAAGAATTTCCTTTGCATTTTTAGCGTATTATTTGTAGGCCGTTCGGTAAATTCTACGGTAATACAACAAACGAAAGATTGAATATTTGTGCTTGGCATTATATGATTGTGGGGAACAGATGTAGGCCTACCGTATATATTATGTTTCATATATATACATGTGTAACATTTTTATTATCACGACTCTCTCTCTCTCTCTCTCTCTGTCTCACCCTCTTTGTTTGTACTCCTTTGTACTCTCTTTGTCTGATGTAGGCCAGGGCACGCCCCTAACTAATCTCTTCACTCTCAGGGGAAATCACACCTAGCAGATGTTTTTGACTTCCCCTCTCTCTCTGTCATTCTCCTCTCTGGGTCTACATATACTGCATTTGACATTGAAATTGCTTGAGAGTTTGATTGCAAGCATTTTATAGCGTATTATTTGCAGGCGTTCGGTAAATTTCTCACGATAACCAGGGTGTATGGTACATTTCTCACGATAATACAAGCAACAACGAAGCTTGGCGAAGATTGTGGTCTACAATATATCTTTTTATAATTGCATGTGACCTTGTAATTGCTTGAAAGTTTGATTGCAAGCATTTTATAGCGTATTATTTTCAGGCGTTCAATAAATTTGATAAATATATCAAATAAGTCCTGTGGGACTATGAAATAGCTATTATGGACAAGGACAATATTTTGTTCATCCCTCCACTGGAACATCAACAACAATGTCAACAACGTATCACCGTCGGCAATCGTAAGATTCAGAGTCGTAAAGATTCCAGGACGAGCTCAATAGAAAATGAAGAATGAAATGAATGAGTGTGCAGTACTGCCAATACGTATAGCGACTTCCGCTAGATCTAGAGACCTTTACTTCGATCTAGCAGCAATGACTTACACTAGCGGTTTTGTTTTGAAATTTCAGAACAATTTCGAAGTGATATTATATGGATTTTGCCAATTCATATTTCTAGTGGTATTTATCATTTCTTACATCTAACAATATATGCTAGCGGATTTAACTTCAATTGGTAACCCTCCCGCTCGAGTCGGCTCCAAGAAAATCGATAATGGTGGCACTTTAGTAAACAGGTGATAAACAAAAATGCGGATCGGTTTGGTGTATCGGTATTATGGTAAGTTGGCTACCTACTATTGTTTATACGATATAGTAAGTAATGATAAGTAAATTAGTATATATTATATATAAAACAAAAACAAAATTCCTGCAAAGCAAGCGAAACAGAGAGAGAGAGTATGCAGAAGATTAACTGAAGAAAGAGTGAAAAAGATATAATAATACAGAAATATTACAAGCAAATAAATGAAATAGAGGGATTAGTTAGAGAAAATAATAATGATAATACATAATACGAATGAGGAAGAGGGGAAGCGAGCGAGCGAGGAGAGAGAGAGAGAGAGAGAGAGAGAGAGAGAGAGAGAGATACAGGAGTGAGAGATTAGAGAAAATAGAGAGATTGCAAGCATTTTATAGCGTATTATTTGCAGGCGTTCAGTACATTTCTTACGGTAATACAAACAATGAAAGATTGAATATTTGTGCTTGGCATTATATGATTGTGGGGAACAGATGTAGGCCTACCGTATATATTATTTTTTCATATATATATGATACATATGTAACATTGTTATATTATCACGACACTCTCTCTCTCTTGTCTCTTCCTCTCTGGGTCTACCTATAGCCTACATTTATAATTGCATGTGACCTTGAAATTGCTTGAGAGTTTGATTGCAAGCATTTTATAGCGTATTATTTGCAGGCGTTCAGTAAATTTCTTACGGTAATACAAACAACCAAACAACGAAAGATTGAATATTTGTGCTGCACATCCCTCATACGAAATACCATTCCCACCGTGTAGAGAGAATACAGAAACTGAACTGAAGAAAGAGTGAAAAAGATATAATAATACAGAAATATTACATGCAAATAAATGAAATAGAGGGATTAGTTAGAGAAAATAATAATGAGAAATACATAATTATACGGATGAGGAAGAGAGAAAGGGATCACAAGAGAGGGAAAGCGAGCGAGCCAGAGACAGACAGACAGACAGGAGTGAGAGAGATTAGAGAAAATAATAATGAGAATTACATATACGGATGAGGAAGAGAGACAGAGCGCGCGAGAGAGGGAAAGCGAGCGAGCCAGAGAGAGAGAGAGAGAGACAGACAGACAGACAGGAGTGAGAGAGAGAGAAAGAAAGAGAGAGAGAGAGAGAATACAGAAATAAGGAGAAATAAGAGAAAAATAAGACCGATTACCGAAGGAATAGTAGACGCGCGAGAGGCCGAAGTCAGGCCAAAGCGAACGCAACCGAACGCGCCCGGGAAATAGACCAAAAAGTACCTCCTCTTCCTCACCTCTTTCCACCCTACACACTCATTCATAACATCCATTCATAGACCTATATGGGGAGACGAAGAGTTGCTCTTTCCAAAAATGATAGTTTCGTTCGCATTGGAGCCATAGTAACGGCGCTAGGGCGAGTGAAATTGAGCGAATATTTCGGGATTATGCCCGCTGAGCGGTACAGTGTAAAATACCTTACCACCCGCTAAATAAGGGTTAACACTTGTATGCGAACACTTTGGTTAACATTATGAGCATTAATTCCTGGAAATTTTTCTTTATTTTTCCAGAGCTGAGCTCCGGCGGACCAATACAGACCCGGCGGTAGTTCCTCACACCAGTCTCTGTCATGGCTAATGTGACCCCAGTTTTTGCCCTGTGCATTACCCCTACTTGCGCGGGTATCCCAATTTTTGCACATACCCTTTGCATAAGGTGTGTTAGATGTCTAGACCGTTCAAGGGGTCTCTGGGTTACACGTAATTGTTCATTTTGCTCCCAATTAACCAATAAAGTCCTGTGTGACAATGACAAGACCGCGGCGGTAGCGTTGAGAGAGGTCAGACAACAAATGTCGGCCTACACTACCATTGTCGCACATAAGTCACTTCAATGTGACAACGTCCCACTTTGGGATAAGTTGCTGTCAGAGCACCCTCCCCCTAAACGTACCTCTAGAGTAAGGGGTTTTAAGCCGACAGAGACTAGCCAGGGTTCTGTATCGTCTGTGGATACGTTTAAACGCCCGAGAGAGCCTACTCCCCCGGCAGCCACCTCCTCGTCGCAGGCGAGATCGAGGTCAAGGTCACCCCTCAGACAACGGTCTTCAAGTCGGGCCTCTTCCCCGGCTAGTAAGAAGTGCAAGACTGAAGCTTCCCCCAGGGGCCATGGTGGTGATTCTTCCAAACCTAGGTCTAGTTCGCGGTCACACCGTAGCCACAAATCCTCCAAAAAGGATTCCCATAAGAAGTCCTCTCGACATTCTACTAAGTCTAGTGCATCTCATCGTACCTCTACACCTGACAATGTTTCTGTTACAGCCTCAGAGTATAGTGAAGCGCCTGTCCCTAAACAAGATTTACCTATTGATATTTTAACCCTAGAAATGGAAAGTTCAGGATATTCAATAATTGAGAATGTTTCAGACTCTCAAGAGAGCGTAGGCCAGAGCCTCGGTGTTTGGCGGTTTGCTCAGCCAGGGTCTGACCATCCACGTCCGACTCATACGAGTCACACAGTAGCCGATGTCCACAGGGACGCGGCGACCCCATCCTCTATCCCTGATTTATCTTGGAAACAAGGTGCCCCTGCCTCGGCGGGGTCTTCTCAGGAGGATCGGGAGGAACAAGATGAAGTGTCATTAATTTCAGATAGGGAAGGACAAGGGTCAGGCTCAGGCCTGGACGCCGCCCATGATAATACTAATTCACCTGAAAGTTCTGCACCTA
Organism: Paralithodes platypus; assembly: GCA_032716605.1. NCBI lineage: Eukaryota > Metazoa > Arthropoda > Malacostraca > Decapoda > Lithodidae > Paralithodes > Paralithodes platypus. Next base: position 336,987 of record JAVRFV010002376.1, on the reverse strand, counting down.
ACCAGTTTGTTACAGCACAAGAAATTGATGGGTTACTTACTCATGCTCTATCAAAATTCTTTAATCAACAACGAGAAAACCCCACAATGGACTTGGGGGCTCCCTTGACAGGTTCTGCGGTACGGCCTCTGATAACGTCAATCGATTTATCTAAGATTCCTAACCCTCCTACTCTGTCACCGGCAGGGAGCTCTAAGCCAGCTACGGCGGCATTCACTACGTCAAATGTCAGGGTCATTACGGATGTTAATCCACCCCCTCTAGACAAAGCGCCTCTTAGAAAGGTAGCTATGCCCCTGCTTTATGGGCCAGACGAGTCATGGGTCCCTTTGAACCCCTCTAAGCCAGAGCTTGCCCAGCCTACCTTGTCAGGGGAACTCCCGGTACCACGTGAGTGGTTTATCCAGGGAAATAAGTCTAAGAAATTAAGGGCATTGGATGCCTTGGGTAATGTTTTGGACGTAAATATCAAGGCTATACCTAGTTATTATCATCAGGATTATTTTGTTTATGCATCTAAGCCTGCTTTATCCCCTGCCTCAGCTTCAAAACTTTTTTCAGACTGGTCTAAGCTGGATGGGTTTAATGATATTAAGGCTCTGTCGGCTATTACTCCTGAACTAGATTTACAGACCGTCACAGACGAGACAGCTAATCCAGTGTTGAAGGTGGGACAGTTAGGACCAGGACCTTGGGTGGATTGGGAGGTAGAGGCTCAAAACTTTGCAACCACTTTCACTTCTAAATCTTCCCACCAGATCCCTCAGGATACACATTCATGGTTCTCAATGCCGGTAGGTTCTGCCGGCGGAGTTCCGTCAGCTTTATTTTCTTTTTTAGCTGCCCCTAAGATTAATCTTTGTGAACTAAAGGAACCATTCATTACCCCTACCCCTTCTCACCTAGACAGAGAATTTAGGCTAAGGGGAAAAGCTTTCCGCCTGTTTTCACAGTACATAGTTTCTCAACAGGTGGCTAAGTCTTTACTCAGGTCTACTCAGGCAATCGCAGACGCGGATGCTCGAAGATCAGTTGAATTATCCCGGCGTCTGATTCTTCAGTCGTCAATTCAATCCTTAGGTGACATACGCACAGCCTTACTTGAGGCGGTGCGAGCACGACAGGATCTTAGGATGTCATTAGTTCGCAAGCTGCCTGATCGCATTGCTAACCAGGTGGTAATGTCCCCAGTACTTACACCTTCTTTAATGTCCCCTGATGTATGGCGAACAGTGTTTAACATGGCACAGGCCGTGAAGCACAGTCCCGCACAGGCTAAGAAACCCGCATTTAACTTCCCCAAACCTAAGCCTCCTACTAAAGCTCAGCCAGGGGGTTCTAAGCCGTTTCTTCCGCCTAAGTCCTCCCAATCCCCCCTGGGTCAGTTCAGGCATAGACAGAGAGGGTTTTCAGGACAGAGGGGACGCGGCCAGTATAAGCCGGGGCAGGGCCAGTCTTCGGCCCACACCAGCCAGCCGGCGAAGCGTCCAACACCACCAAACCCACCATCAAAAAACTAAAGTCTTTCTCACTCCCAGTGCCTACCTTAGAGCCGGAGGAACCGAGGGAAGTACAGCCGGCGAACCCTTGTCTGCTAACTGGGTCGTTCCGAACGTGTCACCAAGCATGGCCGTTAAAAACCTGGGCACGGATGGTGGCACGCAAAGGCATCACTTGGCAGTGGCTCCGGCGACCTCGCTTACGTCAGCCGACAACGGCAAATTGTGTTTCATTAGAGGTGGAGTTGCTGGTCCAGGAGATGATTGCCAAGAATGTCATCATCCCGGTACCCCCAGATTACCCTGTATTCACGTCAAAACTGTTTTTGGTTCCCAAACGGGACAGTGTTCAGATGAGGCCGGTCGTAGACCTGTCGTATCTGAATCTTCACATTTACAACGAGTCTTTCAGAATGTTAACAGTTCATCAAATCAGGCTAACACTTCCGCCGGGTGGCTGGATGTGTTCCCTAGACCTGACAGACGCCTATTGGCACGTGTCGGTCAACAAAAGATTTCAAAGGTTTCTGGCCTTGAGGATCAGGCACCAAAATTTTGTTTTTCAGAGGATGCCGTTCGGTTTGAACCTAGCACCTCGATTATTCACGAAACTAGTCCGGCAAGCCCTGATGCCATTGTTAAAACAGGGAATCAGAGTGTTGTGGTATCTAGACGACTGGCTGGTGGTGGCAGAGACACAACAATTATGCATAAAACATGTCAATATCATTTTAAATCATGTCAAAACTCTAGGCTTCAAGGTAAATCTGGTAAAGTCAAACCTTGTTCCCTCAAGAGTAATTCAGTGGATAGGGCTGGTCTGGGACACCGCCGCTCTCACTCTGAGTCAGAGTGTGGACAATCGCAACAGGTTTCGCAGGAAACTGTTCAGGTTTCTTCACAGTCTGACTACGACACGAAGAGTCTGGGAGTCTCTGGTCGGCTCTCTCAACTGGATTCAGCTAACTGTCAAGTTGGGCCGGTTGAAAGTAAAACGATTAATATTGGAAGGCAACAAATATTTCCCACTCTTACCGGCGGGAAAATTATGGCCCATACCAAAATTAATCCACACCTTACTAGCAGTCTGGGCGAAGAGGGAAACATTGCACTCAATCATGTCATGGACCTCTCCTCCTCCAACGGTATGGGTAGACACGGATGCGTCAGGCACCATAGGGTGGGGATTTCAGTCAAATCAGGGGCACCAGGGTCAGGGACTTTGGTCCCACTTAGAAATCTCTCACATAAATGTCAAAGAGTTACTAGTCCCCTTGTATTTCCTTCAGGCTCACGGCCCGGCGTTACGGGGCAAGTCAGTGGCCTTCAGAATGGACAATCTGAATGCAGTTCACTGTATTCAGAAACAAGGGTCAACGAGGTCAAGGAAGTTGCTACTCGTGTCGGAAGAGATTTTTGTTCTAGCCACCAGTCTAGATATTTATCTTCACGCATCTTATCTCCCAGGCGTAGCGAACGTCTGGGCAGACGCTCTGTCCCGGAGACAGAGCACGACAGTAGAATGGGAGCTCAAGCAACCCATTTTCGACCTAATGATTGCGGAGCTCTCCCATCCACAAGTGGATCTTTTTGCGTCCGAGGAGACTCACAAGCTCCCTCTATACCTCACCCGCCGGACGATAACGCCGGCAGGGGGGCCAGACGCCCTAGTGACAGACTGGAACAGATGGAGCTCCATCTATCTGTTTCCGCCGCCAGATGCGTCACTAATGTGCCACGTAGTGAACAAACTACGAGTTTATCGAGGCTTAGTCTCGCTAATCGCGCCCCTGTGGCCAGCGCAGGTGTGGTGCCAGCAGTTAATAATGTGGTGCCCGGACCCGGTATCGCTCCCGGTCGGGTACTTCCACTTAGACACGATTGGCAACCTAGAGACCTCGCTGACTTTTGCATTATGGACATTCAGGAGGCCAAGTGGCTAGCACCATACGGTAGGGATGTGACCAATAAATTGCTCAATCAATATACTCAGTCTACTAAGCGACAATATCAATCTCATTGGAAAGCTTTTACTTCTTGGATTGTTAGAACGGAACAAACTGTACCCTCAGTGGCATTGGTTTTTAATTACTTGAACTATCTGTTTGAGCAGAAACGTTTATCTGTGGTTACTTTGAAGAATCACTTAACTGCGATTAGAGTGCCCTTTTTCGACCTTACAGGTCTATCCATACCGGTGGCGGAGGAAACAGGATTTATGAGAGCGTGTTTTAAACTCCGCCCACCTCCCCGTCAGCTCATGCCTACTTGGTCTCTGGACAAAGCTTTGTCTTTACTTCATTCTCGTCTGTATCAAAATACTGCAGACTTTGCTTTAATCTTAAAGAAGGCAGTTTTCCTTTTGGCTTTGGCCACCGGAAACAGAGTGTCTGAGCTGGCGGCGATGAGCAACACACCTAATTGTCTTAGGTTTGGTAGACTTAATGATTCAATTTCCATTGCACCCTCCCCGGCGTTTGTAGCCAAGAATGAGCATAGTGCACACGTGTTTTCTGAATTCACGGTGCCGGCGTTAAAAAGGGGAAAGGTGCATCATAATTTATGTCCAGTGCAAGCTCTAACCAAATATTTAAGAATAGCTCCTCATAACCCCCAAGGTGCTTTATGGGTAGCGAGTACGGGTAAACGCTTACTTAAACGGCGATTAGCCTCTCTTCTAGTAGAAGTCATTAAAGAGAGTAATCCCGGCGTTGTGGGTAGGGCCCACGATTTACGCAAGTGGGCGGCCTCTTTACGTTTCCTGAAAAACTTTTCAGTTGAAGATATTGCGTCCACACAGTTGTGGGCGTCTAATCATACGTTTCTCTCTAGATACTTGTCAGTTGCTCTAGACAAACCTTCCTTACCATGTATAGCTTTAAGGCAGAGGGTCTAGGTGGCCCTGCAGTCACTTATGTTTATTTTCAAGGAAGGGGGGGGGGGTGCAGTCAGTTGACATAGGACACCCTAGACCCCGCCGGAGTATGAGAGCTGTGATACAATTTAAGGTTGAAATGTGATATGAAAATTTCTCTGCGAGAATTTGTGCTAGTACAAAGTTTAGTACAAAACAACGGTGTTGTTATAGTAGTTTTAGCTGCGAAAGCAATGTAACATTAGTTCAATGGAGTTCATTAGCAATTGATCTCCACATGTATTTTGGGGTTTATGATGTGCACATATAAACTTATAACTTATTATTTTTGTCACCACTCGTTGAGTGGGGTGCCTTTTGTAACTACAGATCTGTGTTCAGAATCTTCAGGGTTACCTATTTTTGTCAGGCAGGCTTCTTTGAAGCACGCACCTGCCTGAACCCCCTTTTTCTTGTATATTTCCGGCCTACGCCGTATTGAATACATTTTTCAAAAGTAAGAATACTATGTGGTTGTTTTTATTATCTGCTTTTCTAGAGTTATGATATGATTACGAATGTCCCCCTCCAGTCTTAGATATCAGGCATGTTCGTCAATGATGGAGGGGCCACTAATAAATTATAGGTTTGACTCCTGTAAGGAGATAAAGAAAACCTAATATTTAGTAGTGGCCCCGTAATCATTGACGACTGGGGCCCTCCCGACCGTCCCCTTCCCATTCGTTGATGTATTAAGGATTTTGGTTTACTTGATATGTCAGTGAAGGAGGAATGACGCCTGATTCAGCGTCTGATCAGAAATCCACACAAGTACATCCACGATATGATGGAAAGCTTATTGGATAGTTATTCTTATTTTCTTTTTGTTTTTATTTTTTACGAAGTTTTTTCGTAGTGAGAACCCAATTCATAATGACTGAAGCCATGAGTGAGGTCGCGTGCGCTCATGATGAAGGCTCCTCAGTTTTTAAATGCTCTGCGCGGTAGATTCAAACTACGGCGGATTAGTGTTTGAAGAGGATGCCTTATGTAATAGGCATGTTCGTCAATGATTACGGGGCCACTACTAAATATTAGGTTTTCTTTATCTCCTTACAGGAGTCAAACCTATAATATTGGTCGGTATATCTAATTATATATTATTATATAAGTTTCCTTGCTAGACTTCCATCAAGCTTATACAAAAACCCGCCCAAGGCCCTCCTTCAAGATATATTTGTACATTATTCGATAGAAAATTTTTGCTATTACTAATAGGGCGAACGTCTTATAATCTCAAAACTAATGAGGCTAAACATGAAGGATAAGGGGGAACAGAAAAACAGCTAATCTCCCCTAAAATGTATTGATATTTACCTATTTTGATGCCATACTTGTCAAAGAACGGAAAAATATATTATGTGTGATCATGTATAATTTAGAACCAAGGGGCAAGTGAGCTATTCTGTACCAGTATTGTCCAATGTTTATTATGGGTTTATTATTGGGGCGGGTGGCTAGGAATCCTCCTCCCCTTGTAAAATTCACTTACTAGATGAGACAGATAAAGGGGCAAGGGAAAGCGAAAGTGGTCCAGGACCCTAAGATTTGGAACTTTAAATATCGTTTCTGTTCGGGCTCTGTGTATGTGAGTAAGGGAGACAAAAGGCAGAACTGCCTGTAGCGAGCACCTTTCCCAGAGTTGAAAGAGTGACAAGGCCAAAATCAAGGGACGTTCGAGCCAAAATGCCTGGACACACGGAGCTTGAAGCAATTTAAGTCATAGGAAGAGGGAAAGACTGATTCTAGGAAAGAGTTCCAGAGCTCAGCTGTTGAATAGAAGAAAGACTGAGGATAACGTTTCACTCTTTGATTGGAGAGTTGCACAGAGTAGGGGTGGGATTGTGTTGCAAGATGGGTGCTACATGCTCTACGAAGAGGGAATGGTATACCCTGAGAGAGCTCTGAGGGACACTGATTATTGTAATAGCGGTAGAATAGAGAGAGAGATGCAACATTACGGCGAAGAGAGACTGCAGAGAATTAGTGAGTCGACGTGAGTTAATGAGACAGGAGGCTTTCTTTTCTACTTTTTCTAGAAGTGCTGTGTGAGGATTCTCCCCACATGTGTGAACAATACTCAATGCATGGACGCACTTTGCCCCTGCACAGAGCAAGAAGCTGCGCAGGGGTAAAGAACCCCTGGAAGCTGTTTTAGCAAGAGTGGTAATACGATCTTTCCAAGTGAGATCAGGGGGCCGAGGGAGTGCTGACCTTAATGATCCCTGGTCTCTGGGTCTTCTCCTGGGCGACCTAGATGTGTGTGACTTTGTATTTTGTTTCTTATGTTGTGTTGTCCCTGATTAGTCTCTGTTTCAAGTCGGCCATCCCCACCTGTGGGATATGTGCCTGAGTGAGAGGGGCTTTGCCCCCCCGACTTGTTATCATCATATATTGCCAGCAAGGGGCAAATAACAGAAAACAAAAAACATTTAAAATAGACGATAACGTAACCACGAGCGTAGGAGTAGTGTAAATAAAGTTGTCGGTATGCCTAGATAATTCCCATGATTTCCACCTCAATTGCATTTTTACCCACCACTATCCAATATAACCAATGATGTCAATATAAGATCTCCCCCCCCCCCCCCCCCCCCCCCGGCACGACAAACAAAATGTAACACAGACCCCGCTGGTCTTACTATTAATATAGGATGGTAAAATACTAAAAATATGGCGAAAAAGTGGAAAAAATTAGTTCACCACCGATTCAAGATGGCCGCCTGTCTTGCTTCCACCCTTATTCAACAAAGTCTAACTACAATTAATTTTATATCTGGTGGTGATGACATATCAAGCAATAAATTATAGGGTATGGCAGATCTACAGTAAATGGCACGATCAAATTGATGGCTAACATTTGTGAGCTATACTAAACCCATTCCCGGCGGTGGCTTCTATAGGGAAGAATACATCCTAGCAGCTATTTCCCGGCTAATTCTGCTCTATCTACGTCGCCCTGGTGCAATATATGTAGCTCTGACCGAAATGGAACACGCTTCAATGGTAACAATGGGTCGAACGCTCCCTATACCAAGCACCATACCCTCCTTACCCCTCACAACACCCAGAAAAATCGATCAATATTTTGCATGCTTTTTCGCTGAAAGCAGACTCGTGTGTTCGTGTGTGCGTTGCCCTCTCCCCCCAACCCCACCCCTAACCATCACCGTGGGCCGCCGTCCAGTAAGGGTCCTGGCCTCACCTCTTGCCAGAGAGGAGTGGGCTAGAGACTATGGTATCAGAGTGTACATACACCCTTCATCAACCAATGCACTAAGTACATTGATTATTTATGGGTGGCAAGCTTATAACCAACCTCTTAGAAGCATCTGGAAACAAGCATGGCAGGTTGGTGCAACTAACTCAGCCGGTACTATCTATCTATCTATTACCAGACGCTGTGATCCCCGAAGGGAAGGCCACGAACGAATCGTCCCCTTGCACCTCTGTCTCCAGTCAGTTAATGCCCATCCAGCACCGCTTTCACGCATATACTTCTTAACTCCATCCTTCCACCTCTCTCTTGGTTTATATCTCCCTCTCTGTCTTTCCACCTCGCTCTTGTACACTCTCTTAGTGATTCTCTTGCTTTCCATAAGTTTCCACATGGCCGAACCATCTCAAGGTGTTACTTTTCACACTTTCCAGCACATTTACATCCACACCACACCACTCTCGTACTTCCTCATTCGTCTGTCTATCCTTCCATGTAACTCCGCATCTACTTCAAGTAACATATTTCCACTCATTCCCAGAGGATAACGACGAAAAAAAAGTTTACTACAAAACATAGTGAACACTCACCCACATCCTCAGTCTTCCCTCACTCGGTCCACTGCCACCACTGGAACAAGAGTCAAGAAGGTCAGGTTATTGGAACTACCACCACCACTTAAGCATTCACCAACGGTCTCCTCCAATATAGCCTACCTATTTGGAATAGGGTATAGTCCATCTTGGCTCACTGTTTTACCAATAGGTTTTTTGTAGGGATATTTGTATAGTATAGTTCACAAGTGGTCCATTATACACTTATTGGTCTAAAAGTATATATAATGAGTCACTTTATCACTGATCACCTAAAGGGTATAGGGGGAGAGTTTCTGGACCCCCTTCCTCATGTTTAGCCCCAATAGTTTGCTGTTTTTAAGACCTTTCACCACATGTAGGTGTAATTGTTTGTCCTGGCAGGCAATAGCAAGCCTGCAATTTGGTAGGAATTGACCTTCGGCCACGACACATTTCTACCGATAAATGTGCAAATTTTGTGATAATTGAGACACATTTTCTAGAACACACGTCTACCACCCACCGTACTCAACCACAGAATAAAACCATCCCCTGCCTCCCCCCACTCCCTCTCCTCAGTAACTCCCCCCTCCCCCAAGACCCTGCAGTAGCGGAAATCGGCCAACCTCCGCCATTTTGAGGCCTCTGGTATTGAGGATCATGACACATTTAAACAGTTTATTCCGGCTTTTGTTAGACGATATTATTCAGATTAGGAATGGTGTATGGAAGCCAGAGAATTAATTTAGATAATATCTACCCTTTTGATGCCCACAGATCCTTGCTAAGCTGTAAAATATCGTCTAATGATAGCCAGAATAAACTGTCAAAAAGCGTCATATTCCTCAAGGGATTACAAAAATGGCCGCTCTCTTTCTTAAGGGAATCCCGAACCAAAGATGAACGAAACACTTAGAAAGAAACGATAATCTTTGAAACACTGCAAGTGCACTTTTTCATAAATTATCGCTCAGTTCCCTTTATTATCTTGGTTCGACAAAGCTGAACGAATTACATAAGAAATGTACGACCTTTGTAAAACAGCGTAGTATTAGGTGCCTTGTTTCATTAAGGGGAGATGGGCGTATATATTTGCTCATTTATATATATATATTTGTATTATTTGTTTGGTTTCCTCCCTAGACCCCTCTGTCAAGCTTAAAAAAACACACCCAAGACCCTCCTTCAAGATAAATGTGTACATTTTTTTATAGATAAACGTCCCGGCCTAAGGCCGGTTCCTCTTAAATTAAAGATTCGCTATCGCTATCTAATTTGTAAATTACACAAAAAGTCTTAAAATTGACAAAGAAATGGGGCGAAAAGTCTAAAAATCACCAAACTAATGGGCCGAACGTCATAAAATATGAAAACTAATGGGGCTACACGTGAGGGAGAAGGGGGACCAGAAAAACGACCCATCTCCCCTTAATTATCGCTCAGTTCCAAAGTGCTCAGTTCCCTTTATAATCTTTGTTCAACGTGAATAAAATTGTCTAATAACAGCCAGAATAAATACAAAATAACTTGGCCAGTACTGAAAGAGGGTTAACGGGTGATGGCTCGCTTTTCTGGACCCCTTTCTCTCTCATGCTTAACCCCATTAGTTTTTAGATAGACGTTTGGCCCATTACTTGTTGATTTTGAGACCTTTCGGCCCATTTGTTTGTCAATATTAACATATTCGTGCCATATTGGTATCGATTTTTTTTCCTGGCGAGCGATTGCGAGCTTGAAATTGTAAGACGGCCTTCAGCCGGAACATTTTCTACCGAAAAATGTACATACTTATCTTGCAAGGGGGTCTAGGCGGTGTTTTGTAAAAGCTTGCTCAGAGGTCTAGCGAGGAAGCTCAAAAATAAATAAATACATGAATATATAGCCCTAAAAATAACTACCCCCTTAATTTCCTATTGGGCCAGGATATATGGAAGGATAACAAGTAGGTATTAATTAAAAGTGTATTAGGTATTGTGCAGTAGTTAAGGGGAGATGGGTCGTTTTTCGGGTCCCTCTTCTTCATGTTTAGCCCCATTACTTTTCAGGTTTGATGATGTTTGGTTCGTTAGTTTGGCGATTTTAAGAATTGTTGACCCATTTGTTGTCAATATTAAGACTGTTCGTGTTATTTAGATGTCGATTTTGTCCTGGCAAGCGATAGCGAGCCTATTATTTGAGGGGAAATTTTTATATCGAAAAATTTACAAAATGTATCTTGAAGGAGGGTCTTGGGGGTGTTCTTTTAAGCTGGATGGGGGTCTAGGGAGGAAACTAAAAACAAAAATAACAATACAAATATATACAGTATAATTATAAATGAGGAAATAAGTACGTCCATCCCCCCTAAATAATATGACCAAATAATGGTTCTATAGCAAATTATTCTTGTAAGTCGATTAATCATACTAGCTTTTCCACACATAAATATAAGGGATTGTATACAAACTTATGTGGCAACCTGTACAGTTGGCCACAGAAGTTCTAGTCCTCGTTGTCATCTTATGTAGGAAACCAAAACAGTACGAATGAATTGAGAGTGTGGTTGCTTTTAATTATCAGTTAACTCAATAGTCAGATGAGTTAACCACTGCATAAGAACAAGAATCGACACTTGTTATTCAATCATATGCAATCATATGCATTATATTTCCATGTATAAGATCACAGAGAAACATAACTTATGTGGCCAACTGTACATTATATTTCCATGTATAAGATCACTGAGAGAAACAGAACTTATGTGGCCAACTGTACATTATATTACCATGTATAAGATCACTGAGAGAAACAGAACTTATGTGGCCAACTGTACATTATATTACCATGTATAAGATCACTGAGAGAAACAGAACTTATGTAGCCAACTGTACATTATATTACCATGTATAAGATCACTGAGAGAAACATAACTTATGTAGCCAACTGTACATTATATTACCATGTATAAGATCACTGAGAGAAACAGAACTTATGTGGCCAACTGTACATTATATTTCCATGTATAAGATCACTGAGAGAAACAGAACTTATGTGGCCAACTGTACATTATATTACCATGTATAAGATCACTGAGAGAAACAGAACTTATGTGGCCAACTGTACATTATATTACCATGTATAAGATCACTGAGAGAAACAGAACTTATGTGGCCAGTTTAACTGTACATTATATTACCATGTATAAGATCACTGAGAGGAACAGAACTTATGTGGCCAACTGTACATTATATTACCATGTATAAAATCACAGAGAAACAGAACTTATGTGGCCAACTGTACACTCTAAGACATAAATCCTGGCCTAAAAATATTGTGAACATTTGAACAGCCAAACGAACCTCTTTAGCGCTAATATTTGGTACCGGTAAACAATGTAAGGGGAGGTAGTTGCCTTTTCTGGACCCCCTTCTCCCGCAAGTTAGGCACATTATTTTTGAGATTTTGAAAACTTTTCCCCATTATTATGTCAATTTTAAGATCTTTCGCCCCATTCTTTGCCAATATCAAGACCTTTCATGCAATCTATTTGGTGACCGGTCAACTCAACCAGTAGACCATTTCAACCAGTAGCTCTCAACCAGTACCAAATCAACCAATACGGTTACGTTAGGTTAGTACTATATTTTGGCACTGGTTTGATTGGTCTGGGTTAATTTGGCACTGGTTGAGAGCTACTGGTTGAAATGGTCTACTGGTTGAGATGACAGGGAACCAATCTAATTAGGTGTCGATTTTTTATGGCGAGCCTGCAGAGGAACCAGCATTCAGCCATGGGATGTTTGTATTTATCGAAAAAATAAATATATTTATTGATTTATAGACCAAAAAACTAGAACTACTCCCTTAATACTAAAACATGTCCTTTATTCATAGTGCAGCCGTGACGTCAGGTCACGTGACAATAATAAACAAACCAGTACCTGGCTCTATGCCGCGGGCTTGTACACAAAGAGACTGGTCAAGTTTGTGTTGTTTTAGCACACACGGACAAGACAATGTGCTTCTGTATTGATTTCAAACAATCAAAGATGTAAGGAAAATATATTATGGAAATAATAACAAGCTTCAAAGCAGTAACATAAAACTATATGATGAATAGATGATAAGACTGAGTATTGAGCTCTCTTCTTTAATATGTGTGGATGTTTGGATTATTATGAACATATCTTAAGTAATTTTACCCAAATATATATAGGCCTTATTTCATTCATAAAACTACAGATGCATACAGTACCCTATCAGACGGCAACGGTCAATAAGAGTAAATGTTTGTTATTATTTTGTATATAAAGCGCAAAGCTCTTTATCATCCATCGCCGTCTGGAAACTCTAATATCTTCTTATATAAGGACTAGGCTTAACAATTATCTGTACTGATATTTATTGTCTCATTTTACACAATATATTTGTATACACATTTATGTTTATGATATATATAGTCTCGTTGGCAATATAAGCAAAATCCATCATAGTTTTACCATTTTAATGCAGCAAAATTATATAAATCTGAACTTGGCTCTTTTACCAACCTTGGCGTGCAACAATATCAAACCCACCAAACCTACCTAAGAATTAACTTAACTAACGGTTTATTTGAGGAGGTTTAAGCAAAGTCCGTTGTATAAATATATGTTACCTTCCATAATAGGAGAATATACGATTTATCATGAAGTTTGTCGGTTGAAGCAAAACTATATACCTGGTACCAGTACCGTTTATGGACATACCTTACCTACATTATGATCCATGTGGATTGGTCTAAAATTCTGGTGTAAAATTCATCAATTTACAAAGTTAGTATTTTTAAGTCTAGCCCATATATAAGGTGATATTTGGTGTAGGTTTTAACTTTCGAACTTGTTTGATATCAAATGTTGATTAAAATCCAAACTCGATCGGGTTATTTTTGTCAACTCGGGTATTTCTATGGTTGCGGGTAGAGGGTATTACAATAAGCTAAATACATCGGAGATTTGACCATATTAATTAACTAAACCTGTATTATGCATCACTGAAATTATAAGTAGGCCTAGCCTATGTACCGGTAGATTGTGTTACGTGCCTTTAACCCCTTCTGTACCGGTGATGTACTTATCATTATATTCTGGCCACTATTAGACGATTTTGTACAGCTTAGGAAGGACGTCTACTCATTACAAGGCTACAGCCTATCTCAATTAATCCTTTTATATATCATAATTATATCCTTCCCAAGCTTAGACAAAATCGTCTAAATGTAGCTGAAATCAAATACAAAAAGACGTTACCGGTAAAGAAGTGGTTAATATTCTGTTCTCAAAGATTTCTGTACGGTATTCATGTGCAGTTCTGCTGTTGTAACAAGGCTTATAATCTGTATAGTATCTCTAATTTACAAAACGTAGACATTATTTGATATCTCTCTCTCTCTCTCTATATATATATATATATATATATATATATATATATATAAACAATAAAAAACATATATTACAGAAAGGAAGTGAATAATGGAATGTTGGTGTCTTATAACAAACTTTTGTTTTCTGCTTCGCCTTCGCTCGCATAGTTAATCATTAAAAAAATATACGGAAAACGGATAAATATCAACATACTACTGTATGGTGTAAAATTATAAAATCGACATGTAAATAATGTTAATACAGTATTTAAGTTAGCCCAGTATATAAGGAGATATAGTCGGTGTTGTTCACGCTTCATACACCCTGCTTTTATCACAAGCCAGTAATAAGTCTTCCTCATGTTAGACACGGCATTAGGAGCATATAAAGTAGAAACCGATTCAATCGCATAGAGTTCAACGTGTTTATTTACTTGGGAGTAGCGGGCCAATGATGGCCCACGCCGTCTGGTGGAGAAATCGGAACTAACCCCGAGCACACTATGAATTTACCCATGAACAACATCAAGCTTAGAAAAACACCCGGCCGAAGGCCGGTTTCTCTTACATTACAGGCTCACTATCACTCACCAGGAAATAATCGACACATAAATGGCACGAGAAGTCTTAATATTGGCCAGGAAATGGGGCGAAAGGTATTAAAATCACCAAACTAAAGGGCCGAACATCTTATAATGAGAGCCAAAGTCGAGGGAGAAAGGGGTCCAGAAAAATCACCCATCGCCCTCCCCCTTTAATACTAAGACAGGCCCAGATATTTGTATGAACCCTTGAACGGCCAAACGAACCTCCGAAATGTTAATCCTAAGGAAAGAAACAGGGAGGTGATTCGATTAACCCTTTGCAGATTTTGACGCGCTTTGACAGATCCTCTGGCAACCATTAGACAATTTTACAGCTTAGGAAGGATCTGTGGGCATCAAAAGAGTTAATACTATCTCAATTAACCCTCTGACTCCCATATACCCTTCCTAAACTGAATAAATTTGTTTAATAATAGCCAGAAAAGGGAAAAGTTCGGGATAGGTTGGAAAAATTAACCACTGACGAGTTTCATGCTATAAGGAAGTTGGAGCCGTAGACATCGATATTTAGCAGAAGTATCAACTAATATACGGTCCTGTACCCTGGCCCAAGTAGGTGGGCCAGAAATTGTGAATCCTAACCTCTGTAACTAAAAAAAGGGCTAGAGCAAATGGGCTGTAAGTTTCCACACCTATTTCCTGGCTGACCCTTCCCCCATGGTAGATATAATAGCTGGATTACTCTAGTGGTTTGTGAGTTATAGAGGTTAATGTTCAAGAGTTTGGGCCAACTTACTTGGAATAGGGTATAGTACATATATAAATACAATAAACCAATTTATCTATACTTTATATATATCAGAAACCTACATTATTATTGTATTTCTGATATATATCGATGTTTACGGCTCCAACTTCCTTATAGCCTGAAACTCGCAAGTGATTAATTAACCCATTTAGTACAAGTGACGTCCTTTTCATTACATTCGGGCAAGTATTAGATGATTATATTAAGTTTAGGAAGGACCTCTAACCATTAACAGACTATAAACTATCTCAATTAGGCATAATCCTTTTAGATACCACAGATCCTTCCTAAGCTGAATACCACATTCGGGCAAGTATTAGATGGTTATATTAAGTTTAGGAAGGACCTCTAACCATTAACAGACTATAAACTATCTCAATTAGGCATAATCCTTTTAGATACCACAGATCCTTCCTAAGCTGAATATAATTGTCTAATAGTGTCCAGAATATGATTAAAAGGACGTCACTGGTACTGAACGGGTTAAGATCACGATATTATCCACTGTACTGGAAGGTACAGTTGGCCACATGACTTTGTCGCAATCTTACGTACGAAAGTAAAATGATATGCATGAATTGCAAGTGTGGTTTCTTTTCATTATCAGTTGCTGATTAATCAGCTGAGTTAACAGACAACATAAGAAACTACACTCGTAATTCAATCATGCGCATTATATTTCCATGTATAAGATCACGGATAGGAACAGAACTTATGTGGGTAACTGTACAACAGTCTGGGACATACATCGAGGCATAAACATTTCAAAGCTATACACTGTTCCAAATATGATGGCCAAAACTCTTGACCATTAGCCTCTATAACTCACGACTACAGTAATCCAGCACATATTCGTACCATTTGGGAAGGGTCAGCCAGGGAATAGGTGTGGAATTTTACAGCTCATTTGTTTAAACCCCTTTTGAGTTACAGGTTAGTGTTCACGATGTCTAGCCTATCTATTTGGAACAGGGAAGGGGGTCTGGATCAGCTTCTCATTCATGCTTAGCCCCATTAAATTCCAGAGTTTAAGACATTCGCCCAAATAGCTTGACAATTGAACGACCTTTCGTAGGTGTAAAATTTGTCCTAGCGAGGGAAATAGAGCCTGCAAATTAGGAGGGGCATTTTTCTATCGAAAAACGCACAAATTGATCTTGAAGAGGGTCTTGGGGCGTATTATTTAAGCTTGATGGAGGTCTAGGGAGGAAAAAATAAGATAAATGAAACAAACTTAATAAATTACTTGAGCCATCGAGCTAATGTCAATTAAAATTCTTCCACTGTCTACCTGTTGATCTTGGATGACGTCATTGAGCAAATGTATTGTAACGGAGGTCTATTTCTAAACTATCTTACTTTAACATTTAGTAGCCAAACTAGATTGGCTACTGAACCCGGTCTACTCAAAAAAATCCCATGCCTCATTGCTGGGATTGAACTCAGGACCAGTCAGTTAAGGGGGCAGTGCTTGTTTTTTGGTCTATATATTTATATATTGAATTATTTTTTAGTTTCCTCGTTAGACCTCCATCAAGCCACAAGAAATACCCCCCTAGATCCCCTTTTAAGATAATTATGTAAATTTTTCGGTAGACAAATGTCATGGCCTTCTAAAAATAGAGGCTCGCTTTCGCTCGCCAGGAAAAAATCACACCTAAATGGCACGAAAGGTCTTAATATTGACAAAGAAATGAGGCGAAATATCTCAATCACTAACTAATGGAACGAACGTCTTAAGATATCAAAACTATTATGCAAAACACGAGGGAGAAGGAAGGGGGTTCAGAAAAAGCGACTACCTCCCCTTAATAGAGCAGCACTTTACATACTGAGACAAGAGAGGTACCCCACTTGGCTGAGATGTTTCAGTCAAGTGAGTGTTTACATTGAGTATAATATTATGATCACAGTTTTAGCTTCCTTTACAGTATACCCTATTTATTATAAGTAGGCCAAAAATACTGACCACTAACCCTATAACTCAAAAACCATTAGATTAATCAAGCTAAAATGTCTACCATTTGGGAAGAGTCAGCCAGGAGGGATTAGGTCTGAAAGTGTACAGCCCATTTACTCCAGCACTCTTCAAGTTACGGCAGTTATGGGTCACGATTTCTGGCCTTTTTATCATGAATGGCCTTTTGAATGTGGCCGGGAACCTGGGCCGTATTTAAGGGGAGATGGGCGTATTTATTTGCTTATTGCTTTATGTCTTTATTTGTTTTATGTTCCTCCCTAGACCTCCATCAACCTGTAAAAAAAAAAAAAAAAAAAAAAAAAAAAAAAATCCAGGACTAAGGCCGATTACTCCTAAAATTACAGGCTCACTATCGCTCGCCAGGAGAAGATTGAAACCTAAATGGCACGAAAGGCCTAAATATTGACAAAGAAATGGGGCGTAGTCTTTAAATCACCAAACTAATGTGCCGAACATCTTAAAATCTAAAAACCAATGGGGCTAAACACGAGGAAGAAGGGGGAGCAAAAAAACGACCCATCTCCCCTTAACCCACTCAGTACCAATGACGGCCTTTTCATTATATTATGGCAACTATTAGACGATTATATTCAGCTTAGGAAGGATGTCTACTTATGAAAAGGCTACAGACTATCTCAATGCATTCTTTATTCGTCCATATATCCTTCCTAACCTAAAAAAAAAAACTTGTCTTAATGTTGCTGAAATCCAATAAAATATACGTCACCGGTACTTAACCTCTTGTGTACCGACGACGTCCTTTTAACTTTCCTCTGGCAACTAAACGATTTTATTCAGTTTAAAAATGGCCTTCAGCAATTTAGAGGCTTCGAAATATCTCCTTTATCCCTTTTTACTCCAACAGATCCTTCCCAAACTGCACAAAATCGTCTAAATATAGCTAGAATAAAATTAAAAAGACGTCATCAGTACTGAAGTGTTAAAGGGTCTGTAGCCCGTGATTACGTGACTCCAACATACGATCCTCTTGTGTTGTTGTTGTTGTTGTTGTTGTTCCCCAAGCTGCCTGGCCGAACAGCCCCAAGGCCACGAGCAAGGCCAAGGCCATAACCGAGCGCCCCCACAGAACCCTCCCCACCGACCACAATAAAGCCTGGGTGACCGAAGCCACTCCATGGCGGGGAGCTGAGGAGGGTGCGGAAATGCCCGGGAAACCAAAGCCCCACCCAGGGCCCTGTGTCCCTCAGCAATTATGAAGAGAAAGTTGAGGGGCAAGGGAAAAATGTGACGCTTTGGCTTCCAATCTTGGTAGATTGGGAGGTCAATCCACGTTAGAGACGCCGTCACTTGAGATCTAGAAAATATATAAGTAAAAGGAACAGTCAGAGTAAGCTATGGGTATGGCAGAGATTGCTCAGTTCTCACTCTGATAGACCAGCCCATCACCACATGACTAGAACCCAATCCTCTCAGCATCAGCTAGGAAAGGCCCTAGAAAGCCGCCTTTGGCGGGGGGATAGCTCCCCTATTGTGTTATCTCCTCTTGTGTTATGTGGGGTGGCTACATTTAGACCATTATATCAAGCTTAAGGGGAGATAGGATGGTTTTTCTGGACACCTTTCTCCCTCATGTTTAGCCCTATTAGTTTGGCGATTTTAAACCTTTCACCCCTTTTCTCTGTCAATATTAAGACTCTTCGTTTCATTTAGGTGTCGATTTTATTCCTGGCGAGTGATAGCGAGCCTGTAATCTAGGAGGAACCGCCGGGACATTTTTCTACCGAAGAATGTACAAATATATTATCTTGAATGGGGATCCTGGGGTTGTTTTTTTAAAGTTTGATGGAGGTCTAGGGAGGAAACTAGAAAACAATAAATAAATGAAAAACATATTGTCCAAAAAGTGAACCATTTCCCTTTAAGAATAATTATGATAGATGAAAAGAATAATTGAGACAGTTTATAGCCTTTTAATAATTATTGGTAGACGTCCATCTAAAGCTGAGTAAAATCGTCTAATAGTTACCAGAATATAATGCAATGGCTGTTACCAGTACTGAAAGGGTTAACCCCTTCTGTATCGGTAACGTCTATTTAAATATATTCTAGCGATATTGAGAGTATTTAGTGCAGCTTAAGACAGATCTGTGGTACTGAAAAGGGTTAAGTCAGATAGTTCGAGGTCTTTTAATTGCTTGAAATTGTCTAAGAGTACCCAGAATAATGTTAAAAGGCTATCACCGGTACTGAAAGGGTTAAGGGCGGTGTCTCACGAGCGATTTACCGTTAATGTTTACGGGCAATTGTTTGTCTGGCAGCTTCAAAATATACAATAACTTCCTGTGAAGATTATGACGCATTTTGACAGTTTATTCTGGCTATCTTTAGACGATTGTATACAGTTTACGAAGGATTTATGGGAATTATAAGGTATAAAGATTATCTCAATTAACCCTCTGACTTCCATATACACTTCCTAATCTGAATAATATCGTCTATTAATAGCCAGAAAAAAAATCGTAAGTGGAGAAAAAGTTATTTGGGAAGAGTCGGCCAAGGAATAGGTGATGAGGGGATATGCAGAGGCCATTTGCTCTAACCCGTATTTATTTACTGAGCTTAGTGGTCACTATTTCGGACTACCCTTGTGTTACATGGAGTTACTAACATGCTGACTACACAGACACATTAGTCCCAGCAAGGTAAATCCGGCCTTAAAAGTATTGCTCAACGTTTTATTCCCATATAGGCTAGTTTGGTGAATTTAAGACGTTTAACCCCATTAGATTGGCGATAATAGACGCTTCACCTCATTAGTTTGGCGATTATAGACGCTTCACCCCAATCAGTTGACGAGCGATAGCGAGCCTGTAACTTAGAAGAAATTAGACCTAGTCCGGAACATATTGCTATCGAACATTTTTACACATTTCTCTTGTAGGGGGTCTGGAAGGGCATTGTTTTACTTTGAAGGAAGTCTGGGAAGGTGTTTTTGTTAGCCTAAGGGACACGCTAAAATACATTGCTCGAAAATGACAAAGCAAGCAAAATCCTCCATGATTATTAGCCCCTCTGTACCGTCGACATCCTTTTTTACTTTATTCTGGCTAATACTAATCGATTTTATTCAGTTTAGGAAGTATCTCTAGCCATGATAAGGCTTCGAACTAGCCTATCTCAATCAACCCCTTTAACGATCACAGATCCTTCCTAAGCTTCATAAAATCGTCCAAATATAGCTAGAATAAAATATAACAGACGTCGCCGGTACAGGAAGGGTTAAAACAAAAATACCATAATATCCCCCATTTTGATGCGAAAACAGTATCCCTAAAATCTGCACCCAGGGCGCGAATCGAACCCAGGCCCTTGGGTTACTAGACAGACACGTTTCCACGAGACTAACTTTAGGCTGGTAGCCTAAGTGTATTTCCGCATCTTGTTCAGTTTAGACTAACCTATTTTCACTGACTTTACAGTTATTACCATCAATATACCTTTAAACTATAATAATACTATAATAATCAGTGTTCCTCAGAGCTATCCCAGTGCATACCACCTCCTTTACGTAGGGCACGTGGTACCCGTCTTGCAACTCAATCCCACCCCTACTCTGTGCAACTCTCCAACCCAAGAGTGAAACGTTACTCTCAAACTTTCTTCTACTCTACAGCTGAGCTCTGGAACTCTCTCCCAGAATCAGTCTTTCCCTCTTCCTATGATTTAAATTGCTTCAAACTCCGTGTGTCCAGGCATTTTGGCTCGAACGTCCCTTGATTTTGGCCCTGTCACTCTTTCAACTATGGGGGAGGCACTCGCTATAGGCAGTTATGCCTTTTGCCTCCCTCAATCACATAGAAAAAAAAAAAAAAAAAAAAAAAAAAAACGGCTAGATTATGGACACTTTAATTACCCCTTGTAATCTTCAGGTAATAAGGAAAATGGAGCCGTAAGCATCCATATAAAACATGAATGCAATAGTAATGTACTTTTCTGATGGATAACAAAAAAATGAATTTGATTGTAAGTGTTTATAAATGTTCTACGATCGTATTTTAGCTGCATAATTCTGCTAAATAACGTCTACGGCTCCAACTTCCTTATAGCCTGAGACACGCTAGTGGTCAAATGTTGTGATATTATTCCAGTACAAGCCCCAACACTAACGCCATCTGTTCCGACAATCTCTTATATATTTTATTCTAGCTATATTTAGACGATTTTGTGAAGTTAAAGGAGGATCTGTGGTAGTAAAAGGGGTTCATGGAGATAGTTGGAAGCCTGTTAATTGGATGGAAACTGAATAATATCGCCTAATGGTTGCCAATATATAGTGAGAAGGACGTCACCGGTACTGAATCAGCTAAGGAACGATGTAGCTGAGGGGAAGGGGGTTTGTATTTCTGTGTACAGTACATACGAGTGTGTTTATGAGGGAGCGAGTTGTCAGTGTTGTGTGATACCTTTATGGGCTCTTATTTCTGGACCCCCTTCTCGCTTATATTTAACCCATTCCTTTTCAGATTTTAAGACCTTTGCCCCATTAGTTTGGCGATTTTAAGACCTTTCGCCCCATTGTTTTCAATATTAAGACCGTTCTTGTTAATTTAGGTGTCTATGTTTTTCCTAGCGAGCGATAGCGAGCCTGTATGATAACACTAAAGTTTTCTATCGAAAAATGTACAAATTTATCTTGAAGGGAGGTCTTAGGGGTGTTATTTCTAAACTTAATGAGCGTCTAGGGAGGAAACTAAGACAGTAATATAAATTTAAATATATAACCAAATAAATGTGTGTAATAGATAAATAGATGTTGATAAATAGATGATATAGATAGATAGATAGATAGATAGATAGATAGATATAGATAGATATATAGATGTATAGATAGATAAAGAGATATAGAAGGAAAACTAAATCAAAGTAAATAGATGGACGGATAGATAGATAGATAGATGGATGGATAGAAGAAAAACTAAAACAAAGTAGATAGATGGATGGATAGATATATAGCTAGGTTGATAGATAAAAGGAAAACTAAAATATATAAACCCTTACAATTGCTTAACCCCTTGAGGATTGTGATACGTTTTAGCAGTTTATTTTGGCTATCATTAGACGATTTCGCTAAGCTTAGGAAGGATCTGTGGGAGTCGGAGGCATAATTGAGTTGGCTTTGAACTCTTAGATTCCTAAAGGTCCTTCCTAAACTGCATAAAATCGTCAAATGATAGCCAAAATATACTATCAAAATGCGTTATAATCCTCAAAGGGCGAACTATCAATTTTGACTTAACATGCAGAAATACATTAACCCTCTCATGATAATATGACTTATTTTTGTTCTGTTTTCTTGCTAGTACTTGATTTTAATCAGATTAGTAAGGGTATACGGGAGTCAGAGGGTGAATTAACATAATATTTACCCTTTAGGTAATAATATAATGATACCTGCAATCTATCCAGGCTAGAATGATAAGATTTGTGATAGTGGAGTTTTAGCTGGAGTAATAGTTAGGATTGGCAATCAATGCCTCCTTTTGTTTTACGGACACTATATTCTTACTATAGATATCACTTTGTCGAAAGCATGGTATCGATCACGCGTAATATATATTAACGTACCAAAGGATATATAATTTTGTTACAGTATTTGTTAAAGAAGATTAATAGTTATTGTGCCTTGAGACCGAAGTCTAACTAGGTCAAACTCTGAATAGCGATTGTACAGATAGGTTGTAATGGGAACTTAAGATTCTGAGGTACAGTGTATACTGTATTGTCGTAAGTATTTAACTCTTCAGTTTGAACATATTTTGACTTGGATCGGGAAGCATTAGCTATGAGGAATATTGATTGCCTCTAAGTTTGTTAAATAAAGTACAAACTTCCGAACAACTGTCCAATTATTCCAACCCTATTAGTA
This sequence comes from Paralithodes platypus, assembly GCA_032716605.1. Taxonomy (NCBI): domain Eukaryota; kingdom Metazoa; phylum Arthropoda; class Malacostraca; order Decapoda; family Lithodidae; genus Paralithodes; species Paralithodes platypus. The sequence goes on along the minus strand of JAVRFV010002376.1, from coordinate 314,181 downwards.
TAAGTATTTATAAAATATATAAGACAATAATAATAAATATAATAATAATAATAACACAGTCCATTAACTAACCTTGGGTGAAAGTGCAGAATATCCCGCAGCTCAGCAGGAACGACGGAAAAATCCCAGGATAGCAAGACTTCCGACTGCCGCCGACCCCATGCTAGAGATGTAAATGCACCACCAGTGAGAGCTGCCTGCAGACCTTGGAGACCTGATCATTCTCTAACAGAGCTCGTCCAATGATCAATTACTTCATCTTTGTTCAGGCCACGTTCGCTGATCAAGTCTTCATCTCTGATCCGGCCTTGTTCGGTGATTCTACAGGGTGGATTTGGACCGTATTTGTTGGTTCAGGATTGTTCGCTGATCCTACAGGGTGGATTTGGACCATATTTGCTGGTTCAGGATTGTTCGCTGACCCTCCAGGGTGGATTTGGACCATATTTGATGGTTCAGGATTGTTCGCTGATCCTACAGGGTGGATTTGGACCATATTTGCTGGTTCAGGATTGTTCGCTGATCCTACAGGGTGGATTTGGACCATATTTGCTGGTTTAGGATTGTTCGCTGATCCTACAGGGTGGATTTGGACCATATTTGCTGGTTCAGGATTGTTCGCTGATCCTACAGAGTGGATTTGGACCATATTTGCTGGTTCAGGATTGTTCGCTGATCCTACAGGGTGGATTTGGACCATATTTGCTGGTTCAGGATTGTTCGCTGATCCTACAGGGTGGATTTGGACCATATTTGCTGGTTCAGGATTGTTCGCTGATCCTACAGAGTGGATTTGGACCATATTTGCTGGTTCAGGATTGTTCGCTGATCCTACAGGGTGGATTTGGACCATATTTGCTGGTTCAGGATTGTTCGCTGATCCTACAGAGTGGATTTGGACCATATTTGCTGGTTCAGGATTGTTCGCTGATCCTACAGGGTGGATTTGGACCATATTTGCTGGTTCAGGATTGTTCGCTGATCCTACAGGGTGGATTTGGACCGTATTTGTTGGTTCAGGATTGTTTGCTGATCTTCCGGGAAGGATGACAGGCTCGTTCGTTGATCTGCTTTTGTTCACTAATCCTATAAGAGGGATTGATGAGAGTGTTCGCTTATCTTGGACAATTCTCTGGTTATTCATGAGGGATTTGGATCTTTCTGGAATGATTTGTTCACTGATCTATTCTTGTTCAACGACTCTCTGGAATTGTTTACTCATTCACCGACTGTTCTAGTATTGTTCAGTACGTGATCTAGTATTGTTCATTGATCTGGTATTGTTCAGTAATTTATCTGGTTTGCATATTGTTTTACTTTTGTACACTAGTTGATCAGGTATTGTTCACTAATTGATCTTTCCTTGTTCATTGATCTTGGTTTTGTTCACTATTTAAGCCTTGTTCAGTAATTCGGCCTTGTTCCTTGTTGTAGAAACCATCTAGGATCTCTAATGTTATCCAGCGTTGACAGCGGCGGCTCACCAGAACACCTGTAAACCAATATACAGAATTAATATTGTGTCTTATATGCCCGATCATCAAATCAACAACAGTATTCCGAACACTATCAATAATAATAAACCATATAAAACAACAATAAAACATATTACAACCAACGATTACCTCTGCAATACAAAAAACATTATATGTAATGAAGACCTCTGCAAATCAATAAATTAAATACATTAAGTTTTAGTTAAACAAATTATACCAATGTGCCCCACAATTAGCCTAGTTTATACTCATTACTCTGAAGATAATTAGCGAACACGCAAACAGACAGACAGGAGTGATTACAATAACTTAAAGGAGGTATAGGGCTTTTCTGGACCCACTTCTCCCTCATGATTAGCCCCATTTGTTATGAAATTTTAGGACGTTTATCCCATTAATTTTGGCGAATTTAAGACCTTTCGCCCCATTTCCTTGTCCCTTTCGTGTCCTTTAGGTGTCGAATTTTCCTGGCGAGCGATAGCGAGCCTATAATTTTAGGAGGGAAGGCCGGGACATTTTTCTACCGAAAAAATGTACAAATATATATCGAATGGGGGTCTTGGGGGTGTATTTTTTAAGCTTGATGGAATCTAGGGAGGAAACTAAACAAATAAATAAATACATGTACCGGTATCCATAGACTAAACAAATATGCCCTACACCCCTCAAAGGTTCAGCTAAAATAATTAATCCACCAGAAACCTAACTGATGATGTGTGTGAGGGACATTACACAGCTATGACTTAAGAAATAGTACAGTCGGCCTTATAAGTCATGTATCAGCACCAATTATGTTTTGATCAATAATTGGTACCAGTAATTTTACGCACGATTTCTTCTTTTTGAGTGAGATATACAAACATATTCCTACACGTACCCATCCTATTCAACATCTGACAGACATTAATACAGAACAGAGCGAGTCAGACGTAAAGACAGCTGAAACATGACATTAGCGCCACTGTACTATTTCCTGTTCCAAGTAAGTCAACTCTTGAACATTAACCTCCGTAAATCACAAACGCCTAGAGTAATCCAGCTAATATTTCTACCATTCGGGAAGGGTCAGCCAGGGAATAGGTGTGAAAAATGTCAGCCCATTTGCTCTAGCCAATTTTAAGTTACATAGGTTAGGGTTAAGAATTTCTGGCCTATCTTTTTGATACAGGGTATAGCACCGGGATAATGGGACTGTTAACCCCTTCTGTACCGACGACGTCTTTGTATGTTTATTCTAGCTACTATTAGACGATTTGATTCAACATAAAAAGGATTCAACATAAAAAGGCGAGTGCTGCTCCCCCCGAGCTTAACCCCTTCCGTACCAGGGTTGGGTTTAGTTTTAGTTTAGCTATATCTAGACAATTTCATGCAGCCAAGGAAGGATCTGTGGTATTTATAATGGGTAATTGAGCTTGTATCAAGCCATTGTATTGTTGTACTTCCTTCTTAACTTAATATAGCTATTCTCCATTCACTGAAGAGGGTGAGATTAAAGTGTTGGTTGAGGCCACCTGTAAATGATGAAGCGAGTGCTTCGGTTCTCCCTCTGTCCGAGTGGTTAAGATGGGCCCGCAAAGGGTGGGTCTCGTTCTTCTTGTTAATTCGATTAACATAAACTAATACGTAAGAACAGTTCAATAAAATAATATATTGGATTGCATGTATATAATAAATGCACCATAATAATAAGTTGAGAAGGTTGTTAATGAATAATAGGAAGATCTGGGATAGGACAAAACCAGGAGGAACACCGGAGTTGATAGGTAAATAATGTTGCAAGGAAAACCAAAGAATATACTCTTCCTTTCGGACAAAGAAATATTCAACTCGAAGTATTTTAGCTTCGTGTTCAACACTTCATACCTTACCATACATTTACACAGTCATACTGGGCAGTGACGACATTTCTTCCCTTGCTTGTGTTTACTCTATGATATCTACGTTATTTATGTGTTTCATATGATATTTTATAACTCTTAAGGTTCGGATATCACTTATCCCATTATTCATAAAATGACTATAACTTCTCGGATATATTTGTTCGTTATCTCGCTTGTATTTATTTGTTTATATATACGTTGTTAATGTGTTTCATGTAATATTCTATGGGTCTTAAGATTTGGATAGCACTTTAGATTATTTAGTAAGCAATTCAATTCCTAAAACGTATCCAGTATAATGGAACAATACATATATTAATAAACAAAATTGTCAGCTCTGCTGCTCTACTGGGCTAATGAGCTAGGGTATTGATAAGATGGTGAATCATGAGCGTCGATACAAACACCAGTCAGGAGCCAGATCTACAGTTCTAGTGGTTGGAGTATTGCTATATATATACGATTTTATTCAGTTAAGAAAGGAAGTGTAACAATTGCAAGGCTGCATGCTATCTCAATTAACTCTTCTAAATACCACAGACCCTTCCTTGGCTGCATGAAATTGTCTAGATATAGCTAAACTAAAACTAAACCCAACCCTGGTACAGAAGGGGTTAATCTTGGGGGGAGCAGCACTCGTTAAGGCAGATGAAAAGCGCCAAATCTCCTCCAGTAAGAAAATAACATGCAAGTATGTGTAATGTGAGACACATTTAATGTCTGTGGCCGTGTGTTTGAGTCAATTAGTTACGAAACGTGAATAGTTAAGTGTGGGTATAACGAAGTTAAGAGGTAGGTGGATTGACAGGTCTAATAGTTGCCAGAGTATAATGAAAAACACGTCACCGATATTGAAGGGGTTAAAATTTGAAGGGGACAAATGACCTTACTATTTATTTAAGGGGGGTAGAGCTTATTTGTTGGTCTATTATTGATTTACTTGTATATTTTGCTTAGTTTCCTCGCTAGGCCTCCATCAAACTTGAAAAACACCCCCAAGATCCCCCTTTCAAGATAAATTTGTACATTTTTCGGTAGAAACATTTCCCTGCCGAAGGTCAAGGTTCCTCATGAAATTACAGGCTCACTGTCGCTCGCCAGGAAAAAATCGCCTAAATGGCACGAAAGGTCCTAATAATATTGGCAAAGACATATGGTGAAAGGTCTTAAAATCGCCAAACTAATGGACCTAACGTCTTAAAATCTGAAAACAAATGGGGCTAAACATGAGGGAGAAGGGGGTCCACCCTTTTATGATACGCGGACGCTATTCTTCCTTGAATGTTGGCTAGTAGTAGACAATTTTAGTCAGTTTAATGTTTAATTTAAGAGTCAGTTTATGTTTGTTCCCTAGACCTCCATCAAACTAATAATTACACCTCTAGATAGATAGTTCTCTCTCTCTCTCTCTCTCTCTCTCTCTCTCTCTCTCTCTCTCTCTCTCTCTCATAGTCGTAGGATGTATTCGTTTTGGTGAAGAAACAGTTTTCATTTGATCTAGCTGATAGATTCATTGAGCGTAGAAAGAACCTCTACACTGTAAGATGTATGGGTATGAAAAGGGTAACTAAAGTGGCCATAATAACATATAATAACAATATACCATTTTCCCGGCAATATTTCTTGGCAACTCTGATGCAGCGACTTCAGAATTTAATATTAACCATTTCTGTACCGGTGACGTATTGGTAGCTAAAAGGATCAATTGAGATAGTCTATAGACATTCAATGGGCATACGTCCTTCCTAAGCTGAATAAAATAGTCTAATAGAGTATAATGAAGAGTATATCACCGGTACTGATTGGGTTAAGGGGAAGATTATAGTTTGTTCCCTAGACCTCCAAGCTTAAAATTACACTCCTTGACCCCTTTTGAAGATACATTTGTACATTTTTCGGTAGAAAAATGTCCCGGCTAACAGCCGGTTCCTCTAAAATTACAGACTCGCTATCGCTCGCCAGGAAAAAATCGACACCTAAATGGCACATAAGGTCTTAATATTGGCAGAAATGGGGCGAAAGTTCTTTAGAATCACCAAACTATTGGGGCGGTCCTACAATCTCAAAACCAATGGGGCTAAACATGAGGAAGAAGGGGGGCCAAAAAGACGGCTCATCTCCCCCTTAACAAACATCAGCCTATTTATTATATTTAGGCGGGAACTATTTATTATATTTAGGCGGGAACTATTTATTATATTTAGGCGGGAACTATTTATTATATTTAGGCGGGAACTATTTATTATATTTAGGCGGGAACTATTTATTATATTTAGGCGGGAACTATTTATTATATTTAGGCGGGAACTATTTATTATATTTAGGCGGGAACTATTTATTATATTTAGGCGGGAACTATTTATTATATTTAGGCGGGAACTATTTATTATATTTAGGCGGGAACTATTTATTATATTTAGGCGGGAACTATTGACTATATTTAGGCGGGAACTATTGACTATATTTAGGCGGGAACTATTGACTATATTTAGGCGGGAACTATTTATTATATTTAGGCGGGAACTATTTATTATATTTAGGCGGGAACTATTTATTATATTTAGGCGGGAACTATTTATTATATTTAGGCGGGAACTCTCGACTTCCCTTTCTACAGGCATTCCTCATTTAACCCCTTCAGTACTGGTGACGTCATGTTAACTTTATTCTGGCTACTGTAAATAGATGATTTTATTCAGTTTGAAGAGGGCCTACAGCAATTAACAAATTTGGAATGATCTCAGTGGGGAACCCTTTTTACTGCCACAGATCTTATTAACCCCTTCTGTACCGGAGACGTCTTTCTGTTTGTATTTCAGCTGCATTTAGACCATGTTATGAAGCTTAGGAAGGATATTGGTTGCTAAAAGGATTAATTGAGATAGTCAGTAACCTTTATGTGCTCAACCAACCGCCTTAGGGGGTTCTTTTCCCCTGCACAGCTTCTTGCTCTGTACAGGGGCATAGTGCGCCCTTGTATTGAGTATTGTTCACGTGTGGGGAGGTTCCTCTCACACCGCTCTCCTAGACAAAGTTGAAAGGAAGGCCTTTCGTATCATTAACTCCCGTCCACTCACCAACTCTCTGCAGTCTCTCTCTCTCCGCCGCAATGTTGCATCTCTCTCGCTATTCTATCACTACTATAATAATCAGTGTTCCTCAGAGCTATCCCAGTGCATACCACCTCCTTTACGTAGGGCACGTGGTACCCGTCTTGCAACTCAATCCCACCCCTACTCTGTGCAACTCTCCAACCCAAGAGTGAAACGTTACTCTCAAACTTTCTTCTACTCAACAGTTGAGCTCTGGAACTCTCTCCCAGAATCAGTCTTTCCCTCTTCCTATGACTTAAATTGCTTCAAACTCTGTGTGTCCAGGTATTTTGGCTCGAACGTCCCTTGATTTTGGCCCTTTCAACTATGGGGGAGGCACTCGCTATAGGCAGTAATGCCTTTTGCCTCCCTCAATCACATAGAAAAAAAAAAATATGGGTAAACGTCCTTCCTAAGCTGCATACAATAATCTAATATTAGCCAGAATATAGTGAAAAGGATGTCATCGGTACTGAAGGTGTTAAACATTACAGAATCGTATAAATAAAGCTTGAATCAAATCAAATAAGTGGTCACCGGTACAAAAGGGGTTAAGGGTGAAGTAGTTGTTTTCTATGGACCCCTTTCTCCCTCATGTTTAGCCCCCATTAGTTTTGACATTTTAAGAAGTTCGGTCAATTAATTTGATGATTTTAAGATCTTTGTCAATATTAGGAACTTTTGTGCCATTTAGGAGTAAATTATTTTCCTGGCAAGAGATAGCGAGCCTGTATTTTTGTAGGAATCGGCCTTCGGCTGCAACATTATTCTACTAAAAAATTTATACATTTATCTTGAAGGGTGACGTCACCGTTGCCACACGCAGTTCATTGACCAATAGAATATCAGCTTACAAACACAACATTCGGCTCGCCTGGCTCTTGTGATGCGTTTCGACTGTTTACGCGGTGATTGTGGTTTATACTCAACTTACTATGTTATTGTAGGATTTTAATAATTTCGTACCTGAACAAAACAAATCTTTAACTCCATAGAAGCGCTTCTATAACTAAAATTGTATTTGAGAAAGTATTGCCGGTATTTTATACATCATGAAAAAACATCGCTCCCACTACTAAAGGGTATACCTTAGAATTGTTTTCAGTTTATGAAGGTTTTGTGGAGTTCACTGGTCAGTCACAAAGGGGAGGATCAGCAAGAGACCCAAGAAAGGAAAAAGTCAAGAGAGCATAACAGTTCGCACACAAGTATTATTCAGAAGCACCAATCCCTCATCAGCCCCAGAAGTCATTGGCTTCACCTCAGATGTTATACTTCCGAACAAGGAGTCAATGGTAACTCAAAGTCTTGCATATCATAAGATAAAATCAGAACAGATTATGTATTAATTTCTATATACCTGTTGATCTTGGATGGCGTAATATTTTGAATGAGGTCAACCAGTACCTGTGCCACATTTTATACCATTTTATACCATCAGCCTATTTATTATATATAGGCGGGAACTCTCGACTTCCCTTTCTACAGGCATTCCTCATTTAACCCCTTCAGTACTGGTGACGTCATGTTAACTTTATTCTGGCTACAGATGATTTTATTCAGTTTGAAAAGGGCCTACAGAAATTAACAAACTTGGAATGATCTCAGTGAACCTTTTTACTGCCACAGATCTTATTAATCCCTTCTGTACCGGAGACGTCTTTCTGTTTGTATTTCAGCTGCATTTAGACCATGTTATGAAGCTTAGGTTGGTAAAAGGATTAATTGAGATAGTCAGTAGCCTTTATATGGGTAGACGTCCTTCCTAAGCTGCATACAATAATCTAATATTAGCCAGAATATAGTGAAAAGGATGTCATCGGTACTGAACTGTGCCACATTTCATACCACTTAACTAACACAAAATCCACCAGTGTGGGCTAGCAGCCCCACTCTTCATTCATTTAGAAATAGGATCACTACTCATTATCTCGCTAATCCTTGACCCGATCCTATTCCCCCTGCACAACCCCGCATATCATGCTGTCCGAGAGCAGCCCTCTGTGGGTCCTCCTAACAAGAACAAGAAACAATCAATGTCTTTATTCATAACAGTAAAAGCCCCAACACTCACAAAAACATTGTTACTAAAGATGTGTGTATTTGTAAGTATATATGTGGATGCTTTAAATGTTCATGTATGTGTGCATGAGAGTGTTGTTCGTGTGTATGCCTGAGAGTTTGAAAGTGAAAACAAAAGTATAAACTAGTTTAGTAAGTGCTATATACTCATACATGTCTTCATTTTCTATGAACGCAGTAGTCTATAAAATAAAAAAAAAATCATCAGAAATGCGTATTGGATTAGGGTTAATCTTGTTTCTTTGATGATTTTATGCAGTCTAAGAAAGGTTGTTAGTAAGAACTAAGAGGTTTGTTAGATAGTACTGTATTTACCCATATGACTCATATAGGTAAATAATTACAAACTATAAGCAAATCGTCTAATGGTAACAGGTTAGGAAGGACCTACAGTATGTTACTCTATCCTATCAACCCAAGATTGGATTTTTTTCCCCAGTGTTTCTTCTACTCAACGAAAAAATTTGGAGGTCTCTCTATCAATCTGTCTATCCATCAATCTGTCTATCCATCATCCTATGACTTAATTAAACTGCTTCAAGCTCTGTGTGTCCAGACATACCTCGATTTTGGATCTGTCACTCTTTCAACTTTGGGGGGAGACATTTGTTACAGGCAGCTTTCCCTTGTGTCTCGTTTTACGTAGGAAAAAAAATCATTATATCTTGTAAGTGTTACTAGATTAACTAATACACTGAGAGAGCTCTGAAGAACATTGATTATTGTAGAAGAGTGGACAGATGCAACATTGATTATTGTAGAAGAGTGGACAGATGCAACATTGATTATTGTAGAAGAGTGGACAGATGCAACATTGCGGCGTGTAAAGATATACTGTATGGAATTAATCAGTAAGAGGAAGTGAGTTGAGACAAAATGCTTTTGACTCCTACCCCTTCGAGAAGTGCAGAATGGGTTAAACCTTCCCGCGATTTTATTCAGATTAGGAAATGGTATATGGAACTCAGAGGGGCTAATTGAGATGGTCTTTACCCATTAAATTCCCACAGATCTTTCCTAAGCTGCTCAATGAAAACAAATAATTCGTTAAAATAGGACTTCAGGTTTAACCCTTTCTTTACCTGCAACGTATTATTAATCTTATTCTAGCTATATTTAGACGATTTTGTGCAGTTTTGGAAGTATCTGTGTTAAAACGGGTTAAGTGAGATAGTTCGAAGCCTGTTAATTGCTAGAGGCCCTTTTTTGAAACTGAATAAAATCGTTTAATAGTAGCCTGATAAAAGGACGTCGCCATTACATAAGGGGTAAGTCGGGACTAGAGCACCTTTTTTAATTCTTGTGTAAGCCTGGACCCCTTTTTCCCTCATTGCTTTTGATATTTGATGACGTTCACCCCATTAGTTTGTCGATTTTAAAAACTTTCGACCCATTTTTTTAAATGTCAAGACCTTTCGCGCATTTAGGCCTAGATGTCAAAGTTTTCCTGGCGAGCGATATAAAATTGTCTAAATATTGCTAGAATAAAATATAGCAGACGTCGCCGGTACAGAAGGGGTTAACCCACTGAATTCAGTAACGGCGACGCCCTATTAATTTTGTTCTGGCGACTATTATAGACGATTTACTTGTGTTAGGAAGGACATCTACCCCTAATAAGACACAGACTATCTCAATTAATCCTTTTAGTTATCATCCACTTTCCAATGCTTAAGGGGACACCTGTAAACCAATATACAGAATTAATATTGTGTCTTATATGCCCGATCATCAAATCAACAACAGTATTCCGAACACTATCAATAATAACAAACCATATAAAACAACAATAAAACATATTACAACCAACGATTACCTCTGCAATAAAAAAAACATTATATGTAATGAAGACCTCTGCAAATCAATAAAATAAATACATTAAGTTTTAGTTAAACAAATTATACCAATGTGCCCCACAATTAGCCTAGTTTATACTCATTACTCTGAAGATAATTAGCGAACACGCAAACAGACAGACAGGAGTGATTACAATAACTTAAAGGAGGTATAGGGCTTTTCTGGACCCCCTTGATTGACCGTCTAGTACCAGAGTGATCCATTATTTCGTTAACTATGCCAAGTCAAGATTTTGGAGCTGAGCGATAATTAATGAAGAAAGGCATTTGATACAACTTAGTTTTTCAAATATATTCGTGCATTTCTTTGCATATCTTTCAACGGTTCGAGATTCGGCAATTTTGTTGACCCCTTGACGTGTTTGATCGTTTATTCTGGCCACCATTAGACGATTTTATACAGCTTAGGAAGGATCATCAAAGGGGTAAAGACTATTTCAAGTAACTTTCTGACTTTCACATGCCCTTCCTAACAATAGCTGGAATAGCTGGTACAGAAGGGGTTAAGGGGGGATGGTTTGTTATAGGCGTCGGTACAGAAGGAACCCGGTTAAAGGTCACCGGTACGGAAGGGGTTAAGGGTGGATGGTTGTTATAGGCGTCACCGGTACAGAAGGGGTTAAGGGGGGATGGTTGTTATAGGCGTCACCGGTACAGAAGGGGTTAAGGGGGGATGGTTGTTATAGGCGTCACCGGTACAGAAGGGGTTAAGAGGGGATGGTTGTTATAGGCGTCACCGGTACTGAAGGGGTTAAGGGGGGATGGTTGTTATAGGCGTCACCGGTACAGAAGGGGTTAAGGGGGGATGGTTGTTATAGGCGTCACCGGTACAGAAGGGGTTAAGGGGGGATGGTTGTTATAGGCGTCACCGGTACTGAAGGGGTTAAGGGGGGATGGTTGTTATAGGCGTCACCGGTACAGAAGGGGTTAAGGGGGGATGGTTGTTATAGGCGTCACCGGTACAGAAGGGGTTAAGGGGGGATGGTTGTTATAGGCGTCACCGGTACAGAAGGGGTTAAGGGGGGATGGTTGTTATAGGCGTCACCGGTACAGAAGGGGTTAAGAGGGGATGGTTGTTATAGGCGTCACCGGTACTGAAGGGGTTAAGGGGGGATGATTGTTTATAGGCGTCACCGGTACTGAAGGGGTTAAGGGGGGATAGTTGCTTTTTCTGGACCCTATTCCTTCTTGCTTAGCCCCCTTAGTTTTTGCGATTTAAGGCGGCCGGCCCATTACTTTGGCGATTTTAACACCTTTCGCCCCATTTCTTTGTCAATATTAGGACCTTTCGTGCCATTTAGGAGATATTTTTTTCCTGGCAAGCGATAGCGAGCCTTCAATTTTAGGAGGAAACCGGCCTTCGGCTTGAACATTTTTCTACCGAAAAATATACAAATTTATCTCGTTGGAGGGTCATGGGGGTGTTTTTTCAAGTTTGTAGGGTGACCTGATTTTTTTTATTTGTCCTTTTCTCTCTTTCTCTGGCTTGTATCCATTCGGCCCCATTCAGCCAACTATTTTAAGACGTTTATCCCCATCTAGGTGTCGATTTCTTCCTGGCGAGCGATAGCGAGCCAGCATTATATGAAGAAATCAGGCTTCGCCGGAGACATTTTTCTATCGAAAAATGTACAAATTGAGCCTGCTGTCAAACAAAAATAAAAAATATGCTGGCTTGCTACCACTCACCAGTAAAAAATTGACACCTGGATGGGGATAAACGTCTTAAAACAGTAGGCTGAATGGGGCCAAATGGATACAAGCCAGAGAAAGATAGAAAAGGACAGAACAAAAACAGATCACCCCCCTTAACCTAGAGCGTTTAGCATTTGACGATTCTGAGCAGCTTAGGAAGGATCTGTGGGCATCAAAACTATATAAACCACATCTCAGTTAACCCCTTCTGAATTCCAAATATCCTTCCTAATCTGAATAAAATAATCAATGCTTGGGAAAACATTACCGCATCTCCCCCAGTTTGTGCATTTAATGCATCTATCTCCCTTAGTTATATCTTATTTGGTATTTTTTTAATCTATGAATCATTTCTAATACCATGGAGTTGAAAACAATATTACCGTACTTCCAACACACAAATAATAAAATTAAAACGAGAGTAAATAAAAAATCTCCTTTGTCTTTCAGAAATTTAAGTCCGTCTCATATATGTTAGTATTTTATCGCTCGCTCGCCCCTAGGCACTCTCTCTCTATCTGTTTATCTCTCCAATGCATCTATCTAACTCCCTTATTTATACATTAACATAACTATGTCTTATTTGGACTTTTTGTAATCTATGAATCATTTCTAATGCGATGGAATTGAAAACAATATATTCCTTCCAGCACACAAATAATAACATGAAAAAGAGTAAATAAAAATGTCTCCTTTGTCTTTTCAGAACCAATTAAGTCCGTCTCATAATAGTTCGTTTATCGCTCACTTCCCCCTCTGCAACTCTCTTTCTCTATCTATTTCTCGAATGCATCTATCTAACTCCTGTAGACATTAACATAACTTTGTATTTGGACTTTTTGTAATCTATGAATCATTTCTAATGGATGGAATTGAAAAATATAATATCCTTCCAGCACATAGATAAACAATAAATAACATAGTCTCGTCCATATGCTTATCTAATTTTATCTTGCTCCCTATCGTTCTTGATCCCACTATATCACTTGGTATGGAAGGATGGAGTGAGGAAGTATATGAATGAAGGCGGTGCATGGTTCGTTCGTGTCCACCCCTTCGGGGATTGCGGCGTCAGGCAATAGATAGACAGTACTGGTTACGTCCTTTTCATTATATTCTGGTATTAGATGATTTTATTTACCGTGAAACTAGAATTTTACCTATTCTGGTACACTCTTAATCATTCTCTAGCTTCCAAAGATATCGTCGGGAAAGGGTAAATATTCCCCCCCCCCCCGCCCCCACCTAAAAACATAAAAAAACACGAAAACAATAATCAACACTCACCATCTCAGCGTCATCAGTACAGAAGGGGTTAAGTTGATTGAACTATCCCCAACGCCAACAATCTCGTCCATCTTGACCCACTGCTTAGTTAGTCGTTTTTCTGGGTCGTTTTTCTGGTCCCCCTTCACCCTCATGCTTACCCAACAATTAACAACTCACCAAGGTCTAGTCCAACTTGGCCCACTGGTTTTTCAACATCAGGATTGATTTTATAGGCTTATTTGTTCTGAACGCTTCCTCGTCTTTAGCCCCAATAGTTTAACACCTTTCGTGCCATTTACAGTAGGTGTCTCTAAATTGATAATACGAGTCACTATCACTGAACACTTGGAGGAGGAGGGGGGGGGGGGGGAGGGGGGTCTGGACCCCTTTGCTCATGTTTTACCCCAATAGTTTGGCGATTATAAGACCTCATTTAGGTGTCGAATTCTTCAAGACGAGCGATTAGCAAACCAGTAATATGGCCAGGAACTATTTTTCTACCGAAAAATGTACACATTTATCTGAAGGGGGTGTTTTTTAAGGTTCCGATCGCGGACTTGGTGTAGGGAGCAAATACGTAATAAAAAAGATAGAAACGAATATATAAAGTCCCTTCTTACGTAAGTTAATTTAACCTTTGTAAACAACAAAGTAAATTAAGATAAAAAGTCTTAATAGCCAACATTTCGCAAATAACAACACTGAATGAAGGCCTAACCTCACCACGCCCACCTCTGACCGCGTCCAACGACAGACTGAACCTTTACCTAGGTGCCTGCCTCCCGGCCCTCCGGCCCTCCCCCCCTCCTACCCTCCTACCTCAGTCCCCCCTCTTTTTGTCCTTCACCCCTATTACGTAATTTTCGTCATATTCTGGTTTACCATTAGACTGTCAGGGAGTCAGGTAGTATGTCTGGGGTGTCGGGGGGTCAGGGAGTATGTCAGGGGGGTCAGGGAATATTTCCTTGAGTTTATTTATCTATTTCAACAACTCAAATGGGTAAATATGATTTCCGCTTAGTAACATAGGTCCTGTTTAAGTTACCATTAGACGATTTCCTTTGGTTCATGATTCTACCTCAATTATTCAAATGGGTCAATACAACTTTGATTTCTTAGTAACACAGGTCCTTCTTAAACTGCATAAAATCCTCTACGTTTAGCCATAATCCAAGGTAAACAGGCGTCATGGTGCTGAAGGGGTGAACTAGCTCCCCCCCACCCCCCTTTGAGTACCATCGACGTGTTATATTCTATTCTAGCTATAATTAAACGATATTATGCAGCTTAGGAAGGATCTGTGGTAGTGAAAAGGGTTGGTTGAGATAATTTGAAGCCTCATTATTGCCAGAGGTCTTTACTAAGCTGAATAAAATCGTCTAATAGTTGCCAAATATAATAAAAAGGGCGTCCATGGTACTGAACGGGTTAAACGATATTTATGCAGCTTAGGAAGGATCTGTGGTAGTGAAAAGGGTTGGTTGAGATAGTTTGAAGCCATAATTATTACTAGAGGCCCTTCCTAAGCTGAATAATATCATCTAATAGTTGTCAGAATAATAGACGATTTTCTTTAGTTTGTTATTACCTCAACGGCTCTATCGTATAAATACGATAGACTATGACTCTTTTGTGATCTTGTATGTCTCTGTGACGTCACGATCTCTCCTACAGCACGATGTAGGACGAGTAGATCGTATATTATAAGATTGTAAATAAGTTAAGTTATAAAAGGCCTAATATGCTATTAAGCAATATTGCCATGGTCTTATGTAGTATATATGAATTTATCGTATATATTAATATAATTTATCGTATAGAGCAACCTAAATGCGGTACGATAATTTGGGCTCCTGGCGGTTTGCCAAGGCAGCAAGGTGTGCTTTTGAGGTACGTCAGAGCCTTCACGAACACCAACCAGTTAACATCTAATTTTCCGCCCTCAGTTGATCGTGCTTTTGTGCCTCTAATCACAATACACATACAGCAATACACACAGCTACACCATCACGACGCTCTCATCGACATCATGACTGACTGATAGATAAGCATAATATTCATGTCCATTCCCATGTAATCATTTATTCTTTCTTTAACTTGACTCATGTCTCGGGACCGAAGTCTCGTTCCCCATTGTCCACCGCCATATTGGGTAAAACGTTCTCCCTTGCCTCATTGCCACGTGGAACTATTGGTGAGTTAGTTCCTGGCTAATATTAACCCTTATAACCTTACCCTATAATTATATACATTTATTATGTGAGACCTTTGGATATAAATTAGCTTGTTTCAGATTGAATTCAATTTAGATATAGAGTATTCATTTAGATTGATTTTATTTGATTCATTATAGCTTAGTAATATTTAACTTCCATTGATAGTTTACCACATTGGTGCCCAGACCCGGGAACTAGCTACCAGTAAGGGATCTTAGGCAATGAGCAAGGGATTAGCCCAGGGATGCAGGAGCAAGGACCCCGGAGGGGTAGGGCTTGGCTATCTTCCTGTACCTCAGGCGCCGGTACCTCAGCGAATAGCCATAGTGGGACATTCTTATGCCACTAGGCTAAGGGCAGCTGACGGAGGTACTGAGTCGTATCGGGCGTCAGAGGGGGAAAGAACTTTCCGGCTGACCTACTTCGGGGTACCGGGAGCAACCGTTGACACCCTGAAAGCCTCCCCCCAGTGGGGGCAAGTGGTACGGTTTAGGCCACATATGATCTTTTTGTTTATAGGCGGCAATGATATACGCCCCGGTACAGTGCCCCGCGAGTTAGCTGACGCAATTAAAGAGGTGGCGCTGGATCTGGAGCGTGAGTCCGGAGGAAGCTGCAAGATCGTGGCAATTGAGAGCCGGACGAAAGTCCGAGGGTTCTCAGCTGCGGAATTTCAGGCTATAAAAAATTCTGTTAACCGCGCCCTGAGGTGTCGGTTAATAGAAACGAAGCACCGCTTTGTTTCCATAACACTCAGCATCCGAGACCTCGACCAGGATGGTGTCCACCTCGACTTAGACACCAATCAAGTCCTATATAACAAAATTGTAGGGCTAACGAAGCGTTGGCTAGAGAGGGACGCCGGGGTTGTGTCATTGCGCCTGCCTAAGTCCTGCTTCCCACCCATCGTCTTTCCCCAGTAATGTTCTTTTCAGTTTCAGACTTCCTGTGACATATGACCTGACCTAACATTTTTTCTTGTTCAATATGATCCATTAGTAGGTATTGCTATATAGTGTACTATTTTTTCTCCATAACATAGAAGTCCGCCGGTTGGCGTCTCTTAAGTAGCCTATTATTTGGCCGTTGTTTTTGTAACGTGATATTTAGATACATAGCCTATAGGCTCACATGCAAAATGGATAAAGACCATAAAGAGACACCGTCTAGTGGGGTGCTAAGCAAAGCCCCTAAAAATCAAAGGGCGGGACTTCGGGGAGTGTTAAATAGGCTAATTGTGGACTTAAACACTTTCATCACTACTGCTGATCTAGAGGAATTGGAGGCTAGATTAGATAACGTCCAGGCTACCCACGGTCGTATTACGGCTCTGAGTGAGGTGATTGTGGCTGACATGATAGAGGAGGAAGAGATAGTTACAGAGTGTGATAATCGCGCCCTCTATGACGAACCTGTCTTTAGAGCGAACCGCCTATTACAGCGTGCTGTCGCAAGTAAGAAGGGAGGCGATAATGAGGCCCATAGAAGGGCTGACCCAAAACATACTGTACACCTCCCAAAGCTCAATCTTCCTACATTTGGGGGCAAGTTAACCGAGTGGTTAGCTTTTTGGGACGTATTTCGATCTACGGTTCATGAATCCTCTTTGGATAATGTCCGCAAGTTTCACTATCTGAAGGGACAAATGGAAGGAGAGGCCTTACATTTAATAGAGGGTTTTGCAGTAGTAGGTGGTAGTTATCTTGAAGCGGTACACTTATTAGAGTCCACATACGGGGATAGAGAGCAGTTGAAGATGGCCCATGTCGTTGCCTTGTTGGGGCTCGCAGAACCACAGTATAAGGTTGATGAGTTGACAAACTTCAGGGCAAATATGGAGTGCCATACTCGATCGCTAGATACCCTAGGGCTTACCACGCAGGAAATGATAGTCATTATCTTGCGTCAGAAGCTTCCTATGGCAATACTTGATAAGGTAAGATCATTTGAGCTGGGGGAATTCAAAACTCAGTTCAGTAAGGAGATCAATAATCTACAGTTGAACAAAGGGAGAATGTATGTGTCGGGAGGGAGTGAGAATGTGGAGAAGAGGGGAACAGTAAGCATGACAGTGGGGACTAAAGTAAAGAAAGAGGGTGTGTATAAGAAACCTGCTCAGATTCTATTTAAGCTATGTAGCAACAAACATAAATGGAGTTTCTGTGTAAAATACCCGACAAATGAGACAAAACTAGCACAGGCGAGAAGATTGAAGCTATGTGTAGGTTGTCTAAGTGGGGAACATGGTAAGCAGGGACAATGTACTGCTACATACTTAAGGCCCTGTCGGCACTGCAAAGGACATCACTTTGATAAGTTGTGTCCTACTGCAGATAAAGTCAAAGACGTCAAAAATGAGGGTACTACAACTGTGGCACTAGGTAGCACGCAAGACACCACTATATTGCCCACAATACAGATTCCCATGGAAGGTAATGACATTAACAAAGTTTGTCGGGTACTTCTAGATCAAGGGTCTCAACGTTCCTTTATAAAGAGGTCCGTACTAGTGGGACTGAAGCACCGAATCGTAGGGGCTGAGACTCTTCGATTACAGGGCTTCACAGGGGTTACTGATAAACAAGACTACGAGATAGCGGAGATTTCATATTTCTATCGTAAAAACCGGTACTTTATGACTTGTATCGTAGTAGACACCCTACCAGAATATGTATCTGTGGGTGTGAAGAAGGTGGAACACGCATTACGTAGCAAAGGGGTTAACTTGTCAGATCCCATGGGAAATCAGAGTGAGGTGCATGTTCTACTTGGTGTGGATCATTATTATGAAGTAGTATACCCTGGATTTAAAAAGATGTGTGGTGTAATTTTAATCCCCACTAAATTTGGATACTGCATGAGCGGAAAGGTGCATACTACACAGTCAAAGGTCCTGGTCGACACGGTCTCGATATATAGAGTCAATGTAACCGCGGCAGAGGAGTTGGGAAGGGAGGATTCCCAACCTAGTGACCCTAAGATGGCTGCCGAGTTCGACCTGGAACGACTGTGGAGATTGGATCACATAGGCATTAATCCTATGGAGACTGATTATGACTCGGAAGTTGCGCTACAAAGGTTTGACGAGTCTGTGTGCTACTGTGCCTCAGACAAGCAATATAAAGTTAGTTTACCCTGGAAGAACAGTGAGATAAGCCTGCCTACCAACTATGGTTTGGCATTAGGTCGCTTGCGCGCATTGCAGCGGAAATTGTCTAACGAACCGAGCACGCGCCAGGCGTATGACGATGTATTTCGGAGTTATGAGGATAGGGGCTTTATAGAGAGAGTCGATGTCAAGGAACCGTGTAAGAAGGGTAGGGTTCACTATCTGGCCCATCATGGGGTAAAGAAAGACCGTCACCACACCAATACGGGTGGTGTATGACTGTTCTGCCCACCAAGGTCAACAACCCAGTCTGAATGACTGCCTGTTGACAGGTCCGTCCATGGTGTCGGACCTGTCCCAACATCTATTGCGGTTTAGGCTGGGGAAGTACGCCTATACCAGTGACATCGAGAAAGCATTCTTGATGGTCAAGCTCAAGGAGGAAGATAGAGATGTTACCCGCTTTCTTTGGTTCAGCGACATTAGCGACTCTGAAAGTCCCATCATAATATACCGTTTTCGGGTTGTACTCTTTGGGGCCACTTGCTCGCAGTTTTTGTTAAATGCCACAATCAGAAAACATCTAGCTGACACTCATGAGGACACAAGTAAACTATCTCGCGGATTATACATTGACAATTTGCAGGGTACTAGCGATAGTCAAGATGATTTGTTGTATGCATACTGGCAAGCACGCAGATTGTTTGCGGATGCACATCTATTTCTCCGCGAGTGGGTTACTAATAGTGAAGATCTTCAGAGTTTAATACAGGTGGATGGTACGGCATCTCTTAACCAGGAAAAGTCCAGAAATTTGGGGATGATCTGGCAACCTAAACATGACATACTAACTTTTCAAACAAGGTCTTTTGCTCAGCACACAAAAAGAAGTCTGTTGAGCAAAGTTGCGCAATTTTTTGATCCTTTGGGTCTAGCATTACCTGTTACCATAAGAGCTAGGATTCTAATGCAGGAAGTTTGGAGACGTAAAATAGGATGGGATGACAGTTTGCCCGAGGACCTGAATGACCAAGGGACATTGTTGTTGAATGAATATGCCATCCTATGTACTAAACCTATACCTCGTAAAGTGGCGGCGTTCGGTGACGTTACGTTACGTTACACACGTTTTGCGATGCTAGCGCCACGGCATACGGGGTAGCCATATATGTTGTTACTTCATTTGGGGCACATTTAGTTACAGCCCGGGCCAAAGTAGCCCGGTTAAAAAGGTAACTATCCCTAAAATGGAATTGACTGCCATGCTGCTATTAGCACGTCTGGTGCAACATGTACGCGCAGCATACGAGAGCGAATTAAATATTGAAATCGTTCACGTATGGTGCGATAGTCAGGTCGCACTCAACTGGATACATAGCAAGAAGTCTCTGCCAGTTTATGTGCGGCATAGGGTAGATGAGATTAGAGCCCTTTTGCCAGACGTTGCTTATCATTATGTAAATACATAAATACAAAGAAAACCTATCCCTGAAAGGGTATAACGGCTAGCCAGTTAATGAAGTCCGAATTGTGGTGGCATGGTCCAAAGTGGCTGCGAGTGAGAGAGGGAGGATATGGGAGCTGAGATTGGTGAGGGATTCGCCACTGCAGGAACAGTGGCAGTTACAGCCCAACCAAATGAGCTCTCTCTATCATAAAGTGGGCTGAAGAAGTTATGTCGAGCCTATAATAGTCCAGAGTTGCGATTATGTTGCTCCGCTAAATCTTAAACAAAGTAACGGGCCAACTCTGCAACAGGGGTCACAACATTGATGCTCGTGAATTTAAAGCAGCTGAAGTAACTTTGATCAAATGGGTTCAAGTAGAAACCTTTTCCAATGAATTAGAATCCTTGAAAGGCTCGAATAAGACATTAATGCCTAATATAGTGCGTCAACTAAGGTTGCACCTAGACAATGGCCTCATCAGGTGTGAGGGTCGCCTGAAGTGGTCGGGTGTACCAGACGGCACAAACCGACCTATACTTATGCCAACAAGACATCACGTTACTGATCTATTGATCATACGTGCACATAGGGAAGTAAAACACTACGGGGTATGTCATATTATATCAAATTTACGTCTCATATGGTGGATACCCAGAGTTCGACAAGTAGCTCGACGCGTAGTGAGAAAGTGTGTAATATGCCAGAGACTAAAGGGTAAACCATATGCAACTGGACCAGCTCCACCTCTACCTGAATGCCGTGTAAAGCACGTAGAACCTTTCCAAGCGGTAGGATTAGATTACACAGGGGCATTGAAGACGAGGGAGCATGAGAAGGTTTATATATTATTGTTTACCTGTGCGACGTCTCGAGCGGTACACCTAGAACTATGTGATAATATGTCTAGCGAAGAATTTATGCTGGCGTTCAGACGGTTTTGTGCCCGTCGTTCATTCCCTCAACTCATTCTTAGCGACAATGCTCCCACTTATGTCCAAGCATCAAAATATCTAAAGGATATGAGTAGTGATCCTACTATCATCACTTTTTTGGGAGAGAAAAAGTGCGAATGGAGGTTCATTCCAGTTAAGGCACCTTGGTTTGGTGGAATGTGGGAACGGTGTGTCGGCATAGTAAAGTCAGGACTAAGAGCGGTTGTAGGACGTGCTCTATTAAAGAAGAGTGAGTTGACGACAGTCCTCACAGAGATAGAGGCAGTCGTGAATGATCGCCCGCTTACATATGTGTACACCGACCTGCAAGAACCACTACCATTAACGCCAGCTCACTTGCTATATGGAAAACCATTGACTGCGTTTCCATCTGATTTTCAGTCCATAGTAGAGTTAGAGGATCCCTCGTTGTACTCTGCGGTAGCGGTGTCTAAGAGATACCAGTATATATCCAGGATAATCGAGGATTTTAGGAAACGGTGGATTAGTGAATATCTGCTAGCATTGAGGGAAAGGAGTGTTACTCCCTCTGGTAGACCAACGGCCCCTACAGTTGGTGACGTTGTTTTAATTAAAGAAGATAGTCCTCGTTTATACTGGAAATTAGGCCGCGTATTGGAGGTATACAAGGGGGCAGACTCTGTAGAGCGGGTGGCGCTTTTAAAGACAGCCACTGGAACTACTGTTCGTCCTATCGCACGTTTGTACGCTTTGGAGCTAGATTCCGCATTGCAATCTGAGGCTCCACCTGTTATTGCTGGGTCCGAGGATTCTCGAAGGAACGACTCACCTCATACTGATGGTGATCATTCTCGGACCGGGACGCGCTGCTGCTGGCGCTGTCGACTTGTGGCGTCAGAAGATAGCCTCTGGGCAACTTTAGGTTTAAGGTGGGGTTCAGGTCTTTTTTGTGGGGGGAGTGTATCGTATAAATACGATAGACTATGACTCTTTTGTGATCTTGTATGTCTCTGTGACGTCACGATCTCTCCTACAGCACGATGTAGGACGAGTAGATCGTATATTATAAGATTGTAAATAAGTTAAGTTATAAAAGGCCTAATATGCTATTAAGCAATATTGCCATGGTCTTATGTAGTATATATGAATTTATCGTATATATTAATATAATTTATCGTATAGAGCAACCTAAATGCGGTACGATAATTTGGGCTCCTGGCGGTTTGCCAAGGCAGCAAGGTGTGCTTTTGAGGTACGTCAGAGCCTTCACGAACACCAACCAGTTAACATCTAATTTTCCGCCCTCAGTTGATCGTGCTTTTGTGCCTCTAATCACAATACACATACAGCAATACACACAGCTACACCATCACGACGCTCTCATCGACATCATGACTGACTGATAGATAAGCATAATATTCATGTCCATTCCCATGTAATCATTTATTCTTTCTTTAACTTGACTCGTGTCTCGGGACCGAAGTCTCGTTCCCCATTGTCCACCACCATATTGGGTAAAACGTTCTCCCTTGCCTCATTGCCACGTGGAACTATTGGTGAGTTAGTTCCTGGCTAATATTAACCCTTATAACCTTACCCTATAATTATATACATTTATTATGTGAGACCTTTGGATATAAATTAGCTTGTTTCAGATTGAATTCAATTTAGATATAGAGTATTCATTTAGATTGATTTTATTTTATTCATTATAGCTTAGTAATATTTAACTTCCATTGATAGTTTACCACAGCTCTTTGTAACACGGGTCCTTCCTAAACTGCATAAAATCATCAAAATGTTGCCCTCTTTGTAAAACAGGTCCTTCGTATACTGCATAAAGTCATCAACATTTAGCCAGAATCAAAGATAAAAAAGGCGTCATGGTGCTGAAGGGGTTAACTAAATGTAGCTAGAATAAAATACACACACTTGACGATTATATATAGATCTCTGGATTATAATCAAACATATTTTAATGTTATCCCTTGGATTGGACTGAAATATGATTGGATAGAGGTATAGTAAGAAGTCCTGTCCTTCATATATTGAAATATAGGATTCAGATTTTATACACTCCTATGAGCAGGTTCAAGCGCGACATGATACAAGATCTATACACTTCTATGTGCAAGATAAAGCATAGTACGACCAAATACGAATATATAGTATATATATACTTACAACAAAACTCTGTTCGGCGGCCGTAATCGCGAGAGAGAGAGAGCCGGCGGCGGAAATTTTCACTACGGTGGACGAGTGAAACACCTCGAAGATGTATCCTCGTTGCTAGGTCCTGTCCGAAGGCTAATTACTGACTGACCCGCGGTCAAGCACTGTTACCTAAGACTATCTCGCATTGACTCAAAGCACTAGCCGGTACCCTGTACAGATGAACGAAGCACTAGACGATACCCTTAGGAACGAAGCACAAGACGGTACCCAGTCAAGATGGGCGAAGCACCTAGACCTGTCCAGATGAACGAAGCACTCGACGGTACCCTGTCCAGATGAACGAAACACTAGATGATAAGGCTACCAGGTGAACGAAACAATAGACGGCACCGTACCCTAATGGAAGACGCACTAGTGACTAGACGGTACCCTGCCATTCTCAAAAAAAATGATATACAGAATTTTCCGCGCATGGAGAGCCAATAATTTAAGTCTCTATTCACATTACGGACAGGACAGTTGCAGGATGACGTTCCCTAAGAAGTCTCTAACCTCTGGTACCCCAAGTAAGGGTTCCGCCATACTGCAGCAATTAGTATTACGGACAGGCCATTTGCAAGAGTATTTGTGGAAACTTTTTCACATACAAAGCTTGACCTAGGTGTATACAACGTAATGTACGAAGCATTGATTATGACCGACACACTAAACGAAGAATTGGGGGAGGTACATTTTCCTGTGAAACGCCTTTGAACATTGTCTCAGCCGTCATCGAGAAATGATGGAGAGTCACTCTTCGAACAATTTAGCTTTCTCGAGAAAAAAAAATTGTTCGTAATTTGTCCACAAAAGATTTCACACACACAAATTTAGACCCTCCCCCGCCCAAAAAAAAGTTCACCACCAACTCAAGTCGAATAGCAGATTTTATTGTTGGTGAGTCGTCTGCCTGGGGTTCTCGGAACTCTCGAATCGAAGTATTTCCGATCGCTCCCAAAGCCCACCAACTCACGTTGGACAGCAGAAGATCCCCTAAATATTGGTCTGAAAATACACGAACATATGTTTTTTCGTGAGAAATAAATTTTTCGAAGTGCGACTCTCCATCATTTTTCGATGACGGCTGAGGAAATGTTCGAGGGCGTCTCACAGGCAAATTTACTTCCCCCAATGATTCATATAGTGTGTCGTTTACACCTAGGTCATGCTTCGTATAGTATGTCGTAGAGTATCTCTGCCCAGAGATTGGTCCATAGAGTACATAATAACACCTAGAGGCGAAAGAAGACGCCACACATCTGTAAATAGGGATCCTCACGTTCGAGAGATGGCAGCACGATCACAATGGGAGGGGAGGGTCCCCACAAAGACATTATATTGACTATCCTCGGTCCCATTAATTCACGCTTTTGCCTCCAGGTCATATGTACTCTATGGATTGGTGTACCTGCGAGATGTGAAAAATTTAAACACTATTTTTTTTTGGAGAGAAGAGAGGTTTTAGAGAGAGAAAAGATTTTCGGTGAGGTACGCCATCGCACATTTCTCCAAGATTTATCGATGTCTGTCGCATGACAACGACGCTGGTCATTGTTTCCTCTCACTCAAGTTACCGAAAGATTGGTCTACCTGCGAGGTCTGCGTTCGTTGCTCTGAGAGGAACAATGACCAGCGTCGTCGAAGATGATATTTCAACAAGTCAAGGTAATTTCCCTGACACCCCCGCAAACTCATCCTCACCCGGTTGGTTCCCACACGATGGCGTCTACCTATACAAGAGCAGACATCTGGAACGGGACAACAATACACCACCGGAATCTCGGTCATCACTTTGGCTTTGGAACAACTACTACTATAAAGGAAGAAGACCTCCTAATTCACCTACCATGTTGGGATTACTCCAGTGTACAAATGAAGGGGGTGCTGGTTGGAGGATTGTAGGACTATCGTGAAGATATCAAATTCAGCGTCAGGTCCATAATGTTAGGGCCAACGTACTAATGGTCTTTTTTATAAATTTCAGTCATGGTAGGCAGGCCATATCCAAGGGTGAGATAGAACGTAGTATCCTATTTCGACTTTAAACCATTTGAATGGTATTATAAAAATACACTTTTTATAAGACCCTTTTTAATTTTAGAGCCGTACTACTCACACCTCCATTTCACGTGTGGTGTGTGATATGATTTTTTTACAATAAACTTTATTTAACCAAAAACGCGTTTCTTTTACACCTTGACTCCTCAATGTTGATAAAGACAATGTAGAAGAATCCAGGAAAGTCGAAGTTTTTTCGAATCCGAATAAGTTATATAAACAGGGTCATTGGTCAAAGTGTTGTGAAGCATTCTGCTAAAGTGTTAAAGCATTTTAATTCCAACCCTACTGCAAATATCCCCATAATTTGCCTGTTTAAAGGGTTAATATCATTTGATGAAAATATATTAACACATGGTGAACTGGTCACACCAAATATGGCTTGGGTTTACCCCACACGTCAGACAGGGTTACCCCTCCCTCCCCTAACCTACAATGTATATATAATCTGCTTCTGGTATAATGTGCTTCACTTGACAAATTACTACAGTGGCGAGATGGACTCTAAAGCTATTGTTATTAAAGCCAGTAAGTATATCAGTAAGGATAAATCACTACTAAGTTTTCTTGAACAAGTCCAAAAGAGCATCCTTAAGGGTCTTAACCAATCCTTACCCATCACTACACTTCCCCCAAAAGAAATGACCAGTATACTATTGGGGGAGACTAACCAACCAGATGTGATCGACGACATCAAGCAGTTTAATCATACACATGTATGGAATAAGCCAGTGTTCGGTTTAACCAAGTGGGACCTGGTTTGTATCCCAATTGATGATGTGGCACCCGCACATTACCGCAATATCCTACCCAATGCTGGAAGGGTATTGGGTCTCACACCAAAGGAACACAACCTTAGTTCTATACAACAATACGTGTTAAATTCACACATATGTGAGAATGTCCAGGTCTACATATTCCCATTGCTCTTAATACCGGAAAACGTATTTGTGTCCAAAGAAGAGGTAGTACAAGCACTCAAGGATTCTCCCTACCTGGAAGACCCCAACATGAGGATGGTGGACGTGGTTGGGTGGCCAGTCGAACTACCTCGCCGTGAGAATAATATTGTGAACTACGACCAGGATTGCAGCTATATTGAGGAGTTACAATTGTCAGACGTCCAGAGTGGCCAGGTCATAGGCGTGAGTTGTTATGAAAAACCCAAGTACTACTTTGCGTTAACTAGCTCATCACTGGAGGGGTTGAAGGATGATATCATTGACAAACTAAAGAAAGAGCCAATGTTGGAACATGTGTCATTCTATGATAACACACTGACACGTAAGGATGCATACAGGAATACGCATGTTACCATTGTTGTATGTACCCTGGGGGGAGATACCCTGGAGAGAGAGCAGGCTTACAAGAAGCTGCAGTCTACTAAACTGAAAGAGTTGAGGGATACCCTGAAAGAGAACCTGTCGAGAAAACATATAGAAGGGGTTGTTAACCATACAGAACCTTTCAGGGCTATGGGGGTTAATTTATGTGGCGGTTAATGTGGATCTAAACACGGGCATAAGACGTGGGGTGTTGTCTTCTCTTTCGGAGGTCATGGGGTGTAAGGTTCACGTCTTTGACGAGAGGTTCTCCCCACACTTTTGTATTGGTCATGATGAAAACGGCAAGGTGAAAAACAGTGCACTTCAGGATAAATTACCTAAGCATTTAAAGATAAAAGGAAACCATAAGGAGACCCGCCTTCTAAATGCAGTTACAGTCACCAATACTAAGATAACCTTTGACACATTTATCTTTGGAAAAATCTCAGACCATCACAGTACACCCATAATATGTGGGTTTGACCAAGAGTAAATGCACCACCTAAATTGTATAAGCGACTCCATATGAATATAGATAGCTTTATCAAATTGCTTCTTATTGTGACTCCTTATGAATATAGATAACTTTATCAAATTGCTTCTTATTGTCGATTAGGTCAGGTTGGGACGTAGACACACAGAAGCAGACATATATATTGTAGGTTAGGGACTCTAAATTCCGTTTCGTGTCTCCAAGACAAGTTCACTTTTAGTGTGGGGTGTTGTGTTCTCTTTCGGAGGTCATGATGAATATAGATAGCTTTATCAAATTGCTTCTTATTGTCGAGCTAATTTTTGAATCTACTATAAACATTGTTCAATTTATGGATATGTGGTATGTTTTTTTTTACAATAAACTTTATTTAACCAAAAGACGCGTTTCTTTTTCACCTTTAATAATGTTGATAAAGCCAATGTAGAAGAATCCAGGAAAGTCGAAGTTTTTTCGAATCCAAATAAGTTATATAAACAGGGTCATTGGTCAAAGTGTTGTGAAGCATTCTGCTAAAGGGTTAAAGCATTTTAATTCCAACCCTACTGCAAATATCCCCATAATTTGCCTGTTTAAAGGGTTACACATGGTGCACGTTACCATTGTTGTATGTACCCTGGAGGGAGATACCCTGGAGGGAGATACCCTGGAGGGAGAGCTGGCTTACAAGAAGCTGCAGTCTAAAGTGAAACAGTTGAGGGATACCCTGAAAGAGAACCTGTCGAGAAAACATATAGAAGGTGGTGTTAACCATGTAGAACCTTTCAGGGTTATGGGGGCTAATTATGTGGTGGTTAATGTGGATCTAAACACAGGCATAAGACGTGGGGTGTTGTCTTCTCTTTCGGAGGTCATGGGGTGTAAGGTTCATGTCTTTGACGAGAGGTTCTCCCCACACTTTTGTGTTGGTCGTGATGAAAACTGAAAGGTGAAAAACTGTGCACTTCAGGATAAATTACCTAAGCATCTAATGATAAAAAGGAAACCATAAGGAGTCCCGCCTTCTAAACGCAGTTACAGTCACCAATACTAAGATAACCTTTGATACATTTATCTTTGGACCAATCTCAAACTATGATAGTACACCCATAATATGTGGATTTGAATTGTCTGATACAGAGTAAATGGAGAGTGTTTATGTTAGAAGTCGAAACACCCTACGTACACCCATAATATGTGGGTTTGAATAGTCTGATACAGAGTAAATGGAGAGTGTTTATGTTAGAAGTCGAAACACACTATGTACACCCATAATATGTGGGTTTGAATTGTCTGATATAGAGTAAATGGAGTGTTTATGTTAGAAGTCGAAACACCCTATGTACACCCATAATATGTGCGTTTGAATTGTCTGATACAGAGAAAATGGAGAGTGTTTATGTTAGAAGTCAAAACACCCTATAGGAACGACTATATGAATCGCCAAGTTCTCGTCGCGTCTCGTCACTCCGGGCAGGGCAGCGACAACAACCAGTGTGTGAGTCAAGCAGTGAAGTCATTCTTATTTTAAACCCCTTACATGTCATAAAAAGTGTGTGTTTAATACATTATTTTTAATAATGGTATATGTTTATTATATGACATGATATTTCACAAAAAACATTAGAACTTACCAATATATTCTGGTGAAGAATCCATTTATGATAACCCGAGGCCAACTGAAATGATGAGAAGTACCTTGAATATATATACATATATGGAGGGATTTAGAACCCACGCTAACAATGCGCCGGCTGAACCGTTCCCTTCTCAGCCCGAGGCCAACTGAATGAGGCCAACTGAATGATGAGAATCACCTTGACTATATATATATATATACTGGAGGGGGATAGAGGGAGGGAGGAGAGATCCAGTGTTGTGAGTCAAGCAGTGAAGTCATTCTTATTTTTAACCCCTTGTATATCATATACCATCAATAGTAATACTTCCGTCAATAGTAATACTTCCGTCAATAGTAATACTTTCGTCAATAGTAATACTTCCGTCAATAGTAATACTTCCGTCAATAGTAATACTTCCGTCAATAGTAATACTTTCGTCAATCGTAATACTTTCGTCAATAGTAATACTTCCGTCAATAGTAATACTTCCGTCAATAGTAATACTTTCGTCAATAGTAATACTTCCGTCAATAGTAATACTTCCGTCAATAGTAATACTTCCGTCAATAGTAATACTTCCGTCAATAGTAATACTTCCGTCAATAGTAATACTTCCGTCAATAGTAATACTTTCGTCAATAGTAATACTTCCGTCAATAGTAATACTTCCGTCAATAGTAATACTTCCGTCAATAGTAATACTTCCGTCAATAGTAATACTTCCGTCAATAGTAATACTTTCGTCAATAGTAATACTTTCGTCAATAGTAATACTTTCGTCAATAGTAATACTTTCGTCAATAGTAATACTTTCGTCAATAGTAATACTTTCGTCAATAGTAATACTTCCGTCAATAGTAATACTTCCGTCAATAGTAATACTTTCGTCAATAGTAATACTTTCGTCAATAGTAATACTTCCGTCAATAGTAATACTTTCGTCAATAGTAATACTTCCGTCAATAGTAATACTTCCGTCAATAGTAATACTTCCGTCAATAGTAATACTTCCGTCAATAGTAATACTTTCGTCAATAGTAATACTTCCGTCAATAGTAATACTTTCGTCAATAGTAATACTTCGTCAATAGTAATACTTCCGTCAATAGTAATACTTTCGTCAATAGTAATACTTTCGTCAATAGTAATACTTCCGTCAATAGTAATACTTTCGTCAATAGTAATACTTTCGTCAATAGTAATACTTCCGTCAATAGTAATATTTCGTCAATAGTAATACTTCCGTCAATAGTAATACTTTCGTCAATAGTAATACTTTCGTCAATAGTAATACTTCCGTCAATAGTAATACTTCCGTCAATAGTAATACTTCTGTCAATAGTAATACTTCCGTCAATAGTAATACTTCCGTCAATAGTAATACTTTCGTCAATAGTAATACTTTCGTCAATAGTAATACTTTCGTCAATAGTAATACTTTCGTCAATAGTAATACTTTCGTCAATAGTAATACTTCTGTCAATAGTAATACTTTCGTCAATAGTAATACTTTCGTCAATAGTAATACTTTCGTCAATAGTAATACTTTCGTCAATAGTAATACTTTCGTCAATAGTAATACTTCCGTCAATAGTAATACTTCCGTCAATAGTAATACTTCCGTCAATAGTAATACTTCTGTCAATAGTAATACTTCCGTCAATAGTAATACTTCCGTCAATAGTAATACTTTCGTCAATAGTAATACTTTCGTCAATCGTAATACTTCTGTCAATAGTAATACTTTCGTCAATAGTAATACTTCCGTCAATAGTAATACTTCCGTCAATAGTAATACTTTCGTCAATAGTAATACTTCCGTCAATAGTAATACTTCGTCAATAGTAATACTTCCGTCAATAGTAATACTTCCGTCAATAGTAATACTTTCGTCAATAGTAATACTTTCGTCAATAGTAATACTTTCGTCAATAGTAATACTTTCGTCAATAGTAATACTTTCCTCAATAGTAATACTTCCGTCAATAGTAATACTTCCGTCAATAGTAATACTTCCGTCAATAGTAATACTTCCGTCAATAGTAATACTTCCGTCAATAGTAATACTTCCGTCAATTGTAATACTTTCATCAATAGTAATACTTTCGTCAATAGTAATACTTCCGTCAATAGTAATACTTCCGTCAATAGTAATACTTCCGTCAATAGTAATACTTCCGTCAATAGTAATACTTCCGTCAATAGTAATACTTTCGTCAATAGTAATACTTTCGTCAATAGTAATACTTTCGTCAATAGTAATACTTCCATCAATAGTAATACTTCCGTCAATAGTAATACTTCCGTCAATAGTAAAACTTTCGTCAATAGT
Source organism: Paralithodes platypus (assembly GCA_032716605.1). Lineage (NCBI taxonomy): Eukaryota > Metazoa > Arthropoda > Malacostraca > Decapoda > Lithodidae > Paralithodes > Paralithodes platypus. Next base: position 283,098 of record JAVRFV010002376.1, on the reverse strand, counting down.
AATACTTCCATCAATAGTAATACTTTCGTCAATAGTAATACTTTCGTCAATAGTAATACTTTCGTCAATAGTAATACTTACGTCAATAGTAATACTTCCGTCAATAGTAATACTTCCGTCAATAGTAATACTTCCGTCAATAGTAATACTTCCGTCAATAGTAATACTTTCGTCAATAGTAATACTTTCGTCAATAGTAATACTTCCGCCAATAGTAATACTTCCGTCAATAGTAATACTTTCGTCAATAGTAATACTTTCGTCAATAGTAATACTTCCATCAATAGTAATACTTCTGTCAATAGTAATACTTCCGTCAATAGTAATTCTTCCATCAATAGTAATACTTCCGTCAATAGTAATACTTTCGTCAATAGTAATACTATCGTCAATAGTAATACTTTCGTCAATAGTAATACTTTCGTCAATAGTAATACTTTCGTCAATAGCAATACTTTCGTCAATAGTAATACTTTCGTCAATAGTAATACTTTCGTCAATAGTAATACTTTCGTCAATAGTAATACTTTCGTCAATAGTAATACTTCCGTCAATAGTAATACTTACGTCAATAGTAATACTTCCGTCAATAGTAATACTTTCGTCAATAGTAATACTTCCGTCAATAGTAATACTTCCGTCAATAGTAATACTTCCGTCAATAGTAATACTTCCGTCAATAGTAATACTTCCGTCAATAGTAATACTTCGTCAATAGTAATACTTTCGTCAATAGTAATACTTCCGTCAATAGTAATACTTCCGTCAATAGTAATACTTTCGTCAATAGTAATACTTTCGTCAATAGTAATACTTTCGTCAATAGTAATACTTCCGTCAATAGTAATACTTCCATCAATAGTAATACTTTCGTCAATAGTAATACTTCCGTCAATAGTAATACTTTCGTCAATAGTAATACTTCCGTCAATAGTAATACTTTCGTCAATAGTAATACTTTTGTCAATAGTAATACTTCCGTCAATAGTAATACTTTCGTCAATAGTAATACTTTCGTCAATAGTAATACTTCCGTCAATAGTAATACTTCCGTCAATAGTAATACTTCCGTCAATAGTAATACTTCCGTCAATAGTAATACTTTCGTCAATAGTAATACTTTCGTCAATAGTAATACTTTCGTCAATAGTAATACTTTCGTCAATAGTAATACTTCCGTCAATAGCAATACTTTCGTCAATAGTAATACTTTTGTCAATAGTAATACTTTCGTCAATAGTAATACTTTCGTCAATAGTAATACTTCCGTCAATAGTAATACTTCCGTCAATAGTAATACTTCCGTCAATAGTAATACTTTCGTCAATAGTAATACTTCCGTCAATAGTAATACTTTCGTCAATAGTAATACATTCGTCAATAGTAATACTTTCGTCAATAATAATACTTCCGTCAATAGTAATACTTTCGTCAATAGTAATACTTTCGTCAATAGTAATACTTTCGTCAATAGTAATACTTTCGTCAATAGTAATACTTTCGTCAATAGTAATACTTTCGTCAATAGTAATACTTCCGTCAATAGTAATACTTCCGTCAATAGTAATACTTCCGTCAATAGTAATACTTTCGTCAATAGTAATACTTCCGTCAATAGTAATACTTCCGTCAATAGTAATACTTTCGTCAATAGTAATACTTTCGTCAATAGTAATACTTTCGTCAATAGTAATACTTTCGTCAATAGTAATACTTCCGTCAATAGTAATACTTCCGTCAATAGTAATACTTCCGTCAATAGTAATACTTTCGTCAATAGTAATACTTCCGTCAATAGTAATACTTCCGTCAATAGTAATACTTTCCGTCAATAGTAATACTTCCGTCAATAGTAATACTTTCGTCAATAGTAATACTTCCGTCAATAGTAATACTTTCGTCAATAGTAATACTTCCGTCAATAGTAATTCTTCCGTCAATAGTAATACTTCCGTCAATAGTAATACTTCCGTCAATAGTAATACTTCCGTCAATAGTAATACTTTCGTCAATAGTAATACTTGCGTCAATAGTAATACTTCCGTTAATAGTAATACTTCCGTCAATAGTAATACTTCCGTCAACAGTAATACTTCCGTCAATAGTAATACTTCCGTCAATAGTAATACTTTCGTCAATAGTAATACTTTCGTCAATAGTAATACTTTCGTCAATAGTAATACTTTCGTCAATAGTAATACTTTCGTCAATAGTAATACTTCCGTCAATAGTAATACTTCCGTCAATAGTAATACTTCCGTCAATAGTAATACTTTCATCAATAGTAATACTTACATCAATAGTAATACTTACGTCAATAGTAATACTTCCGTCAATAGTAATTCTTCCGTCAATAGTAATACTTACGTCAATAGTAATACTTCCGTCAATAGTAATACTTCCGTCAATAGTAATACTTCTGTCAATAGTAATACTTTCGTCAATAGTAATACTTTCGTCAATAGTAATACTTCTGTCAATAGTAATACTTCCGTCAATAGTAATACTTTCGTCAATAGTAATACTTCCGTCAATAGTAATACTTCCGTCAATAGTAATACTTACGTCAATAGTAATACTTTCGTCAATAGTAATACTTCCGTCAATAGTAATACTTTCGTCAATAGTAATACTTTCGTCAATAGTAATACTTTCGTCAATAGGAATACTTTCGTCAATAGTAATACTTCCGTACTTCCGTCAATAGTAATACTTCCGTCAATAGTAATACTTTCGTCAATAGTAACACTTTCGTCAATAGTAATACTTCCGTCAATAGTAATACTTTCGTCAATAGTAATACTTTCGTCAATAGTAATACTTCCGTCAATAGTAATACTTCCGTCAATAGTAATACTTTCGTCAATAGTAATACTTTCGTCAATAGTAATACTTCCGTCAATAGTAATACTTCCGTCAATAGTAATACTTCGTCAATAGTAATACTTTCGTCAATAGTAATACTTCGTCAATAGTAATACTTCCGTCAATAGTAATACTTTCGTCAATAGTAATACTTGCGTCAATAGTAATACTTTCCGTCAATAGTAATACTTTCGTCAATAGTAATACTTCCGTCAATAGTAATACTTCCGTCAATAGTAATACTTTCGTCAATAGTAATACTTTCGTCAATATTAATACTTTCGTCAATAGTAATACTTTCGTCAATAGTAATACTTCCGTCAATAGTAATACTTTCGTCAATAGTAATACTTTCGTCAATAGTAATACTTCCGTCAATAGTAATACTTCCGTCCATAGTAATACTTCTGTCAATAGTAATACTTACGGCAATAGTAATACTTTCGCCAATAGTACTACTTCCGTCAATAGTAATACTTCCGTCAATAGTAATACTTCCGTCACTAGTAATACTTCCGTCAATAGTACTACTTCCGTCAATAGTAATACTTTCGTCAATAGTAATACTTCCGTCAATAGTAATACTTCCGTCAATAGTAATACTTTCGTCAATAGTAATACTTACGTCAATAGTAATACTTCCGTCAATAGTAATACTTCCGTCAATAGTAATACTTCCGTCAATAGTAATACTTCCGTCAATAGTAATACTTCCGTCAATAGTAATACTTCCGTCAATAGTAATACTTTCGTCAATAGTAATACTTCCGTCAATAGTAATACTTCAGTCAATAGTAATACTTTCGTCAATAGTAATACTTTCGTCAATAGTAATACTTTCGTCAATAGTAATACTTCCGTCAATAGTAATACTTCCGTCAATAGTAATACTTCCGTCAATAGTAATACTTTCGTCAATAGTAATACTTTCGTCAATAGTAATACTTTCGTCAATAGTAATACTTTCGTCAATACTAATACTTTCGTCAATAGTAATACTTCCGTCAATAGTAATACTTTCGTCAATAGTAATACTTTATCTATAGTAATACTTTCGTCAATAGTAATACTTTCGTCAATATTAATACTTTCGTCAATAGTAATACTTCCGTCAATAGTAATACTTCCGTCAATAGTAATACTTCCGTCAATAGTAATATTTCCGTCAATAGTAATACTTCCGTCAATAGTAATACTTTCGTCAATAGTAATACTTGCGTCAATAGTAATACTTCCGTCAATAGTAATGCTTCCGTCAATAGTAATACTTTCATCAGTAGTAATACTTTCGTCAATAGTAATACTTCCGTCAATAGTATACTTTCTTCAATAGTAATACTTTCGTCAATAGTAATACTTTCGTCAATAGTAATACTTCCGTCAATAGTAATACTTTCGTCAATAGTAATACTTTCATCCAATAGGAATACTTTCGTCAATAGTAATACTTTCGTCAATAGTAATACTTCCGTCAATAGTAATTCTTCCGTCAATAGTAATACTTTCGTCAATAGTAATACTTCCGTCAATAGTAATACTTCCGTCAATAGTAATACTTCCGTCAATAGTAATACTTTCGTCAATAGTAATACTTCCGTCAATAGTAATACTTCCGTCAATAGTAATACTTCCGTCAATAGGATTACTTTCCTCAATAGTAATACTTCCGTCAATAGTAATACTTAGTCAATAGACTACTTCCGTCAATAGTAATACTTTCGTCAATATTAATAGTAATACTTCCGTCAATAGTAATACTACCGTCAATAGTAATACTTCCGTCAATAGTAATACTTTCGTCAATAGTAATACTTCCGTCAATAGTAATACTTCCGTCAATAGTAATACTTCCGTCAATAGTAATACTTTCGTCAATAGTAATACTTCCGTCAATAGTAATACTTCCGTCAATAGTAATAATTCCGTCAATAGTAATACTTTCGTCAATAGTAATACTTTCGTCAATAGTAATACTTCCGTCAATAGTAATAATTCCGTCAATAGTAATACTTTCGTCAATATTATTACTTCCGTCAATAGTAATACTTCCGTCAATAGTAATACTTCCGTCAATAGTAATACTTCCGTCAATAGTAATACTTTCGTCAATAGTAATACTTTCGTCAATAGTAATACTTCCGTCAATAGTAATACTTCCGTCAATAGTAATACTTTCGTCAATAGTAATACTTTCGTCAATAGTAATACTTTCGTCAATAGTAATACTTTCGTCAATAGTAATACTTTCGTCAATAGTAATACTTTCATCAATAGTAATACTTCCGTCAATAGTAATACTTCCGTCAATAGTAATACTTCCGTCAATAGTAATACTTCGTCAATAGTAATATTCCGTCAATAGTAATACTTTCGTCAATAGTAATACTTTCGTCAATAGTAATACTTCAGTCAATAGTAATACTTCCGTCAATAGTAATACTTCCGTCAATAGTAATATTTCGTCAATAGTAATACTTTCCACAATAGTAATACTTTCCTCAATAGTAATACTTCCGTCAATAGTAATATTTCGTCAATAGTAATACTTCCGTCAATAGTAATACTTCCGTCAATAGTAATACTTTCGTCAATAGTAATACTTCCGTCCATAGTAATACTATCGTCAATAGTAATACTTTCGTCAATAGTAATACTTTCGTCAATAGTAATACTTCCGTCAATAGTAATACTTCCGTGAATAGTAATACTTTTGTCCATAGTAATACTTTCCGTCAATAGTAATACTTTCCTCAATAGTAATACTTCCGTCAATAGTAATACTTCCGTCAATAGTAATACTTCCGTCAATAGTAATACTCTCGTCAATAGTAATACTTTCGTCAATAGTAATACTTTCGTCAATAGTAATACTTTCGTCAATAGTAATACTTCCGGCAATAGTAATACTTTCCTCAATAGTAATACTTTCGTCAATAGTAATACTTCCGTCAATAGTAATACTTTCGTCAATAGTAATACTTTCGTCAATAGTAATACTTCCGACAATAGTAATACTTCCGTCAATAGTAATACTTCCGTCAATAGTAATACTTCCGTCAATAGTAATACTTTCGTCAATAGTAATACTTTCGTCAATAGTAATACTTCTGTCAATAGTAATACTTCCGTCAATAGTAATACTTCCGTCAATAGTAATACTTCCGTCAATAGTAATACTTTCGTCAATAGTAATACTTTCGTCAATAGTAATACTTTCGTCAATAGTAATACTTCCTTCAATAGTAATACTTCCGTCAATAGTAATACTTCCGTTAATAGTAATACTTCCGTCAATAGTAATACTTTCGTCAATAGTAATACTTCTGTCAATAGTAATACTTTCGTCAATAGTAATACTTTCGTCAATAGTAATACTTTCGTCAATAGTAATACTTCGTCAATAGTAATACTTCCGTCAATAGTAATACATTCGTCAATAGTAATACTTCCGTCAATAGTAATACTTCCGTCAATAGTAATACTTACGTCAATAGTAATACTTCCGTCAATAGTAATACTTTCGTCAATAGTAATACTTCCGTCAATAGTAATACTTCCGTCAATAGTAATACTTTCGTCAATAGTAATACTTTCGTCAATAGTAATACTTCCGTCAATAGTAATACTTTCGTCAATAGTAATACTTCCGTCAATAGTAATACTTCCGTCAATAGTAATACTTCCGTCAAGAGTAATACTTCCGTCAATAGTAATACTTCCGTCAATAATAATACTTCCGTCAATAGTAATACTTTCGTCAATAGTAATACTTTCGTCAATAGTAATACTTTCGTCAATAGTAATACTTCAGTCAATAGTAATACTTCCGTCAATAGTAATACTTCCGCCAATAGTAATACTTCCGTCAATAGTAATACTTTCGTCAATAGTAATACTTTCGTCAATAGTAATACTTTCGTCAATAGTAACACTTCCGTCAATAGTAATTTACTTGCGTCAATAATTAATAACTTTCCGTCAATAGTAATACTTTCGTCAATAGTAATATTTCTGTCAATAGTAATACTTCCGTCAATAGTAATACTTCCGTCAATAGTAATACTTTCATCAATAGTAATACTTTCGTCAATAGTAATACTTTCGTCAATAGTACTACTTCCGTCAATAGTAATACTTTTGTCAATAGTAATAATTACGTAAATAGTAATACTTTAGTCAATAGTAATACTGCGTCAATAGTAAATACTTTCGTCAATAGGAATTCTGTCGTCAATAGTAATACTTCCATCAATAGTAATACTTTCGTCAATAGTAATACTTCCGTCAATAGTAATACTTCCGTCAATTGTAATACTTTCGTCAATAGTAATACTTTCGTCAATAGTAATACTTCCGTCAATAGTAATACTTCCGTCAATAGTAATACTTCCGTCAATAGTAATACTTTCGTCAATAGTAATACTTTCGTCAATAGTAATACTTTCCTCAATAGTAATACTTCCGTCAATAGTAATACTTCCGTCAATAGTAATACTTTCGTCAATAGTAATACTTCCGTCAATAGTAATACTTCCGTCAATAGTAATACTTTCGTCAATAGTAATACTTTCGTCAATAGTAATACTTTCGTCAATAGTAATACTTCCGTCAATAGTAATACTTCCGTCAATAGTAATACTTCCGTCAATAGTAATACTTTCGTCAATAGTAATACTTTCGTCAATAGTAATACTTTCCTCAATAGTAATACTTTCGTCAATAGTAATATTTCCGTCAATAGTAATACTTTCGTCAATAGTAATACTTCCGTCAATAGTAATACTTTCGTCAATAGTAATACTTCCGTCAATAGTAATACTTCCGTCAATAGTAATACTTTCGTCAATAGTAATACTTCGTCAATAGTAATACTTTCGTCAATAGTAATACTTCCGTCAATAGTAATACTTCCGTCAATAGTAATACTTCCGTCAATAGTAATACTTCCGTCAATAGTAATACTTCCGTCAATAGTAATACTTTCGTCAATAGTAATACTTCGTCAATAGTAATACTTCCGTCAATAGTAATACTTCGTCAATAGTAATACTTCCGTCAATAGTAATACTTTCGTCAATAGTAATACTTTCGTCAATAGTAATACTATCGTCAATAGTAATACTTTCGTCAATAGTAATACTTTCGTCAATAGTAATACTTTCGTCAATAGTAATACTTTCGTCAATAGTAATACTTCCGTCAATAGTAATACTTTCGTCAATAGTAATACTTCCGTCAATAGTAATACTTTCGTCAATAGTAATACTTCCGTCAATAGTAATACTTCCGTCAATAGTAATACTTTCGTCAATAGTAATACTTTCGTCAATAGTAATACTTTCGTCAATAGTAATACTTCGTCAATAGTAATACTTCCGTCAATAGTAATACTTTCGTCAATAGTAATACTTCCGTCAATAGTAATACTTCCGTCAATAGTAATACTTCCGTCAATAGTAATACTTCCGTCAATAGTAATACTTTCGTCAATAGTAATACTTTCGTCAATAGTAATACTTCGTCAATAGTAATACTTTCGTCAATAGTAATACTTTCGTCAATAGTAATACTTCGTCAATAGTAATACTTCGTCAATAGTAATACTTCCGTCAATAGTAATACTTCGTCAATAGTAATACTTTCGTCAATAGTAATACTTCCGTCAATAGTAATACTTTCGTCAATAGTAATACTTTCGTCAATAGTAATACTTTCGTCAATAGTAATACTTCCGTCAATAGTAATACTTTCGTCAATAGTAATACTTCCGTCAATAGTAATACTTCCGTCAATAGTAATACTTCGTCAATAGTAATACTTTCCGTCAATAGTAATACTTTCGTCAATAGTAATATTTCGTCAATAGTAATACTTCCGTCAATAGTAATACTTCCGTCAATAGTAATACTTTCGTCAATAGTAATACTTCCGTCAATAGTAATACTTCCGTCAATAGTAATACTTCCGTCAATAGTAATACTTTCCGTCAATAGTAATACTTCCGTCAATAGTAATACTTTCGTCAATAGTAATACTTTCGTCAATAGTAATACTTTCGTCAATAGTAATACTTCGTCAATAGTAATACTTTCGTCATTAGTAAATAGTAATATTTCGTCAATAGTAATACTTCCGTCAATAGTAATACTTTCGCCAATAGTAATACTTTCCGTCAATAGTAATACTTCCGTCAATAGTAATACTTCCGTCAATAGTAATACTTTCGTCAATAGTAATACTTTCGTCAATAGTAATACTTCGTCAATAGTAATACTTCCGTCAATAGTAATACTTTCGTCAATAGTAATACTTTCGTCAATAGTAATACTTCCGTCAATAGTAATACTTTCGTCAATAGTAATACTTCCGTCAATAGTAATACTTCCGTCAATAGTAATACTTCCGTCAATAGTAATACTTTCGTCAATAGTAATACTTCCGTCAATAGTAATACTTCGTCAATAGTAATACTTTCGTCAATAGTAATACTTTCGTCAATAGTAATACTTCCGTCAATAGTAATACTTTCGTCAATAGTAATACTTTCGTCAATAGTAATACTTCCGTCAATAGTAATACTTTCGTCAATAGTAATACTTTCGTCAATAGTAATACTTTCGTCAATAGTAATACTTTCCGTCAATAGTAATACTTTCGTCAATAGTAATACTTCCGTCAATAGTAATACTTCCGTCAATAGTAATACTTTCGTCAATAGTAATACTTCGTCAATAGTAATACTTCGTCAATAGTAATACTTCCGTCAATAGTAATACTTTCGTCAATAGTAATACTTTCGTCAATAGTAATACTTCCGTCAATAGTAATACTTTCCTCAATAGTAATACTTCCGTCAATAGTAATACTTCCGTCAATAGTAATACTTCCGTCAATAGTAATACTTCCGTCAATAGTAATACTTCCGTCAATAGTAATACTTTCGTCAATAGTAATACTTTCGTCAATAGTAATACTTTCGTCAATAGTAATATTTCGTCAATAGTAATACTTCCGTCAATAGTAATACTTTCGTCAATAGTAATACTTTCGTCAATAGTAATACTTTCGTCAATAGTAATACTTCCGTCAATAGTAATACTTCCGTCAATAGTAATACTTTCGTCAATAGTAATACTTTCGTCAATAGTAATACTTTCGTCAATAGTAATACTTCCGTCAATAGTAATACTTCCGTCAATAGTAATACTTCGTCAATAGTAATACTTTCGTCAATAGTAATATTTCCGTCAATAGTAATACTTCGTCAATAGTAACACTTCGTCAATAGTAATACTTTCGTCAATAGTAATACTTCCGTCAATAGTAATACTTCCGTCAATAGTAATACTTCCGTCAATAGTAATACTTCGTCAATAGTAATACTTTCGTCAATAGTAATACTTCCGTCAATAGTAATACTTCCGTCAATAGTAATACTTCGTCAATAGTAATACTTTCGTCAATAGTAATACTTCCGTCAATAGTAATACTTTCGTCAATAGTAATACTTTCGTCAATAGTAATACTTCCGTCAATAGTAATACTTTCGTCAATAGTAATACTTCGTCAATAGTAATACTTCCGTCAATAGTAATACTTCCGTCAATAGTAATACTTCCGTCAATAGTAATACTTTCGTCAATAGTAATACTTCCGTCAATAGTAATACTTCCGTCAATAGTAATACTTCCGTCAATAGTAATACTTTCGTCAATAGTAATACTTTCCTCAATAGTAATACTTCCGTCAATAGTAATACTTCCGTCAATAGTAATACTTTCGTCAATAGTATTATTTCCGTCAATAGTAATACTTCCGTCAATAGTAATACTTTCGTCAATAGTAATACTTTCGTCAATAGTAATACTTTCGTCAATAGTAATACTTTCGTCAATAGTAATACTTCGTCAATAGTAATACTTCCGTCAATAGTAATATTTCCATCAATAGTAATACTTCGTCAATAGTAATACTTCGTCAATAGTAATACTTCCGTCAATAGTAATACTTCCGTCAATAGTAATACTTTCGTCAATAGTAATACTTCGTCAATAGTAATACTTCCGTCAATAGTAATATTCCGTCAATAGTAATACTTCCGTCAATAGTAATACTTCCGTCAATAGTAATACTTTCGTCAATAGTAATACTTTCGTCAATAGTAATACTTTCGTCAATAGTAATACTCCGTCAATAGTAATACTTCGTCAATAGTAATACTTCCGTCAATAGTAATACTTCGTCAATAGTAATACTTCCGTCAATAGTAATACTTCCGTCAATAGTAATACTTTCGTCAATAGTAATACTTCCGTCAATAGTAATACTTTCGTCAATAGTAATACTTCCGTCAATAGTAATACTTCCGTCAATAGTAATACTTTCGTCAATAGTAATACTTTCGTCAATAGTAATACTTTCGTCAATAGTAATACTTTCGTCAATAGTAATACTTCCGTCAATAGTAATACTTTCGTCAATAGTAATACTTTCGTCAATAGTAATACTTTCCGTCAATAGTAATACTTTCGTCAATAGTAATACTTCCGTCAATAGTAATACTTCCGTCAATAGTAATACTTCCGTCAATAGTAATACTTTCGTCAATAGTAATACTTCCGTCAATAGTAATACTTCCGTCAATAGTAATACTTCCGTCAATAGTAATACTTCGTCAATAGTAATACTTTCGTCAATAGTAATACTTTCGTCAATAGTAATACTTTCGTCAATAGTAATACTTTCGTCAATAGTAATACTTCCGTCAATAGTAATACTTCCGTCAATAGTAATACTTCTATCAATAGTAATACTTCTGTCAATAGTAATACTTCCGTCAATAGTAATACTTCCGTCAATAGTAATACTTTCGTCAATAGTAATACTTCGTCAATAGTAATACTTCCGTCAATAGTAATACTTCGTCAATAGTAATACTTTCGTCAATAGTAATACTTTCGTCAATAGTAATACTTCCGTCAATAGTAATACTTCCGTCAATAGTAATACTTCCGTCAATAGTAATACTTCCGTCAATAGTAATACTTCCGTCAATAGTAATACTTCGTCAATAGTAATACTTTCGTCAATAGTAATACTTCCGTCAATAGTAATACTTTCGTCAATAGTAATACTTTCGTCAATAGTAATACTTTCGTCAATAGTAATACTTTCGTCAATAGTAATACTTCCGTCAATAGTAATACTTCCGTCAATAGTAATACTTCCGTCAATAGTAATACTTTCGTCAATAGTAATACTTTCGTCAATGGTAATACTTTCGTCAATGGTAATACTTCCGTCAATAGTAATACTTTCGTCAATAGTAATACTTTCGTCAATAGTAATACTTCCGTCAATAGTAATACTTCCGTCAATAGTAATACTTCCGTCAATAGTAATACTTCCGTCAATAGTAATACTTCCGTCAATAGTCAATATTACTATTGACGGAAGTCAATAGTAATACTTCCGTCAATAGTAATACTTTCGTCAATAGTAATACTTCGTCAATAGTAATACTTCCGTCAATAGTAATACTTTCGTCAATAGTAATACTTCCGTCAATAGTAATACTTCCGTCAATAGTAATACTTCGTCAATAGTAATACTTTCGTCAATAGTAATACTTTCGTCAATAGTAATACTTCCGTCAATAGTAATACTTCCGTCAATAGTAATACTTTCGTCAATAGTAATACTTCCGTCAATAGTAATACTTCCGTCAATAGTAATACTTTCGTCAATAGTAATACTTTCGTCAATAGTAATACTTTCGTCAATAGTAATACTTCGTCAATAGTAATACTTTCGTCAATAGTAATACTTTCGTCAATAGTAATACTTCCGTCAATAGTAATACTTTCGTCAATAGTAATACTTCCGTCAATAGTAATACTTCCGTCAATAGTAATACTTCCGTCAATAGTAATACTTTCGTCAATAGTAATACTTCCGTCAATAGTAATACTTCCGTCAATAGTAATACTTTCGTCAATAGTAATACTTTCGTCAATAGTAATACTTCGTCAATAGTAATACTTTCGTCAATAGTAATATTTCGTCAATAGTAATACTTCCGTCAATAGTAATACTTCCGTCAATAGTAATACTTTCGTCAATAGTAATACTTTCCGTCAATAGTAATACTTCCGTCAATAGTAATACTTCCGTCAATAGTAATACTTCGTCAATAGTAATACTTTCGTCAATAGTAATACTTCGTCAATAGTAATACTTTCGTCAATAGTAATACTTCCGTCAATAGTAATACTTCCGTCAATAGTAATACTTTCGTCAATAGTAATACTTCCGTCAATAGTAATACTTCCGTCAATAGTAATACTTTCGTCAATAGTAATACTTCGTCAATAGTAATACTTTCGTCAATAGTAATACTTCCGTCAATAGTAATACTTTCGTCAATAGTAATACTTTCGTCAATAGTAATACTTTCGTCAATAGTAATACTTCCGTCAATAGTAATACTTCCGTCAATAGTAATACTTCCGTCAATAGTAATACTTCCGTCAATAGTAATACTTCGTTAATAGTAATATTTCGTCAATAGTAATAATTTCGTCAATAGTAATACTTTCATCAATAGTAATATTTCGTCAATAGTAATACTTCCGTCAATAGTAATACTTTCTTCAATAGTAATACTTTCGTCAATAGTAATACATTCGTCAATAGTAATACTTTCGTCAATAGTAATACTTCCGTCAATAGTAATACTTCCGTCAATAGTAATACTTTCGTCAATAGTAATACTTCCGTCAATAGTAATACTTCCGTCAATAGTAATACTTTCGTCAATAGTAATACTTCGTCAATAGTAATACTTTCGTCAATAGTAATACTTCCGTCAATAGTAATACTTCGTCAATAGTAATACTTCCGTCAATAGTAATACTTCCGTCAATAGTAATACTTTCGTCAATAGTAATACTTCGTCAATAGTAATACTTTCGTCAATAGTAATACTTCCGTCAATAGTAATACTTTCGTCAATAGTAATACTTTCGTCAATAGTAATAATTTGTCAATAGTAATACTTCCGTCAATAGTAATACTTTCGTCAATAGTAATACTTCCGTCAATAGTAATACTTTCGTCAATAGTAATACTTCTGTCAATAGTAATACTTTCGTCAATAGTAATACTTTCGTCAATAGTAATACTTTCGTCAATAGTAATACTTTCGTCAATAGTAATACTTTCGTCAATAGTAATACTTTCGTCAATAGTAATACTTTCGTCAATAGTAATACTTTCGTCAATAGTAATACTTCCGTCAATAGTAATACTTCCGTCAATAGTAATACTTCCGTCAATAGTAATACTTTCGTCAATAGGTATACTTTCGTCAATAGTAATACTTTCGTCAATAGTAATACTTTCGTCAATAGTAATACTTTCGTCAATAGTAATACTTTCGTCAATAGTAATACTTACGTCAATAGTAATACTTCCGTCAATAGTAATACTTCCGTCAATAGTAATACTTTCGTCAATAGTAATACTTACGTCAATAGTAATACTTCCGTCAATAGTAATACTTCCGTCAATAGTAATACTTCCGTCAATAGTAATATTTCCGTCAATAGTAATACTTTCGTCAATAGTAATACTTCCGTCAATAGTAATACTTCCGTCAATAGTATTACTTCCGTCAATAGTAATACTTCCGTCGATAGTAATACTTCCGTCAATAATAATACTTTCGTCAATAGTAATACTTCCGTCAATAGTAATACTTCCGTCAATAGTAATACTTCGTCAATAGTAATACTTTCGTCAATAGTAATACTTTCGTCAATAGTAATACTTTCGTCAATACTTTCGTCAATAGTAATACTTTCGTCAATAGTAATACTTCCGTCAATAGTAATACTTCCGTCAATAGTAATACTTTCGTCAATAGTAATACTTCCGTCAATAGTAATACTTCCGTCAATAGTAATACTTCCGTCAATAGTAATACTTCCGTCAATAGTAATACTTCCGTCAATAGTAATACTTTCGTCAATAGTAATACTTCCGTCAATAGTAATACTTCCGTCAATAGTAATACTTCCGTCAATAGTAATACTTCCGTCAATAGTAATACTTTCGTCAATAGTAATACTTTCGTCAATAGTAATACTTTCGTCAATAGTAATACTTCCGTCAATAGTAATATTTCGTCAATAGTAATACTTCCGTCAATAGTAATACTTTCGTCAATAGTAATACTTCTGTCAATAGTAATACTTCCGTCAATAGTAATACTTCCGTCAATAGTAATACTTTCGTCAATAGTAATATTTCCGTCAATAGTAATACTTCCGTCAATAGTAATACTTCCGTCAATAGTAATACTTAGTCAATAGTACTACTTTCCGTCACTAGTAATACTT
>JAVRFV010002376.1:0-267732 GCA_032716605.1 Paralithodes platypus | reverse complement strand
TTGAACCCAGCTGCACGTGTTGCGTCGGCAGTCTTTGATCACCAACTCCCAGCGAGCATCACGTTCCAAGACATATAAAAACACTTACGTGGCTCGTAAGTAATGGCGGGAGAATAGGAGGGGGAGGTACCGTAGTGTGTGTGGAGCCGTCCAGTAGGTGAGCTAGAGACGGCGGTGGTGGTGTGGGCTAGTGGGGATAGTTTACACCCCTAGTTCACCGCCACTTTGAACCTTCATTACTCCGGCGTATGGTCAGCTAGAGGCTTCAGTTTATGTGACTCTTAGGATGTATGCCGTACAATGCCACTCAGTTTTTACCCCTAGTGCTCCCGGGCGGGTGTCCATGCGGGGAGACGAACTATTGACCCCCGCACCCAAATGACCGAAATGAGTGTTAGTTTATTTTTGTCTTCATTTCTCATCTCCATTCTCTTCCATTTTGGCTCACAAATTGTTTTAGGCTCCCCACCCCCCAAAACAAAAGTCAGAGGTGATTTTTTTTTTTTTTTTTTCATTTCTCATCCTTGTCTTGCCATTTAGCAAACAAAAAAGAAAGTGAAAATGGCTTGGGACTGGGTGAACAAATATTATAACTAGCCGGGGCTCAAAGGGTTAAGTAGTAAACGTTAATGAAACCGAGTGAACCCGTATGAAACGAATCCTGGCGAGGTCGCCACTCTTCTGTTACGTATCTTGATCCTCAAGTGGTTAACTTGATGAATCGAGGTAGCACAGAGAGATATATTTAAGGTATCAGTCAGCTGAAGGCAAAACAAAAGTAAAATCTAATAAAATATTTCCTGTTGTTGCTTCCTTTCCTTTTGGATCTTAGGACTTTGTATCCTTTATTGACTGATACTCTTTAATTATGAAAAATACTGAAACTAATTAAAGTCATGTAGTATTTATACAGAATTATTATTTAACCGAAGCTTAGTAGGCATATGGTTATGAACCGAATAAGTTATAGCTAAAGAAGGACTATTAATTTATAAAAAGTCTTGAAAGATAAATATTAAAGTAAGAATATTTCTGTCTCTTACCCTTTTTGAAATGAATAGAGATAGTTTTCTTATATGTCCTTTTATTAATATTTAATGTAATTATTCTTGGTTCTTGTCTTACGTTAATAGTATTATATTATTATTATCATCAGGATTAATATCAAAGTCACATAAAAAGTTAGATATATATTTAATAATTAGTTAAATGTATTTCTTAACCACGTAACATTGAGGTTTGATTATGAGTAAATTAAGTTACAGGATCGCTTCATAGATTCGATTCAGGTCTCACTCAAATAATATGAAAAGCAAAAATAATATTTTGAAGCTAAAAGAATTTTCTTCAGCTTAGGAAATCACTAGAAGTAATATTAACCCAGCCATGTTAGTCTAAGGCGATATTACTAATACCAAACAATAGCATCACAGTACTAAGCACCGTTAAGCAATGTAAGCTTAATTAAAAGAAAATGAAAGAACTCGTAAGTATTAATCTAAAACAATAGTATTACTTTCATCATAACCCAATTACTTAAAGAGTTGCTTTAGTTCACAAGTTAGTCAACTAAAATAGTTAAGTACATAATAATAGCGTTAACGTTAAATCGCAATCAAATAGTTAAACACATAATAGTAGCGTTAACGTTAATTCCCAATAAAATAGTTAAGCACATAATAGTAGCTTTAACGTTAATTCCCAATCAATAGTTAAGCACATAATAGTAGCGTTAACGTTAATTCCCAATCACATATCTCACTAACCAACATAACGTAAGTGTTTACACCGAACACACTTAACACACATTATATAATCTGACTGACACTCACAATCCCATTATAAGACTTCTCCCCGTCTTCCTCCAGCTGCAAGTTCACCTTCCCCAACTCCAAATGAGACTGATTTGAATGCCCACAACTCGGGTCTTATATACTAAACAATGATGGTGTAGGAACGAATCAGGAGGCGGGGGGTGGTGCCCGCTCCAATCATAGCTCCTCGAGTCGCATAACAGGTGCCTGGTCCATTCACAGCTCCTGGCGTCGATCATACGTCATAGCGTCCGGTAGTTTGCAGGGTCCCCTATGACGCACGCAGGTGTGAAGGCTTGTTTGCTGGTATGCGGCGAGCTGGTTTCCCCACTCGCTAGTTCGCTCGCTAGTCTGCTTCACCGTTTGGGTAGTGTGACTCCTTCAACTCTAAGTCTAACTCTTAAATTAACATACAGGGCTCCGTATGTCAGACCTCCCCCCTAGAAAAGAGTTTAAGGAGTATAGTACATAATATTAAACATAATACATAAATAGATTCACCACCAGATTGGCAACAGCAAGATTATAATGAGGATATAATAAGGATATCACCCAAAGTAGGCAACGTCTCCAGGTACCACATCAGAACATAGCCGGAACGTAGCTGGAGCGTTATTCGAACTGCAAGGCTTCTCACAGCTGAAGGCTTAAAAGCGCACTACTAAAACATGATATTTACCTCGCTACAAGGGAGAGCTAATTGCCAAAATCCTCTCATTAAATTAAACTTACTGCTGTATGAGGCCAACCTGGTAAATGCAATCTTTGATCCGTGGCAGTGGCTAGGTATCGTTCTTTGTGACAGCATTAACTTGCCTATAGTCCCTACAAAACCTATGGCTCCCGTCTGGCTTTGGCACAAGTATGACCGGACTACTCCACTGGCTTAACCCTTTTTTAGCGGCGAGCAACATAAGTCGAGTTAAAAAAAGCTGGACTATGTGGCGGCGCTCGACATAACTCGAGTGGCAATTTCAGCACGTAATGTGGCTGAGAGAGAGAGACAAGTGGTGGCAGGAGACTAGCGAGCGTATGACTGCCCCAGACCACCGCGGCGAACCTACTGACACAAAAATCTCCGCTCCTCCCCCCTCCCTCAATCGCTACACTCCAATTTATGTCCTGCAAGTACCTAATTACCTGCTTTTTGCACTCGCGTTGCACGGTGATTGCAAGAAAACTATCCATCATACAAGGATCGTTATGGTGTCATTCGAAAGCTCTGTTTATGCCCTTTCAGGGATAGGTACTTGTTTTACGTTCTGGGTCTTATTTAGGCATGAAAATGATCACGTAAACAGCCCTATTTTGGCTAAAAAAACACCGCTGTGCGGTACACATAAATACCCGCATAGGCCGCTCGTAAGGTGTTAATACTAGAATAATCCATTCCTCAGTCACAATATAGCCAATTGGAGTGATGCAATCGGATCATTTATGTCTTACCTTTGTAGACTCTTTACCTTCGTAGACCTACGGCGACTGGTTGTCTACTCGTGCCTTGTTGACTTTTCGATAAGCTGCATCACCACTATCTCGCTGTCTCATCTAACAATCTCACATACTTTTTTTGTTATCTCTCTCTCTTGAGCTGTTTATCCCCTAGACACTGCCCCTACAGCATAACGATAATTTATTAGAAACAGCGAGGGTATTTTTAAGGCGTGGCAGTGGGCTTTGTGGTGATAGAATGATAATGATAGAGGACATTGGCAAGGATCTACAGCACTCTCGCGCCACATCCTTTGCCGATGATACCAGAATCACCAGGAAAATCCAAGCAGAAGAGGAGGTAGCCCTATTACATGGGGTCCTAAACAGCAGGGTGTTTGCTTGGGCAGCAGATAATAACTTGTTTCAGTTGCTCAGGTATGGCCCTCTACAAAATATAAAGCAAACAACAGAGTAAAAATGCCAAAACCAACTTAAAATGGCCACAGATCATGTGGAAGACCTAGGAGTTCACATGAGCACTGACTTGACCTTCTCCCATCACATCAATGAAATAACCAACACTGCCCAGAAACTAACTGGATGGATTCTGAGAACCTTCCAAACACGGGAGAAGGACTGTATGCTGTCTCTCTGGAAATCTCTGGTGCTTCCAAGACTAGAGTACAGCTGCAAACTTTGGTCTCCTCACAAAGTGAGGGACATAGTTATACTAGAAGCAGCCCAGAGGACCTTCACCAACAAAATAGAAGGACTGCAACTCTTCAATTACTGGGAAAGACTGCAGCACTTGGGACTCTACTCCCTCCAGAGACGCCGTGAGACGTATTCGATAATATACGTTTGAAATGTTTTGGAGCATCTGGTATCAAACGTGGGCCTGCAGGTCAACAATCACCCCAGAAGAGGTCGGCTATGCTTCGTGAGGAGGACAGGTGGTACATCCCAAAGGGTGAAAACGCTAATTCACCACAGCTTCACTTTTACGGGGACACGCCTCTTCAACTCGGTCCCACGGGAAATAAGAAACCTGACAGGCATTACACCAGACAGCTTCAAGAACAAACTAAATAAGTGGCTGGCTACAGTTCCTGACCAGCCTCCAACACCAGGACACACCAGCACCAGTACCAATTCCCTCCAGTCAGTGTTCCACAACATGGGAGGGGAGGAGCTGCCTGGGACCAGCGGAAGTCCACGTCTTACTGTATATCTCCAAAAGTAAGACAATAACCGAGCTGACATTTCTAACGTATGGCAGCATTGCAGGATGTCAATTAGGAAATACAGTAGGTGTGGATATTTACAGCTCGTTTGCTTTACTTTTGCTTGTGTTAAGGGTCAAGAATTATGACCTAGTTACAGTAAGCTGGGTAAAGGTAGGCAAAGCAGTTTCACATAATGTTTGCCTTTGATTCGAGCAATATTCAAAACACATAATTGGGTAAGAAAGAAATAGATATGTTATGACTTCAACGGTATACATTTTGTTTTAAACTACACACACGAATATCACACCGTTCCCTAATTAAATACACTACTAATAATTATAACATTGGCAACATAGTGACAAGTAAAGAGTTATAGATAATAGTAGGGTCATTTGCTTGGAATCCGTGACCATTTTGTTCCTACCTTTTTCTCTCGATGGATTTATATATATATATATACCGGGTATATATATATATATATATATTTTCTTTAAGGCAGGCGAGGTTGAAGGAAATACAGGTATCAGCATTAATTATTTTATTATTAAGGCTTTCAATAGAACGAACAGCAATTCTCAGGTGTTCTGGGAGATTGTGCAAAAGGTGAGCAAAATTCATGATGATCCGACGCGTTTCGATAGACAACTATCATCTTCACGGAATGGAAGGTAAGTGAATAGGATATAACATAACAGCTTATTTATACATATTAGGTAGATCACAGTAAGGTTTATTGTGTGTTGGCTAGCATATGATTGCTATTGGCGACCAATGAGGCAGCGCTCCTGTCCTGGTTGGCTGGGCGGGTTCGTAGATGCTAGATGTTGTCGAGGGGGTCTGCTGGCGAGGATCTGGGCCCTTGTGAGGGGCGGTGGGCAGTTGTATCTCGGGTTCTGGTCCAGTTTGAAGCGTAGAGTGGAGGGCGGCGCGTGTTGGTTAAATATTTTCTTATCAGTTTCTTACAGTAGATCCTCTGGAAACGCAAACTTGCCTGTGTATCCGCTCAGTACCAGTACTTGCCCTGCTGTCGGGTCGTTCACGTGTTGGCGGCGGCGGTACAGATGCAACATTTTACTATTCTGTATTTTTGTTTTAATAAACAAATACTTGTCTCATGCTTGTAAAAATAGATTAACATAAACTAGGCCAGCAACACTTACATACTGGGGCAGTGTGGGTTAATATTTAACCTATTCTGACAAAATGAGTTACTTTGTCTATCTCAATTTTCTATTGCTTTCTATTTCAATTGTTCGATCCTAATGTCACTGATGAATGTAGCGATGTCCTGCACTCTCTGTATCAAGAATACGCTTACACACCCTCCTAGTCACTGGGTTCCCTGCCTGACATGTAGTCTATCATCCCTCTCATTTTTCTCTCATATTCGGATCGGAACGCCACCAGTTTCCTCAACCTCGCTCTATAGGTCCGGGTCTTCAAGCGTTTGCATAAATCATTGCTAACCTCTCACATAGTGCATCCCAACTGCTGCTACTTTTTACCATATATACCTCCATAACAAACCTGGTGATAGGGGGGGACCTAAGTCGTCCCGCCCCTCGATTACGCTGTGTAAACGGCCAGTCAGAAGCAATGCGCACGCTCCTCCTGCATAAACTTAACTCTTTGGTATTCCTCTTGACGCCCTATTCCCTCTCTTGCCCTATTCCTATTGGCCGTATTCCTCTGCCGGTATTACTCCGTATTATTACTTGACGGTCTTACTCTTGCGGTCCTCTTGCCGCCGTCTTCTCTTGACCCTACTATCTTGGTATTCCGGCCCCGTCTTTCTATTATCTGACGGAAATATTGTCCTATTGACGAGTCTACTTGCCGGTTTTTCTTGCGCCCTTGACGGCTCTTCCTCTTGACCCTTTGACGGCTATTACTCTCTGACGAATATATTTATTTTGCCGGTTCCTATTGACGGAAGTATCCTTGACGGCCGTTACTTGCCGGTCTTCCTCTTGCCGGCCCTCCTTGACGGCGTCTTCCTTGCCGTTACTATTGCGGTCTTACTATTGCCGGATATCTCTTGCCGCCTCTTCCTTGCCGCCCGTCTTACCTCTTGACTTCCTATTGACGGAAGTATTACTATTGCCGTATTCCTTGCCGTATTCCTCTTGCCGCCTCTCTTGGAAGTCTTCCTTGCGGTATTACTATTGCCGGCCGTCTTCCTCTGCCGGTCTTCTATTGACGGTATTCTCTTGATCTATTGCGGCCGTATTCCTTGACCGTCTTCTATTGCCGAAAGTCTTACTTGACGGTCTTCCTCTTGCCGTCTTCTTGCCGTATCTATTGCCGGAAATTCTTGACCGGCCGTCTTCCTCTTGACGGTCTTCTTGACGTATTCCTATTGCCGGAAAGTTCCTTGCCGTCTTTCTTGACCGTATCTATTGCCGGTCTTACTATTGACGGTATTACCTCTTGACGGCCGTTCTATTGACGGAAGTTCTTGCGGCGTCTTACTCTTGACGTCCTCTTGCCGGCTTACTATTGACGGCCGTATTTCTTGACGGTATTCTTGCCGGTCTTCTTGACTCTTTGACCGTCTTTTGACGGTATTCCTCTTGCCGCGTCTTCTGCCGGTTCTATTGACGGCCGTCTATTGCCTCTTGCCGTATTCTTGCCGGTTCTTCCTCTTGACGGCCGTTACTCTTGACGGCATATTCCTATTGCCGACGTTCCTCTGCCGGCTTCTTGACGTTATTCCTTGCCGGTTCCTATTGACGGTATTCCTCTGCCGGAAGTTCCTCTTGCCGGCTACTTGCCGACTATTTCCTCTTGACGCCGTATCTATTGCCGGCTTACTCTTGCAGTATTACTATTGACGGCTTCTTGCCGTCTTACTCTTGCCGCTATTCTTGCCGGCTATCCTCTGCCGCGTCTTACTATTGACGTTGGACGGCCTCTTCCTCTTGCCGGCCGTATTACTTGCCGATTACTCTTGCCGCCGTCCTCTTGACGTATCTTGCCGCCGTTACTATTGACGTATTACGGACGGTATTTCCTCTTGCCGGCTTTCTGACGGCCGTATTCCTCCGCTCTCTTTCTCTTTCTTGCCCGGCGTTCTTGACCGTCTTCACTTGACTGGCTTCTCTTGCCGGATTCTTATTACTATTGACGGTATTCCTTGACCGTATTACTCTTTGACGGATACTATTGACGGCCGTCTTCTCTTGCCGGCCGTCTTCTCCCGCCTTTATTTCCCCCCTTCCTTGACGTATCCTTTGCCGAATATTACTTGACGGCCTATTACTCTTGACGTATACTATTGCCCGTATTCTTGACGTCTTGCCGTATTCCTTGCCGCAGTCTTACTCTTGACCGCTCTCTATTGACGAGTCTCCTCTGACCCGTATTCTCTTGCCGGCCTATTACTTGCCGGTTTCTCTTGCCGCTCTTGCCTCTTTACTCACTCGCCGTTTACGTCTTATGACGGTCCTCTTGCCGCCGTTTCCTATTGCCGCCGTTCCTCTTGCGGCTCTTCCTATTGCCGGCTCTTCCTTGGGGTATATTTGCCGCTCTCTTGATCCCCCGACCCGGCTTAAGTATTCTGCCGGCCGATTCCTCTTGCCGGTCTTTACTCTTGACGGGTCTTCTATTGACGCCGCCCTCTTTTCCCTCTGCCGTCTTCCTATTTGCTCTTGACGGCATTCCTCTTTACCGGACGTCTTACTTGCCGGCCGTATTCTCTTGCGGCTTGCCGCGTCTTCCTCTTGCCGTCTTCCTCTTGCCGGATCTCCTCTTGGGTATTCCTCTGCCGGCCGTATTCCTCTTGCCGGTATTCCTTGCCGACTTCCTATTGACGGCCTCTTCCTCTTGCCGGAGTCTTCCTTGACCGGTATCCTCTGACGGCAGTATTCCTATTGCCGGCTCTACTCTTGCCGAATTTACTTGCCGAGTTCCTCTGCGGATATTACTATTGACGGTATTACTATTGACGTTCTCTTGCCGGCCGTTACTCTTGCCGAATATTACTTGACGCCGTCTTCCTATTGACGGTATACTCTGCCGCCGTATTCTCGGGCCCTCTATTGCGGCGTATTCCTCTTGACGGCCGTCTTCTATTGACGGATCTTACCTCTTGCCGCGTCTTCTCTGACGGCCCTCTTACTATTGCCGCCGTATCCTCTGACGGCTTCTCTTGCCGGTTCTTGCCGCCGTATTACCTTGACGGCTCTTCCTATTGCCGGAAGTTCCGCTATTACTCTTGCCGGCCTTCTTGACGCGTCTTACTCTTGACCGTCTCCCACGGGCCTCTTCTCTTGACCTATTCCCCCGCCTCTTGCGTCTCCTTGACGGCGTCTTCTATTGACGGCAAATTTACTATTGCCGTATTCTTGACGAGACTTGACCTATTACTTGACGGTCTTACTTGACGGTATTACTATTGACGAAGTATTCTTGACGGCTTCCTTGCCCGTCTTACTTGACGGCTCTTTCTCCGCCGTATTCCCTTTACGTCTTGGCTATTCTGCCGGGTCTATACTTGCTTTTATTGCCCGTCTATTGACGGTCTTACTATTGCGTCTATTGACGGCCTATTCTCTTGCCGGGTCTTCCTCTTGACGCCTTACTATTGCCGTATTACTATGACGAAAGTATTACTCTTGCCGCCCTACTTGACTATTCTTTGACGGATCCCTATACTTGACCGCGTCTCTCTTGCTCTTGGGTTTCTCTTGGTGTCTATTGCCGGCCTCTTTGACGGTATTCTTGACGCTATTCCTGACGTTACTATTGACGGCGTCTTGCCGTTACTATGACCGTTTACTCTTGACGGCTCTTACTATTGCGGGTATTACTCTTGACGTTCTTGACGTATTCTTGCCGGTTACTATTGACCGCCGTATTCTATTGCCGGCGTTCTCTTGACGGTTCCTCTTGCCGGTATTCTATTGACTATTCTTGCGGTATTACTATTGACGGTATACTATTGCCGTCTTCTTGCCGGTATTCTCTGACGCCGTATTACTATTGCCGGAAGTATTCTTGACGTCTTCCTCTTGACGGCCGTATTTTGCCGGGTTCTATTGATTATTACTATTGACGGCCGTATTCTTGCCGGCGTCTTCTTGCGGCCCCTCCGGGCCCCCTCCTATTGCCGCCCCCTCCCCCTCTTCTCTTGCCGCGTACCCCTCTTGCGGGTCTTCTCTTGCCGCCGTCTTCCTCTTGCCGGCTTCTCTTGCCGTCTCTTGCCGTCTTACTATGCCGAAAGTATTCTTGCCGCCGTATTTCCTCTTGACGGTATTCTTGCCGGTCTATTCTTGCCGGTATTTGCGGCTTACTTTGACGGTATTCTATTGACGGCTCTTCCTCTGCCGCGTCTTCCTTGCCGCTCTCTCTTGCCGCGTATTCCTTGCCGCCCGTTCTCTTGCCGGCCTTCCTCTTGCCGGGTCTTCCTCTTGCGGCGTCTCCTCTTGCGGCTCTCCTCTGCCGTCTTCCTGCGGCCGTCTTCTTGCCCGTCTTCCTCTTTGCCGGCTCTATTGCGGCCCGTTCTTCTCTTGCCCCGCCTCTTGCCGTTTTTTGCCGGCCGTATTTCCTCTTGCCGCCGTCTTCCTTGCCGCGTCTCCTCTCCTTCCTCTTGCGGTTCCTCTTGCCGCTCTTCCTCTTGCCGAGTCTTCCTCTTCCCGGTATTCTTGCCGGCAGTTCCTATTGCGGCCCTTCTCTTGCCGCGTCTATTGCCGGCCGTCTCTCTTGCCGGCGTCTCTTGACGGCTATCTTGCCGGCCGTCTTCTTGCCGCCGTCTTCCTCTTGCCGGCATCTTCTCTTGCCGTTCTTGCCCGTCTTTCTTGCCGGTCTTTCTCTGCCGGCTCCTCTTGCCGCCCGTATTCCTTTGCCGATCTCTCTGGGCCGTTCCTCTGCGCTCTTGCCGGCTCTTCTCTTGCCGGCCGTCTTCCTTGCCGGTCTTCCTTGCCGGCGTCTTCCTCTTGCCGGCATTACTCTTGCCGGCCCGTCTCTTGCGGCCGTCTTCCTCTTGCCGACGTTACTCTTGCGTCTTCTCTTGCGGTTCCTCTTGCCGGCCTATTTCTTGGTCTCTTGACGGCCATCTTCCTCTTGCCGTATTCCTCTTGCCGGTCCTATTCTTGGCGCGTCTTCCTCTTGACGCCCGTCTCTTCCTCTGCCGGCGTCTCTTGCCGGCTCTTATTCTTGGCTTCTTGCTACCCTTGACGCTTCTATTGCCGGCCGTCTTTCTTGCCCCTATCTCCTCTACGAACCCCCTCCCCCCCCCTATTCCTCTTGCCGTCTTCCTGCCGCCTTCCTCTTGCCGCCCTTTCTCTTGCCCCCCCTCTTGCCGCTTCCTCTTCTCCTCTGCCCCCTCCCCTCTTCCTCTATATTGCCGTCTTCCTCTGCCGGCCCGTCTTCTATTGCCGGTATTTCTTGACGCATATACTCTTGCCGGTCTCTTGCCGGCCCGTCTTCCTTGGCCGCCCTCTTCGCCCGTCTTCCTCTTGTCTTTCTCTTACCTTAGTCTTCCTCTGCCCCCTCCACCGCCCGTATTCCTCTTGCCGCCGTCTTCTCTTGCGGCCGTCTTCTTGCCTCTTGCCGCCTCTTCTCTTGCCGGCCCTTCTGTATTGTTTCTTGCCGGCGTCTCTCCTCTTGCCGCCGTCTTCCTCTTGCCGCCCTCTTCCTCTTGCCGGCTTCTATTGCCGGCCTCTATTGCGCTCTTCCTCTTGCCGGCCGTCTTCCTCGCGTTCCTCTTGACGCTATTCCTCTTGCCGGCTATTCCTCTTGCCGGCCTTCCTCTTGCCGCCGTCTTCTCTGCCGCCCGTATCTTCCTCTTGCCGGCCGTCTTCCTCTTGACGTCTTCTCTTGCCGGCAGTCTCTTGCCGGCCTCTCTCTTGCGGCTTCTCTTGCCCTTCTCTTGCCGGTCTTCTCTGCCCGGTCTTCCTCTTGCCGCCGTCTTCCTCTTGCCGGCGTCTTCCTCTTGCCGGCCTTCCTCTTGCCGCCGTATTCCTCTTGCCGGCCCTTCCTCTGCCGGCCGTCTTCCTCTTGACGGCCGTCCTCTTGCCGGCTCTTTTCTTGCCGCCGTCTTACTCTGCCGCCCTCTTCCTCTTGCCGGTTCTCTTGCCGCGTCTTCCTCTTGCCGCCCTCTCTTGCCGCCTCTTCCTCTGCTATTCTGCCGCCGTCCTCTTGCCGGCCCTATTCCTTCTTGCCGGCCGTCTTCCTCTTGCCGCCCGTCTTCCTCTTGCCGGCCCTCTTCTCTGACGGAGTCTCCTCTTGCCGCCGTCTTCTTGCCGTATCCTCTTGCCGGCGTTCCCTCTTGCCGGCCCGTCTTCCTCTTGCCGCCCGTCTTCCTCTTGCGGCCGTATTCCTCTTGCCGCCGTCTCTCTTGCCGCCGTCTTCTTGCCGGCCTCGCCCTCTTCCTCTTGCCGGCCCGTATTCCTCTTGCCGGCCGTCCTCTTGCCGGCCTCTTCCTCTGCCGCCCTCTTCCTCGGGGCCGTCTTCCTCTTGCCGGCCTTTCCTCTGGCCGTCTTCTCTTGCCCGTCTTCCTCTTGCCGGCCCTCTCTCTGCCGGACGTCTTTCCTTGCCGCCCTCTTCCTCTTGCCGGCATTCCTCTTGCCGGCCCGTCTTCTTTGCCGGCCGTTCCTCTTGCCGCACGTCTCTTGCCGTAGTCCTCTTGCCGGCTCTCTCTTGCCGGCCCTCTTACTTTGGCGGCAACCCCCCGCCCTCTTCTCTTGCCCCCCTTCCTCTTGCCGGTCTTCTTGACGCCTTCTTGCCGGACGTCTCTCTGACGGCCTCCTATTGCCGGCCTTCCTCTTGCCGGTCTTCCTCTTGCCGGCAGTCTCCCTTCCTCTTGCGGCCTCTTCTCTTGCCGCCCTCTTCCTCTGCCGTCTTCCTCTTGCCCGGCCCTTCTGCCGGCGTCTTCCTCTTGCGGCCCTCTTCCTCTTGACGCCGTATTCTTGCCGCCCGTCTTCTCTTGCCGCCCTCTTCCTCTTGCCGGCCGTCTCTCTTGCCGACTCTTCTTGCCGGCACTATTCCTTGCCTCCCCCCCCCCGCCCGTCTTCTCTGCCGGCCCCTCCTCTTGACGCGTCTCTTGCCGCCCCTCTCCTCTTGCCGGAGTCTCTTGCGGCTCTTCCTCTTGCGGCCGTCTTCTCTGCTGCCTCTTCCTCTTGCCGGCCCTCTTCTCCTCTTGCCGGCGTCTTCTCTCTGCCGGCCCTTTCCTCTTGCCGCACTTCCTCTTGCCCGGCCCTCCTCTTTGCGGCCGTCTTCTCGGCGCCCTTATCTGCCGCCGTCTTCCTCTTGCCGCCCCCCGTTCTTGCCGGTATTTCTTGCCGGCCTCTCTACTCTCTTGCCGTCTTCCTCTTCCGGCCGTCTTCCTCTTGCCGGCTTTTCTTGGCCTCTTCCTCTTGCCGCTTCCTCTTGCCGGCCCGCCCTCTTGCCGTCTTCCTCTTGCCGGTATTCCTTTGCCGGGTATTCCTCTTGCCGCTTTCCTCTTGCCGCCCGTCTTCTCTTGCCGCGTTCCTCTTGCCCGTCTTCTCTTGCCGGCTCTCCGACTATTCCTCTTGCCGACGCCGTCTCTTGCCGGCCCGTTCCTCTTCCGTCTTCTTGCCGGCGTCTCCTCTTGCCGGCCTCTTCCTCTTGCCGCCCTCTTCTCTTTCCTCTTGCCGGCCTCTTCCTCTCCTCTCTTGCGTCTTCCTTGCCGGCGTCTTCTCTTGCCGGCCCTCTCCTCTTCCTCCCCTCTTGCCCCTCTTCCTCTTGCCGCAGTATATTTCCTATCTTGCCACTCTTTATCTTCCTTGCCCCCCGTCTTCTTCCGGCTTCCTCTAGCCGGGTCTTCCTCTGCCCGTCTTCTTGCCGGCCTCTTCTTATTTCTCTTGCCCGGCCGTATTCTTGCCGCTCTTCTTGCGGCCGTCTTCCTCTTGCGCCGTCTTCCTCTTGCCGTCTTCTCTTGCCTCGCCCCCTCTTCTCTTGCCGCTCTTCCTCTTGCGCGTCTCCTCCGACGGTCTTCCTTGCCCGGTCTTCCTCTTGCCGCATCTTCCTCTTGCCGGCCGTCTTCCTTGCGGCCGTCTTCCTCTTGCCGCCGTCTTCTCTTGCCGGCCGCCTCTTGCCGCTTATTCTTCGGCCGTCTTCTCTTGCCGCCGTCCCTCTCTCTGCCGGCCGTCTTCCTCTTGCCGGCCGTCCTCTTGCCGCCGTCTTCCTCTTGCCGGCCGTCTTCCTTGCCGCGTCTTCCTCTTGCCGCCCGTTCCTCTGCCGCCCGTCTTCCTCTTGCCGAAGTATTCTCTTGCCCCCTCGCCCGTCTTCCTCTTGCCGGCCGTATTCCTCTTGCCGGCCTTCCTCTGCCGGCCCTTCCTCTTGCGCCCCTTCTTCCCCTCCTTCCTCTTGCCGTCTTCTCTTCACGTCTCTCTTGCCGGTCTTCCTCTTGCCGCCCGTATTCCTCTTGCGGCCTCTTACTTGACGGCTCTTGCCGGCTTCTGTCTTCCTCTTGCCGCCTCTCCTCTTGCCGCCGTCTTCCTCTTGCCGGCCGTCTTCCTCTTGCCGCCGTCTTCCTCTTGCCGGCCTCTCTTGCCGGAATCTTCCTCTTGCCGGCCCGCCTCTTGGCTCTCTTGCCGGCGTCTTTCTCTTGCCGGCCGTCTTCCTCTTGGCCTCTTCTTGCCGTCTTGCCCGCAGTCTTCCTCTTGCCGTCTTCCTCTTGCCGGCTCTCTTGCCGCCTCTTCCTCTTGCCGGCCCGTATTCCTCTTGCGGCTTCTTGCCCCGTCTTCCTCTTGCCGGCGTCTTCCTCTTGCCGGCTCTACTCTTGCCGGCCGTCTTTGACCGCCGTCTTCCTCTTGCCGGCCGTATTCCTCTTGCCGCCTTCCTCTTGCTCTTCCTCTTGCCGGCTCTTCCTCTTTTCTCTTGACGGCTCTTGCCGGCCGTCTTCTCTTGCCGCGTCTTCTCTTGCCGGCCTCTCCTCTTGCCGGCCGTACTTTGCCGGCCCCTCTTCTCTTGCCGCCGTCTTCTCTTGCCCGGTCTTCCTCTTGCCGGCCCTTTTCCTCTTGCCGCCGTATTCCTCTTGCCGGCCGTCTTCCTCTTGCCGGCCTCCTCTCTTGCCGTCTTCTCTAATCTATTGACGGCCCGTCTTCCTCTTGCCCCGTCTTCTTGCCGGCGTCTCTCCGCCCTTCTCTGCCGGCTCTTTCCTCTTGCCGGTCTTTCCTCTTGCCGGCCCTTCCTCCTCTTGCCGCTCTCTTGCCGGCCCTCTTCCTCTTGCCGTTCCTCTATGTCCCTCTTGCCGCCTCTTTCCTCTTGCCGGCCCTTCCTTCGTCTCTTGCCGGCCCGTCTCCTCTTGGGCCCGTCTCCTCTTGCCTATTCTTGCGCCGTCTTCTCTTGCCGCCCCTCTATTGTCTCGCGCCCTCTTCCTCTTGCCGGCCCGTCACCTCTTCCCCGTTCTCTTGCCTTCCTCTTCTGCCCCGTCTCCTTCTTGCCGGCCCTTTCCTCTTGCCGGCCTCTTCTTGCCGGCTCTTCCTCTTGCCGTCTATTCCTCTTGCGGCGTCTCTCTTGCGGCCGCCTCTTTTGCTTGGGTCTCTTCCTCTTGCCGGCCTCTTCCTTGCGCCGCCGTCTTACTCTTGCCGCCGTCCTCTTGCCCGTCTCTCTTGCGTCTCCTCTTCCTGCCCGTCTTACCTCTTGCGGCCTCTTCCCTTGCCTCCCGGCCGTTCTCTTGCCGCCCTTGGCCGTCTCTTCTCTTGCCGTCCTCTTGCCGGCTCTTCCTCTTGCCGCCGTCTCTTGCCGGCCCTTCCTCTTGCCGCCGTCTTCCTCTTGCCGGCGTATTCCTCTTGCGCCGTCTCTCTTGCCGCGTCTTCCTCTTGCCGGTTTGCCGCCGTATTCTCTTGCGGTCTCTTCCTTGCCGGCTTTCTTGCCCGCTTCTCTTGCCGGTCTTCCTCTTGCCGGTTCCTCTTGCCGGCTCTTCCTCTTGCCGGCTCTTCTCTTGCCGCCCGTTCCTCTTGCGGCCCTCTCTTGCCGTCGTCCTCTTGCCGCCCTCTTGCCGGCCTTCCTCTTGCCGCGTTTCTTGCCGGTCTTCCTCTGCCGCCGTTCCTATTGACGTCTCTTCCGTTCTCTTGCGGCATTTCTTGCCGCCGTCTTCTTGACGGCCGTCTTCCTCTTGCCGGCCTCTTCCTCTTGCCGGCCAGTCTCTTGGGAAGTTTCCTTGACGGCTTTTGCACTCTTGCCGGCCCTCTTCCTCTTGCCCCCGTCATTCCTCTGCGCCTTCCTCTTGCCGGCCGACTCTGCCGCCCCTCCCTTTCTTGCCGCCCTCTTCTTCTTGCCGTCTTCTCTCTTCCTCCCGCCGCCCTCTTATTCTTCCTCTGCCGCCTCTTCCGGCCGTCTTCCGGCCTCGCCCGTTTTCCTCTTGAGTGGCCGTCTACTCTTGCCGCGTCTCTTGCCGGTATCTTCTGACGCCGTCTTCCTCTTGCCGCCTTCTCTTTGCCCTCTCTTGCGGCGTTGCGGCCCCTCTCTGCCGCCCGTCTTCCTCTGCCGCCGTCTCCTCTTGCCGGCTTCTCTTGACGCTTTTGCGCCGCCGCCCGACGTCTTCTATTGCTATTGCCGCATCTCTCCTTGCCCCGATCTTGACGGCCGTTCCTCTTGCCGGCCGTCTTCTTGCCGGCCGTCTCTGCCTCTTTCTTTCCTCTCTTGCCCGTCTTCCTCTGACGCCGCCTTCGTCTTCCTCTTGCCGGTTTTTCTCGGCCCTCTTACTTGCGGCCGCGTCTTCTCTTGACGGACGTCTTCTTGCCGGCCGTCTTCCTCTGCGCCCCTATTGCCGGCCGTCTTCTTGCGGCCTTTTGCCGTCTTCTCGGCCCCCCGTCTCCTTGCCCGCCGTATTCCTCTGCCGGCGTCTTCTATTGCGGCCGTATTCCTCTTGACGGCCCTCTATTCTTTTGCCGGCCGCCTTTCCTCTGCGGGTCTTCTTGCCGCCGTTCTCTTGACGGCTATTCTATTGGCCGTATCTGACCGCCTTGCCGTACCCTTGCCGTCTTCTGCCGTATTCCTCTTGCCGGATTATTTCTCTTGCCCCTGTTTTCTTGCCGCCCGTATTCTCGCCGTCTACCTTGACGCCGCGTCTTCTCTTGGTCTTACTCTGCCGGCCGTCTTCCTCTTGCCGGATTACTTGCCGTCCTCTTCCCTTGCCGCCGTCTCCGCGGCCCTCTTTCCTTGGCCCCTATCCTCTTGCCGCCCGTCTTCTCTTGCCGGAAGTCTTCCTTGCCGGCGTCTCTTGCCGGGTCTTCCTCTTGCCGGTATTCCTCTGAGGGTTCCTCTTGCCGTTCCTCTTGCCGGAATATTCTCTTGCCGCGTATTACTATTGACGGCCCTTCCTCTTGACGGCCGTCTTCCTCTTGACGGTATTACTCTTGCGGCCCGTCTCTATTGCCGGTCTTCCTCTTGACGGCTGACGAAGTCTTCCTCTTGCCGGCTATACTTGCCGGTATTACTCTTGACCTCTTCTCTGCCGGCCTCTTCCTCTTGCCGCCGTACTCTTGACGTCTTATTGCCGCCGTTTCCTCTTGCCGGCCCGTATCTCTTGCGCGTCTCCTCTTGCCGGCCCGCCTCTTGGACGTATCTTACTTGACGGTATTCCTCTGACGCCCCCCTCTTGCGGCCTTACTTGCCGCGTTCTTTGACGGTCTCCTTGACGGCCGATTCCTCTTGCCGATATTATTGACGGCTTCCTCTTGACGGCCGTATTACTATTGACGGTCCTCTTGACGCCTTACTTGCCGGCAGTTCTTGCCGGCCTCCTCTTGACGGCGTTTACCTTGACGGAAGTATTACTCTGACGGAAGTCTTCTATTGACGTCTTACTTGCCGGAGTATTCCTATTGCGCCGTATTACTATTGACGCCGTCTTCCTATTGACGGTTCTTGACGGGTTTCTTGACCGGCCTCTATTGGCCCGGTACTCTTGACGGCCTCTGACGGTATTACTATTGACGAAAGTTTTCTTGCAGTCTTCTCTTGACGGATTCTATTTGCTTCCGCGTCCCTTGCCGCCCTCTTGCCGCCGCTTTCCTCTTGACGAAGATCCTATTGACGACGAAATCTTGACGTCTTCCTCTATTGACGGTATCTTGCGCCTTGCGGCCGTATTCCTTGCCGGCCTCTTCTTGACGGAAGTCTTACTATTGCCGGTTCTTTTGACACCTTGCCGTATTTCTTGACGGACTTACTCTTGACGGGTTTGACGGAAGTCTTACTTGACGGTCTCTTGACGGAATATTACTTGCGGCCTATACTATTGCCCTCTTACTCTATTTGCCGCAGTTTCCTGCCGCCGTCTTCTCTTGACGGGTTACTCTTGCCGGCCGTCTTTCTTGACGCTTACTATTGACGGCCTATTCGACGCCTCTTCTATGAGTATTACTATTGACGGTCTCCTTGACGGTTCTATTGCCGGGTCTTACTATGCGCCCGTATTACTATTGACCATGCCGTCTTACTTGACGGAATATTCCTCTTGACGGTCTCCTTGACGAAGTTTCTCTGTATTCTCGCCTTATCCTTGCGTTCTCCTTCTTGACGTTCTTGACGGTATACTTGCCGTCTTCTCTGACGGCTTCCTATTGACGGCGTTCTATTGACGGCGTATTACTCTGCGGCCGTCCTCTTGACGCCTCTTGCCGGCTATCTCTTGCGGCAGTTCTATTGCCGCCAGTCTTACTTGACGCATATTACTTGACGGGGCTCTTACTTGCCGGCAACTCTTTGACGGAATATTACTTGACGGCGTATTCCTCTTGACGCTTACTCTTGCGGCCGTATTCTATTGCCGGAGTCTTCCTCTTGCGGCGTCTTACTATTGACGGCTATTACTTGACGGAAGTTACTATTGCCGTCGTATTACTCTTGACCGAAGTATTCTGCGTCTCCTCTTGCGGCGTATTTATTGCCGGCAGTCTTCCTCTGCACGGTATTCTCTTGACGGAGTATTACTTGACGGTATTACTACTTGCCGGCCGTCTTTCTGCCGGTTACTATTGACGGACTCTTCCTCTTGCCGCCGTATTACTATTGACGGTTATATTGACGGCTTCCTCTTGCCGGCCGTCTTCCTCTTGCCCCCGTCTTTCTTGCGAAGTATTTCCTTTGACGTCTATTCGGCCCGTATCTTGCCGGCAGTCTTCTATTGACGCCTCTTCCTGACGCTCCGGCCCGTATTCTTGCCGGTTATCTTACGGACTCTTTTATTCTATTGACGAAATATTCCTCTTAGCCTCTTATTTATTTGCGACCGCTTACTATTGCGATCTTCCTCTTTTCATTGCCGGAAATACTCTTGCGGAGTATTCCTCTTGACGGAAGTATTCCTATTGCGCCGTCTTCCTCTGAGAAAGTATTCCTTGACGGAAGTCTTCCTCTTGACGGAAGTATCTATTCCTCTTGACGGTCTTACTATTGCCGGAAATCTATTGACGGATTACTGCGGTACTCTGACTTGCCCGTATTACTTGGGAAGTATTACTATTGCGGACCCTCTTGCCGCGCCGTCTCTTGCCGCCTATTACTATGACGGAAGTATTACTATTGACGGCTCTTCCTCTTGCTTCCCCGCTATTGCCGGAAGTCCTCTTGCCGGCGTCCCTTGACGGCCCCTCTTCCCGGAGTCTTTATTGCCGGTCCCCTATTGCCGGTATTCCTCTTGCCGGCCGTACCTATTGCGCACTATTGCCGCTATTACTCTTGACGGCGTTCTATTGACGGCCGTCTTTCTTGACGGTTTACTATTGACGAAGTATTTTACTATTGGACGCAAAGTATTACTATTGACGGAAGTAGTATTACTATTGACCGGAATGTTTACTATGACGGAAATATTACTATTGACGAAAGTATTACTATTGAGGACGAAAGTATTAGATGACGGAAGTATTACTATTGACGGAAAGTCTTACTATTGACGGAAGTATTACTATTGACGATAAGTATACTATTGACGAAAGTATTACTTGACGTATACTATTGACGGAAGTATTACTATTGACGAAGTATTACTATTGACGAAAGTATACTATTGACGGAAGTATTACTATTGACGGAAGTATTACATTGACGGACTATTGACTGTATTACTATTGACGGAAGTATTACTATTGACGAAAGTATTACTATTGACGAAAGTATTACTATTGACGGAAGTATTACTATTGACGGAAGTAATACTATTGACGAAAGTATTACTATTGGCGGAAGTATTACTATTGACGGAAGTATTACTATTGACGGAAGTATTCTATTGACGGAAGTATTACTATTGACGGAAGTATTACTGTTGACGGAAGTATTACTATTGACGGAAGTATTACTATTAACGGAAGTATGACGGTAACTATTGACGAAAGTATTACTATTGACGGAAGTATTTCTTGACGAAAGTATTTCCATTGACGAAAGGATTACTATTGACGAAAGTATTACTATTGTCGGAAGTATTACTATTGACGATAGTATTACTATTGACGGAAGTAATACTATTGACGAAAGTCTTACTATTGACGGAATTACTATGACGGACGTATTACTCTGACGGAATTACTATTGACGCAAGTATTACTATTGACGAAAGTATTACTATGACGGTTACTATTGACGAAAGTTTACTATGACGAATATTACTATTGACGGAAGTATTACTATTGACGGAATATTACTATTGACCTATTGACGGTACTATTGACGAAAGTATTACTATTGACGGAAATTACTTGACGAAGTATTACTATTGACGAAAGTATTACTATGACGGAAGTTACTATTGACGGAAATATTACTATTGACGAAAGTATTACTATTGACGGAAATATTACTATTGACGAAAGTATTACTATTGACGGAAGTATTACTATTGACGGAAGTATTACTATTGACGGAAATATTACTATTGACGAAAGTATTACTATTGATGGAAATATTACTATTGACGAAAGTATTACTATTGACGGAAGTATTACTATTGACGGAAGTATTACTATTGATGGAAGTATTACTATTGACGGAGTATTACTATTGACGAAAGTATTACTATTGACGAAAGTATTACTATTGACGAAAGTATTACTATTGACGTATTACTATGACGAAAGTTATTGAATTACTTGACGGAAGTATACCATTGACGGAAGTATTCGTATTGACGAAAGTATTACTATTGACGGAAGTATTACTATTGACGGAAGTATTACTATTGACGAAATTGACGGAAGTATTACTATTGACGGTACTTTTACTATTGACGATACGATTACTATTGACGGAAGTATTACTTTGACGAAAGTATTACTATTGACGGAATTACTATTGACGGAAATATTACTATTGACGAAGTTACTATTACTCTATTGACGGTATTATTATTGACGTTAGTATTACTATTGACGAAAGTATTACTATTGACGAATTACTATGACGGAATCTTGACGAAAGTATTACTATTGACGGAAAGTATTACTATTGACGGAAAAGTATTACTTGACGAAGTATACTATTGACGGAAGTATTACTATTGACGAAAGTATTACTATTGACGAAAGTATTACTATTGACGGAAGTATTACTATTGACGGAAGTAATACTATTGACGGAAGTATTACTATTGACGGAAGTATTACTATTGACGGAAGTATTACTATTGACGGAAGTATTACTATTGACGGATGTATTACTATTGACGAAAGTATTACTATTGACGGAAGTATTCCTATTGACGAATATATTGACGAAAGTACTACTCTTGACGAACGTATTACTATTGACGAAAGTTACTATTGACGAAGTATTACTGACGGAAGTATTACTATTGACGAAGTATTACTATTGACGGAAGTATTACTATTGACGGAATGACGGAAGTATTACTATTGACGGACGGTATCTTGACGGAAGTATAACTATTGGCGAAAGTATAACTATTCACGGAAGTATTACTATTGACGAAGTTACTATTGACGGAAGTATTACTATGACGTATTACTATTGACGAAGTATTACTATTGACGGAGTAGTATTACTATGTACTATTGACTGACGAAAGTATTACTATTGACGAAAGTATTACTATTGACGGGAAGGTATTACTATTGACGGAAGTACTATTGACGCAACTATTGCTATTGAAGATATTATTACTATTGACGGAAGTATTACTATTGACGAAAGTATTACTATTGACGGAAGTATTACTATTGACGGAAAGTATTACTATGACGGTTACTATTGACGGAAGTATTACTATTGACGAAGTATTACTATTGACGGAAGTTACTATTGACGTATTGACGAAAGTATTACTATTGACGAAAGTATTACTATTGACGGAAGTATTACTATTGACGAAAGTATTATTATTGACGAAAGATTTACTATTGACGAAAGTATTACTATTGACGGAAGTATTACTATTGACGAAAGTATTACTATTGACGTAAGTATTACTATTGACGAAAGTATTACTATTGACGAAAGTATTACTATTGACGAAAGTATACCTATTGACGAAAGTACTACTATTGACGACGAATTACTATTGACGAAAGTGTTACTATTGACGAAAGTATTACTATTGACGAAAGTATTACTATTGACGGAAGTATTACTATTGACGTATTACTTTGACGGAAGTATTACTATTGACGAAAGTAATTACTATTGACGGAAGTATTACTTGACGAAAGTATTACTATTGACGAAAGTATTACTATTGACGAAAGTATACCTATTGACGAAAGTATTACTATTCACGGAAGTATTACTATTGACGGAAGTATTAATATTGACGAAAGTATTACTATTAACGGAAGTATTACTATTGACGGAAGTATTACTATTGACGGAAGTATTACTATTGACGAAAGTATTACTATTGACGAAAGTATTACTATTGACGGAAGTATTACTATTGACGGAAGTATTACTATGACGGAAGTATATATTGACGAAAGTATTACTATTGACGGAAGTATTACTATTGACGGAAAGTATTACTATTGACGAAGATTACTATTGACGAAAGTATTACTATTGACGAAGTATACTATTGACGGAATATATTGACGTTACTATTGACGAAAGTATTACTATGACGAAGTATTACTATTGACGAAAGTATACTATTGACGAAGTATTACTATTGACGAAGTTACTATTGACGGAAGTATTACTATGACGAAGTATACTATTGACGAAAGTATTACTATTGACATATTACTATTGACGGAAGTATTACTATTGACGAAAGTATTACTATTGACGAAGTATTACTATTGACGGAAGTATTGACCTATTGACGGAAAGTATTACTATTGCCGAAGTATTACTATTGACGGAAGTATTATTGACGGAAGTATTACTATGCCGGGTACTATATTGACGGAAAAGTATACTATTGACGGAAGT
Source organism: Paralithodes platypus (assembly GCA_032716605.1). Taxonomy (NCBI): domain Eukaryota; kingdom Metazoa; phylum Arthropoda; class Malacostraca; order Decapoda; family Lithodidae; genus Paralithodes; species Paralithodes platypus. Next base: position 244,895 of record JAVRFV010002376.1, on the reverse strand, counting down.
CTTACTAGTGACGGAAGTATTACTATTGCTATGACGGACGTATTACTATTGACGGGAGTAGTACGATTGACCGGAAGTACTATACTACTGGACGGAAGGGTCTTCCGATTGCCTCAGTATTACTATTGACGTAAGTATTACTATTGACGGAAAGTCTACTATTGACGGACGTATTACTATTGACGAATGTATTACTATTGACGGAAGTAGTCTTATTCTATGACGAAAGTTTTAATATGACGAAAGTATACTATGACGAAGTATTACTATTGAGGGAATTACTATTGCCGCCGTACTGCCGGCGCCTCTTGCCGCCTATCTTGCCGCCGTCGTATTACTATTGACGAAAGTTTACTATTGCGGAAGTCTTAATTGAAGGAAGTATTTACTATTGATGGGAAGTATTACTATTGAAGGAAGTATTATATTTGACGGAGTTCCTCTTGACGGTCTTCTTGACGGATTACTCTTGCCTCTCTATCTTGCCGCCGTCCTCTTGCCGGATTCCTCTGCCGGTCTTCCTCTTGCCGCAGTTACTATTGACGGAAGGCTTACTATTGACGGAAGTATTACTATTGACGGAAAGTAGGACTATTGATGAAAGTATTACAATTGACGGACGTCATTACTATGCGGGAAGTATACTAGTGACGGAAGTATCTTACTATTGACGGAATCTTTGACGAGTATTCCTCTGACCGGAAGTACTTGACGGTATTACTATTGACGGAAGTATTACTATGAGGAAAGTATTACTATTGACGAAGTATCCTACTATGACGAAATCTTACTATTGGACGAAAGTATACTATGACGAAAGTAGTTACTATTGACGGAAAGTATTACTATTGACGAAGTCAGTAGATTGACAGGAAGTATGACTATTGACGAAAGTATACTATTGACGCCGTCCTCTTGAAGTATAATATTGACGGCTCTTCTAGTAGTACTATTGACGGAAGTATTGACGTTATGCGGAAGTAATACTATTGACGAAAGATTACTATGAGAAATGCCGCCTATTACTATTGAACGAAAAGTATTACAGTGACGAAAAGTAATACTATTGACGAAAGTGTTACTATTGACGAAGATTACTATGACGGAAGTATTACTATGACGGAATTGATTGACTTTACTATTGACGAAAGTATTACTTGACGGCCTCTTCCTTGACGGAAGTTTCCTTGAAGTATTACTATTGACGGAAGTATACTATTGACGAAGTATTACTGTTGATGGAAAGTATACTATTGGACGGACGTATTACTATAACGCTTCCTCTTGAAGGAGTCTTACCTATTGACGGCAAGTATTATATTGACGAAAGTATTCCTATTGACGGAAGTATTTATATTGACGGAAGTAATTAATATTGACGAAGATTACTATTGACGGAAGTATTACTATTGACGGAACGTATTACTATTGACGGAAAGTATTACTATTGACGAAAGTATTAATATTGGACGAAAATATTACTATTGACGGAAGTATTACTTTTGACCGAAAGTATTTACTATTGACGGAAGGATTTAATCTATTGACGGAAGTGGTACTATTGACGAAATATACTATTGACGCAAGGATTACTATTTGACAAAAGTATTACTATTGACGAAAGATTATATGACGGTATTCCTCTTGCGTATTACTATTGACGGAAGTATACTATGACGAAAGGATGACTATTGACGAAAGCGTATACTATTGACGGAATTATTACTATTGCGGAAGTATTACTATTGACGGAAGTATTACTATTTGACGGAAGTATTACTCTGACGGAGGAAGGATTTATTGACGGAGTATTATTGTTGACGGAAGTATACTATTGCCGAAAGTATTACTATGACGAAAGTATTACTATTGACGGAAGTATTACTATTGACGGAAGTATTAATATTGACGAAAGTATTACTACTGACGGAAGTATTCTATTGACGGAAGTTAGTACTATGACGGAAAGTATTACTGTTGGACGGAATGTCTTACTCTGCCCGGCCGTCGTCTTCCTCGTCAACGGCCGTATTACCCTTGCCGCACGGCTTCCTCTTGCGCCCGTATTCCTCTTGCCGCAGTCTTCCTCTTGACGGACGTATTCCTTGCCGCCTTACTCTTGCCACCTTCCTTGCAGTCTTCCTATTGCCGGCCGACTTTCCTATTGCCCCGGCCGTCTTCCTCTTGCCGCCCGTATACTATTGACGGCCTCTCCTCTTGCCGCCACGTATTCCTCTTGCCGGTCCCGACGGAAGCTTCCTTCCTGACCGCCCGCTCCTATGCCGGCAGTCTTCCTCTTGCCGGCCGTCCTCTCTGCCCGACCCGTCTTCCTCTTGCCGGCGTTCCTTGACGTCTATTGCCGGCGTTCTCCTCTTGCCGCGCCGTCTTGCGGAAGGATTCCTCTTGCCGGCCGTTCTTCCTGCTTGCCGCCCCACCGTCTACTCTTGCCGGCCACGTTCTTTTCCTCTTGCCCGTCTTCCTATTTCTTCGTGCCGCCGTCTTACTCTTGGCCCCCGGCGGACCCCTCTTCCTCTTGCCGGGCCCGTCTTTACCTATTGCCGGGCGTCTTCCTCTTGCCCGGGCCAGGCGTTCCTCTTGCGGGCGCCCCGTCTTCCTCTTGCCGGCCCTGTCATATTGCCGCCGTTACTCTGCCGAAGTCGTTCCCTCTTGCCCCCGTCTCCTTTGACGCCCCGGTCTTTGCTTCTATGCCGGACCGTATTTCCTCTTGCCGGCCGGCTTCCTCTGCCGGCCGTTCTTTTACTCTTGCCGCCCGTCTTCCTCGTGACGGGCCCTTCTTCCTTCTTGCCGGCAGTCTTCTCTTGACGGCCGTCTTACTCTTGCCGCCACAGTTTTCCTCTGCCGCCAGTCTTCCCTCGTGCCGTCCGGATTCCTCTTGCCCGGCAACGTCTTCTCTTGCCCGGCCGGCCGTCTCTTGCCGGCGCGTCTTTCCTTCTTGCCCGCACCATTATTTCCTCCTTTGACCGGTCCAGTCTCCTCTTGACGGCCCCGTTTTCCTCTTGCCGGCCCGTCTTACTCTGGCCGGCCGCTGTCTTTTCCTCTTGCGGCCCCGGACGTCTTCCTCCTTGCCGGCCAGTCTACTCTTGCCGCGTCTTACTCGTGCCCGCCAGTATTCCCCTTGCCGGCCACAGTATTCCGCTTGCCGCCGTTTCTTTTCCTCTGGACGGACGTATTTCCTCTTGCCGGCGTTCTTCGGCTCTTTCTCTTGCCGGCGTCTCCTCTGACGCCGCTTTTCCTACTTGCCGGCACGTCTTCCTTCCTCTTGCCGGCAGTCCTTTCCTCTTCCGGGCGGTTTTCCCTTGCCGCCCGTCTTCCTCTTGCCCGTTTTCCTCTTGACAGTTCTTCTCTTGCCGGTCTTACTCTTGCCGCGTCTTCCTTAGTGGCCGGCCCAGTATTTCCTGTTGGCGGGCACCGTGGCCGTCTTCCTCTTGCCGCCCGTCTTTATCTCTTCCCGGCGCGTCTTCCTATTGCCGGCCGTCTTCCTCTTGCAGGAAGTCTTCTCTTGACCGAAGTCTCCTCTTTGACGGCAAGTATTCCCTCTTGCGGCGGCCGTATCCTCTTGCCGGCCGCTTACTATGCCGTCTACGTATCTTGGACCGCCAGTCTTCCTTCTGCTGGGCCCGCGCGTCTTCCCTCTTGCCTGGCCCCGTCTTCCCTCTTGCCGGCCCGTCTTCCTCTGCCCGGCCGTCTTTTTCCCTCTTGCCGGCCCGTCTCCTACTGCCCTTCCTCTTGCGGCACGTATTCCTCTTGCCGGCCGTCTTTTTGCCTATCTGCGGAACGAAAGTCTTCCTCTCGCCCGTTTTTTCTGCGCCGCCGTATTTGCCTCTGGACGGCCGTCCTTCTCTTGCCCGCCCGTATTACTCTTGCGTCTTCCTCTTGCCGGTACCTTGCTCGGCCGTCTTCCTCTTGCCGCGTCCTTCCTCTTGCTGGCCCCGTCCTTTTTTTGCCGGCCCCCGTCAGTATTTCCCTCTGCCGCCGGTCTTACTCTTGCCTGCCCTTCGTACTCTTGCCGGCAGCCCTTATTCCTCTTGGCCGCCCCGGGGGCCGTCTTCCTCTTGACGGCAAGTCCGCTTGCGGCTTTCTCTTGCCGGCCGTCTGTCCTTTCTTGCCCGGCCGGCTTCCTTTGACGGCCGTCTTACTCTTCCGACCGTCTTTCCTCTTGCCCGGCCGTCTTCCTTCCCTTGCTGGCCCGTCCTTCCTCATGACCGGCGTCTCTTCCTCTTGCCGGCCAGTCTTCCTCATTGCGGCCGCCCGTCTTCCCCTCTTGCGGCGGACGTATTCCCTTGCCGGCCGCCGATCTTTCCTCTTGCCCGGCCGTCTTACTCTGCGGGCCCCGTCTTCCCCTCTTGGCCCCCGCCGGTCTTTCCTCTTGGCCCGGGCCTGGTATTCCCTCTTGCCCGGCCCGTCTTCTCTTGCCGCCCCGTTTCCTCTTGCCGGCCCGTCTTCTCTCGCCGGACGTCTTTTTCTCTGGCGGCGGACGTCTTACTCTTGCCGCCGCCGCTTCCTCTTCCGACGGCGTCTTCTTTCCGGCCGCCCGGTCCTTCCCTATTGCCGCCCGCAGTCTCGTCTCTCTTGCCGCCCCCCCCGTCTTTTCCTCTTGCCGGCACGTCTTCCTCTTGCCGGGCCGTTCTTACTCTTGCCCGCCCGTCTTCTCTTGCCGCCGTCTTCCTCTTGCCGGCCCGTATTCCTCTTTGCCGCCAGTCTTCCTCGTGCCGCCCCCGTCTCCTTCTCTGCCGCCCCGTATTACTAATGACGCCAGATCTTCCTATGCGCGGCCGTCTTCCTTCGTTGCCGGGCCCGTTTCTTATCTTGACGGCCGTCTTCCTCTCTGCCGGTCTTCTCTTGCGGCAGTCTTTTTCCCTCTTGACGGCCGTCTTTCTCTCTGCCGGAGTATTCCTCTTGACGGCCGTTATTACTCGTGCCGACCTCACGTCTTCCCTTTGCCGGCGTTCCTTGCGTTCATCTTGCCCCGGAACGTCTTACTATTGCCGGCCGACCCTCTTCCTCTTGACGGATAGTATTCTCTTGCCGACCTAGCCCCGTTCTTGCAGGTCTCTGCCGCGCCGCTTTCCTCTTGCCGTGTTCTCTTGCCGACGAGTATTATATCGTGCCGCCCACGTCTTCCTCTTGGACGGCCTCTCCTCTTGCCGCCCGTCTTTACTCTGACGCCCGTCTTTCCTCATGGGGCCGGCCCGTCTTCCACTCTTGATGGCCCAGTCTTTTTCCTACTTGCCCGCCCGGAGTCTTCTCTTGGCCGAACGTATTCTATTGCGGACGTCTTACTTGGACTCCGGCCCCGTTTCCTATTGCCGGCACGTCTTCCTCTGCCGCCGTCTTCCTATTGCCGGCCCGGTCTTCCTCTTGCGTCGAATGGTTCTTTCCTTCCTTTGCCGGCCCGTTCCCTCGCCCCCCCCTCTTGCCGGCCCGTCTTTCTTGCGGCCCTATTCCTCTTGACCGGAACGTATTTCCTCTTGGCCGGCCCAACAAGTCTTACTCTTGATGACCCGTCTTACTATTGACGACGCAGTCTTCCTCTTGACGGAAGTCCTACTCTTGCCGGCAGTTGCCCCCGTCTCTTGCTGCTGCCGGCTCCTCTTGCCGGCAGTATCCTTCTCTGGGCCCGGCCTCGTCCTTGTCCTCTTGCCGGCCGTATTCCTCTTGGCCGCCCAAGTCTTTCCTCTTGCCGCCCGTCTTCCCATTGGCCGCCCCGTCTTCCTATTGGATGCTTCGTTCTTCCTCTGCCGCCCGTACTTCCTCTTGTCGGCCCCCGTTCTTCCTTTGCTGGCCGCCTCTTCCCTCTTTGCGGCACGTCTTCCTATGACCGCCCGTCTTTCTCGTGCTGGCCCGTCTTCCTTCTTGCCGCCAGTATTCTTTGCCGGGCCAGTATTCCTATGCCGGCCGTCTTTCCTATTGGCGGGAACTTGCCGGCCGTATTACTCTTGACAGGCCCGTATTACCTCTTGCCGGCCGTCTTTACCTTTGGCCGGCAGTCTAGTCCTCTTGACGCCAGTATTACTATTGACGGTATTCCTCTTGCGCGGAAGTCTTCCTATTGCGCACGGCAGTCCTTCCTCTTGCCGTTCGCTCTTTCCTCTTGACGGAAGTATTACTAGTGACACTGGAAGTCTTCCCTCTGACGGGGAACCCCCAGTATACGTATTGACGGAAGTATTACTATTGACGTAAGTATTCTATTGTCCGCATGTATTACTCTTGACTCTTGGAAGTACCGATGACGGACTATTAAGCCTCTTGCGGCCCGTTTTTCCTCTGCGCCCGAAAGATTACTCTATGAGGAAGTTATCTTGCCGTCTTTACTCTGGCGCGCCCGAATTCTTACTCTGGACGCAAGTTTTTACTCTTGGAGGCAGATTGGATTACTATTGCCCGGACAGTCCTTCCTATTGCTGGAAGTTATTTGACCTCTATTGACGGAAGTAAGTCTTCCTCTTGCCGGCGAACGTCGTTTACTCTGGCCGGCCGTATTTCCTCTGTCTTACTATTGACGAAAGTATTACTATTGACGAAAGTAGTACCTTTTCTGACGGAAATATTACTATTGCCGGGGGAAGATTATGTGTCCTCTTGGACGAAAGCCGTCTTCCTATGGGCGGAAGTATACTATGACGGGAAGTTCCTCTTGACGCCGTATTACTATTGACGGCCGTCTTCCTCTTGACGGCGTATGGTACAGTCCTATTGCCGGCAGTCTTTTCCTCTTGCCGGAAGTATTTACTATTGACGGAAGCCTTATCTATGTTTGCGGAAAAGTCTTCCTCTTTGCTCGGCAAGTCTTCCTATTGACGGAATATTAGATTGCCGGCCAGTCTTCCTTATTGCCGGAAGTCTTACTATTGGACGGCTCTTCCTCTTGCCGCCCCCGGTATTACTATGACGGAAGTTTACTATTGACGGTATTACTTGACGGTATTACTATTGACGGAAAGTCTTCCTATTGCCGCTTTCTATTGACGGAAGTATTACTATTGACGGAAGTATTACTATTGACGAAAGTATTACTATTGACGAAGTATTACTATTGACGGAACTATTGACGGGTATTGACGGTATTACTATTGACGGAAGTATTACTATTGACGAAAGTATTACTATTGACGGAAGTATTACTATTGACGAAGTATTACTATTGACGATTACTATTGACGAAAGTATTACTATTGACGAAAGTATTACTATTGACGAAAGTATTACTATTGACGAAAGTATTACTATTGACGAAAGTATTACTATTGACGGAAGTATTACTATTGACGAAAGTATTACTATTGACGGGAAATTACTATGACGGCGTATATTGACGAAGTATTACTATTGACGAACGAAGTATTACTATTGACGAAGTATTACTTTGACGAGTATTACTATTGAAGTATTACTATGACGGAAGTACTACTATTGACCGAAGTATTACTATCGACCGAAGTATTACTATTGACGGAAGTATTACTATTGACGGTATTACTATTGACGTATACTATTGACGAAAGTATACTATGACGGAGTATTACTATTGACGAGATTACTATTGACGGAAGTATTACTATTGACGGAAGTATTACTATTGACGAAAGTATTACTATTGAGGAAAGTATTACTATTGACGAAAGTATTACTATTGACGGAAGTATTACTATTGACGGAAGTATTACTATTGACGGAAGTATTACTATTGACGGAAGTATTACTATTGACGAAAGTATTACTATTGACGGAAGTATTACTATTGACGGAAGTATTACTATTGACGGAAGTATTACTATTGACGGAAGTATTACTATTGACGAAAGTATTACTATTGACGGAAGTATTACTATTGACGAAAGTATTACTATTGACGAAAGTATTACTATTGACGGATTGACGGAAATATTACTATTGACGAAAGTATTACTATTGATGAAAGTATTACTATTGACGGAAAAATTACTATTGACGAAAGTATTACTATTGACGAAAGTATTACTATTGACGAAAGTATTACTATTGACGAAAGTATTACTATTGACGGAAGTACTATTGACGAAAGTATTACTATTGACTATTGACGAAAGTATTACTATTGACGAAGTATTACTATTGACGGGACGAAAGTATTACTATTGACGAGTATTACTATTGACGAAATATTACTATTGACGGAAGTATTACTATTGACGAAAGTATTACTATTGACGGAAGTATTACTATTGACGAAGTATTACTATTGACGGAAGTATTACTATTGACGGAAGTATTACTATTGACGGAAGTATTACTATTGACGGAAGTATTACTATTGACGAAAGTATTACTATTGACGAAAGTATTACTATTGACGAAAGTATTACTATTGACGGAAGTATTACTATTGACGGAAGTATTACTATTGACGGAAGTATTACTATTGACGAAAGTATTACTATTGACGGAAGTATTACTATTGACGAAAGTATTACTATTGACGAAAGTATTACTATTGACGGAAGTATTACTATTGACGGAAGTATTACTATTGACGAAGTATTACTATTGACGAAAGTATTACTATTGACGGAAGTATTACTATTGACGAAAGTATTACTATTGACGGAAGTATTACTATTGACGAAAGTATTACTATTGACGGAAGTATTACTATTGACGGAAGTATTACTATTGACGGAAGTATTACTATTGACGAAAGTATTACTATTGACGGAAGTACTATTGACGAAAGTATTACTATTGACGGAAGTATTACTATTGACGGAAGTATTACTATTGACGGAAGTATTACTATTGACGAAAGTATTACTATTGACGGAAGTATTACTATTGACGAAGTATTACTATTGACGGAAGTATTACTATTGACGGAAGTATTACTATTGACGGAAGTATTACTATTGACGAAAGTATTACTATTGACGAAAGTATTACTATTGACGGAAGTATTACTATTGACGGAAGTATTACTATTGACGAAAGTATTACTATTGACGAAAGTATTACTATTGACGAAAGTATTACTATTGACGAAAGTATTACTATTGACGGAAGTATTACTATTGACGGAAGTACGGAAGTATTACTATTGACGAAAGTATTCCTATTGACGAAAGTATTACTGTTGATGGAAGATTTACTATTGACGGAAGTATTACTATTGACGGAAGTATTACTATTGACGGAAGTATTACTATTGACGGAAGTATTACTATTGACGGAAGTATTACTATTGACGGAAGTATTACTATTGACGAAAGTATTACTATTGACGAAAGTATTACTATTGACGAAAGTATTACTATTGACGGAAGTATTACTATTGACGGAAGTATTACTATTGACGAAAGTATTACTATTGACGGAAGTATTACTATTGACGGAAGTATTACTATTGACGGAAGTATTACTATTGACGGAAGTATTACTATTGACGAAAGTATTACTATTGACGAAGTATTACTATTGACGGAAGTATTACTATTGACGGAAGTATTACTATTGACGAAAGTATTACTATTGACGGAAGTATTACTATTGACGAAAGTATTACTATTGACGGAAGTATTACTATTGACGGAAGTATTACTATTGACGGAAGTATTACTATTGACGAAGTATTACTATTGACGAAAGTATTACTATTGACGGAAGTATTACTATTGACGGAAGTATTACTATTGACGAAAGTATTACTATTGGCACAGGTATTACTATTGACGAAAGTATTACTATTGACGGAAGTATTACTATTGACGGAAGTATTACTATTGACGAAGTATTACTATTGACGGAAGTATTACTATTGACGGAAGTATTACTATTGACGGAAGTATTACTATTGACGGAAGTATTACTATTGACGAAAGTATTACTATTGACGGAAGTATTACTATTGACGAAAGTATTACTATTGACGGAAGTATTACTATTGACGGAAGTATTACTATTGACGGAAGTATTACTATTGACGAAGTATTACTATTGACGGAAGTATTACTATTGACGAAAGTATTACTATTGACGGAAGTATTACTATTGACGGAAGTATTACTATTGACGGAAGTATTACTATTGACGAAAGTATTACTATTGACGGAAGTATTACTATTGACGAAAGTATTACTATTGACGGAAGTATTACTATTGACGGAAGTATTACTATTGACGGAAGTATTACTATTGACGAAAGTATTACTATTGACGGAAGTATTACTATTGACGGAAGTATTACTATTGACGGAAGTATTACTATTGACGAAAGTATTACTATTGACGAAGTATTACTATTGACGAAAGTATTACTATTGACGGAAGTATTACTATTGACGGAAGTATTACTATTGAAGAAAGTATTACTATTGACGGAAGTATTACTATTGACGGAAGTATTACTATTGACGGAAGTATTACTATTGACGAAAGTATTACTATTGACGGAAATATTCATATTGACGGAAGTATTACTATTGACGGAAGTATTACTATTGACGGAAGTATTTTTATTGACGGAAGTATTACTATTGACGGAAGTATTACTATTGACGGAAGTATTACTATTGACGGAAGTATTACTATTGACGGAAGTATTACTATTGACGGAAGTATTACTATTGACGAAGTATTACTATTGACGAAAGTATTACTATTGACGGAAGTATTACTATTGACGGAAGTATTACTATTGACGGAAGTATTACTATTGACGGAACTAGTACTATTGACGGAAGTATTACTATTGACGAAAGTATTACTATTGACGAAAGTATTACTATTGACGGAAGTATTACTATTGACGGAAGTATTACTATTGACGGAAGTATTACTATTGACGGAAGTATTACTATTGACGGAAGTATTACTATTGACGGAAGTATTACTATTGACGGAAGTATTACTATTGACGGAATATTACTATTGACGAAAGTATTACTATTGACGGAAGTATTACTATTGACGGAAATATTACTATTGACGGAAGTATTATTGACGAAAGTTACTATTGACGGAAGTATTACTATTGACGGAAATATTACTATTGACGGAATATTACTATTGACGGAAGTATTACTATTGACGGAAGTATTACTATTGACGGAAGTATTACTATTGCAGGAATATTACTATTGACGAAAGTATTACTATTGACGAAAGTATTACTATTGACGAAAGTATTACTATTGACGGAAGTATTACTATTGACAGAAATATTACTATTGACGAAAGTATTACTATTGACGAAGTATTACTATTGACGGAAGTATTACTATTGACGAAAGTATTACTATTGACGGAAGTATTACTATTGACGAAAGTATTACTATTGACGGAAGTATTACTATTGACGGAAGTATTACTATTGACGGAAGTATTACTATTGACGGAAGTATTACTATTGACGGAATATTACTATTGACGGAAGTATTACTATTGACGGAAGTATTACTATTGACGGAAGTATTACTATTGACGAAAGTATTACTATTGACGAAAGTATTACTATTGACGGAAGTATTACTATTGACGGAATTACTATTGACGGAAGTATTACTATTGACGGAAGTATTACTATTGACGGAAGTATTACTATTGACGGAAGTATTACTATTGACGAAGTATTACTATTGACGGAAGTATTACTATTGACGGAAGTATTACTATTGACGAAAGTATTACTATTGACGGAGTATTACTATTGACGGAAGTATTACTATTGACGGAAGTATTACTATTGACGGAAGTATTACTATTGACGGAAGTATTACTATTGACGGAAGTATTACTATTGACGAAAGTATTACTATTGACGGAAGTATTACTATTGACGGAAGTATTACTATTGACGGAAGTATTACTATTGACGGAAGTATTACTATTGACGGAAGTATTACTATTGACGAAAGTATTACTATTGACGAAAGTATTACTATTGACGGAAGTATTACTATTGACGGAAGTATTACTATTGACGGAAGTATTACTATTGACGGAAGTATTACTATTGACGGAAGTATTACTATTGACGGAAGTATTACTATTGACGGAAGTATTACTATTGACGGAAGTATTACTATTGACGAAAGTATTACTATGACGAATTACTATTGACGAAGTATTACTATTGACGAAATATTACTATTGACGGAAATTTTACTATTGACGAAAGTATTACTATTGACGGAAGTATTACTATTGACGAAAGTATTACTATTGACGGAAGTATTACTATTGACGGAAGTATTACTATTGACGAAAGTATTACTATTGACGGAAGTATTACTATTGACGAAAGTATTACTATTGACGAAAGTATTACTATTGACGGAAGTATTACTATTGACGGAAGTATTACTATTGACGAATGTATTACTATTGACGGAAGTATTACTATTGACGAAAGTTTTACTATTGACGGAAGTATTACTATTGACGGAAGTATTACTATTGACGGAAGTATTACTATTGACGGAAGTATTACTATTGACGGAAGTATTACTATTGACGAAAGTATTACTATTGACGGAAGTATTACTATTGACGAAAGTATTACTATTGACGGAAGTATTACTATTGACGAAATATTACTATTGACGGAAGTATTACTATTGACGGAAGTATTACTATTGACGAAAAATTACTATTGACGAAAGTATTACTATTAACGGAAGTATTACTATTGACGGAAGTATTACTATTGACGAAAGTTACTCGTATTACTATTGACGGAAGTATTACTATTGACGGAAGTATTACTATTGACGAAAGTATTACTATTGACGGAAGTATTACTATTGACGGAAGTATTACTATTGACGGAAGTATTACTATTGACGGAAGTATTACTATTGACGAAAGTATTACTATTGACGGAAGTATTACTATTGACGGAAGTATTACTATTGACGAAAGTGTTACTATTGACGAAAGTATTACTATTGACGGAAGTATTACTATTGACGGAAGTATTACTATTGACGGAAGTATTACTATTGACGGAAGTATAACTATTGACGAAAGTATTACTATTGACGGAAGTATTACTATTGACGGAAGTATTACTATTGACGGAAGTATTACTATTGACGGAAGTATTACTATTGACGGAAGTATTACTATTGACGGAAGTACTATTGCCGAAAGTATTCCTATTGACGGAAGTATTACTATTGACGGTATAATACTATTGTCTGAATATTACTATTGACGAAATATTACTGTTGAGGAAAGTATTACTATTGACGGAAAGTATTACTATTGACGAAAGTATTACTATTGACGAAAGTATTACTATTGACGAAAGTATTACTATTGACGGAAGTATTACTATTGACGAAAGTATTACTATTGACGGAAGTATTACTATTGACGAAAGTATTACTATTGACGGAAGTATTACTATTGACGAAAGTATTACTATTGACGGAAGTATTACTATTGACGGAAGTATTACTATTGACGGAAGTATTACTATTGACGAAAGTATTACTATTGACGGAAGTATTACTATTGACGGAAGTATTACTATTGACGAAAGTATTACTATTGACGGAAGTATTACTATTGACGGAAGTATTACTATTGACGGAAGTATTACTATTGACGGAAGTATTACTATTGACGAAATATTACTATTGACGGAAGTATTACTATTGACGGAAGTATTACTATTGACGAAAAATTACTATTGACGAAATATTACTATTGACGAAATATTACTATTGACGGAAATATTACTATTGACGAAATATTACTATTGACGGAAGTATTACTATGACGAAAGTATTACTATTGACGGAAGTATTACTATTGACGGAAGTATTACTATTGACGGAAGTATTACTATTGACGGAAGTATTACTATTGACGGAAGTATTACTATTGACGAAAGTATTACTATTGACGGAAGTATTACTATTGACGGAAGTATTACTATTGACGAAAGTATTACTATTGACGGAAGTATTACTATTGACGGAAGTACGGAAGTATTACTATTGACGAAAGTATTCCTATTGACGAAAGTATTACTATTGACGAAAGTATTACTATTGACGAAAGTATTACTATTGAACTATTGACGAAGTATTACTATTGACGGAAGTATTACTATTGACGGAAGTATTACTATTGACGGAAGTATTACTATTGACGGAAGTATTACTATTGACGGAAGTATTACTATTGACGAAGGTATTACTATTGACGGAAGTATTACTATTGACGGAAGTATTACTATTGACGAAAGTATTACTATTGACGGAAGTATTACTATTGACGGAAGTATTACTATTGACGGAAGTATTACTATTGACGGAAGTACTAATGACGGAAGTATTACTTGACAGAAGTATTACTATTGACGGAAGTATTACTATTGACGAAAGTATTACTATTGACGAAAGTATTACTATTGACGGAAGTATTACTATTGACGGAAGTATTACTATTGACGGAAGTATTACTATTGACGGAAGTATTACTATTGACGGAAGTATTACTATTGACGAAAGTATTACTATTGACGGAAGTATTACTATTGACGAAAGTATTACTATTGACGGAAGTATTACTATTGACGGAAGTATTACTATTGACGGAAGTATTACTATTGACGAAGTATTACTATTGACGAAAGTATTACTATTGACGAAAGTATTACTATTGACGGAAGTATTACTATTGACGGAATATTACTATTGACGGAAGTATTACTATTGACGAAAGTATTACTATTGACGGAAGTATTACTATTGACGGAAGTATTACTATTGACGAAAGTATTACTATTGACGAAAGTATTACTATTGACGGAAGTATTACTATTGACGGAAGTATTACTATTGACGAAGTATTACTATTGACGGAAGTATTACTATTGACGAAAGTATTACTATTGACGAAAGTATTACTATTGACGGAAGTATTACTATTGACGGAAGTATTACTATTGACGGAAGTATTACTATTGACGGAAGTATTACTATTGACGGAAGTATTACTATTGACGAAAGTATTACTATTGACGAAAGTATTACTATTGACGGAAGTATTACTATTGACGAAAGTTTTACTATTGACGAAAGTATTACTATTGACGGAAGTATTACTATTGACGGAAGTATTACTATTGACGAAAGTATTACTATTGACGAAAGTATTACTATTGACGGAAGTATTACTATTGACGAAAGTATTACTATTGACGGAAGTATTACTATTGACGAAGTATTACTATTGACAAAAGAATTACTATTGACGGAAGTATTACTATTGACGGAAGTATTACTATTGACGAAAGTATTACTATTGACGGAAGTATTACTATTGACGGAAGAATTACTATTGACGAAAGTATTACTATTGACGGAAGTATTACTATTGACGGAAGTATTACTATTGACGGAAGTATTACTATTGACGGAAGTATTACTATTGACGGAAGTATTACTATTGACGGAAGTATTACTATTGACGAAAGTACTATTGACGAAAGTATTACTATTGACGGAAGTATTACTTTGACGGAAGTATTACTATTGACGAAATTACTATTGACGGAAGTATTACTATTGACGAAAGTATTACTATTGACGGAAGTATTACTATTGACGGAAGAATTACTATTGACGGAAGTATTACTATTGACGGAAGTATTACTATTGACGAAAGTATTACTATTGACGGAAGTATTACTATTGACGAAAGTATTACTATTGACGAAGTATTACTATTGACGAAAGTATTACTATTGACGAAGTATTACTATTGACGAAAGTATTACTATTGACGGAAGTATTACTATTGACGAAGTATTACTATTGACGGAAGTATTACTATTGACGAAGTATTACTATTGACGGAAGTATTACTATTGACGAAAGTATTACTATTGACGGAAGTATTACTATTGACGGAAGTATTACTATTGACGGAAGTATTACTATTGACGGAAGTATTACTATTGACGAAAGTATTACTATTGACGGAAGTATTACTATTGACGAAAGTATTACTATTGACGAAAGTATTACTATTGACGGAAGTATTACTATTGACGGAAGTATTACTATTGACGGAAGTATTACTATTGACGGAATATTACTATTGACGAAAGTATTACTATTGACGGAAGTATTACTATTGACGGAAGTATTACTATTGACGGAAGTATTACTATTGAGGAAAGTATTACTATTGACGGAAGTATTACTATTGACGAAAGTATTACTATTGACGGAAGTATTACTATTGACGGAAGTATTACTATTGACGAAAGTACTATTGACGGAATTACTATTGACGAAAGTTTACTATTGACGGAAGTATTACTATTGACGGAAGTATTACTATTGACGAAAGTATTACTATTGACGGAAGTATTACTATTGACGAAAGTATTACTATTGACGGAAGTATTACTATTGACGAAGTATTACTATTGACGGAAGTATTACTATTGACGGAAGTATTACTATTGACGAAAGTATTACTATTGACGGAAGTATTACTATTGACGGAAGTATTACTATTGACGAAAGTATTACTATTGACGGAAGTATTACTATTGACGGAAGTATTACTATTGACGGAAGTATTACTATTGACGAAAGTATTACTATTGACGAAAGTATTACTATTGACGGAAGTATTACTATTGACGAAAGTATTACTATTGACGAAAGTACTATTGACGAAATTACTATTGTCGGAAGTATTACTATTGACAGAAATAGTACTATTGACGGAAGTATTACTATTGACGGAAGTATTACTATTGACGGAAGTATTACTATTGACGGAAGTATTACTATTGACGGAAGTATTACTATTGACGGAAGTTTTACTATTGACGAAAGTATTACTATTGACGGAAGTATTACTATTGACGGAAGTATTACTATTGACGGAAGTATTACTATTGACGGAAGTATTACTATTGACGGAAGTATTACTATTGACGAAAGTATTACTATTGACGGAAGTATTACTATTGACGGAAGTATTACTATTGACGGAAGTATTACTATTGACGGAAGTATTACTATTGACGGAAGTATTACTATTGACGGAAGTATTACTATTGACGGTATAACTAATGTCGGAAGTATTACTATTGACGGATGTATTACTATTGACGAAAGTATTATTATTGACGAAAGTATTACTATTGACGGAAGTATTACTATTGACGGAAGTATTACTATTGACGGAAGTATTACTATTGACGGAAGTATTACTATTGACGGAAGTATTACTATTGACGGAAGTATTACTATTGACGGAAGTATTACTATTGACGGAAGTATTACTATTGACGGAAGTATTACTATTGACGGAAGTATTACTATTGACGGAAAGTATTACTATTGACGGAAGTATTACTATTGACGGAAGTATTACTATTGACGAAGTATTACTATTGACGAAAGTATTACTATTGACGGAAGTATTACTATTGACGGAAGTATTACTATTGACGAAAGTATTACTATTGACGGAAGTATTACTATTGACGGAAGTATTACTATTGACGGAAGTATTACTATTGACGGAAGTATTACCATTGACGAAAGTATTACTATTGACGGAAGTATTACTATTGACGAAAGTATTACTATTGACGAAAGTATTACTATTGACGGAAGTATTACTATTGACGAAAGTATTACTATTGACGAAGTATTACTATTGACGGAAGTATTACTATTGACGGAAGTATTACTATTGACGGAAGTATTACTATTGACGAAAGTATTACTATTGACGGAAGTATTACTATTGACAGAAGTATTACTATTGACGGAAGAATTACTATTGACGGAAGTATTACTATTGACGGAAGTATTACTATTGACGGAAGTATTACTATTGACGAAAGTATTACTATTGACGGAAGTATTACTATTGACGAAAGTATTACTATTGACGGAAAGTATTACTATTGACGGAAGTATAACTATTGACGGAAGTATACTTGACGAAGTATTACTATTGACGGAAGTATTACTATTGACGGAAGTATTACTATTGACGGAAGTATTACTATTGACGGAAGTATTACTATTGACGAAAGTATTACTATTGACGGAAGTATTACTATTGACGGAAGTTTTACTATTGACGGAAGTATTACTATTGACGAAAGTATTACTATTGACGGAAGTATTACTATTGACGAAAGTATTACTATTGACGGAAATATTATTATTGACGAAAGTATTACTATTGACGGAAGTATTACTATTGACGGAAGTATTACTATTGACGGAAGTATTACTATTGACGAAAGTATTACTATTGACGAAAATACTATTGAGTATTACTATTGACGAAAGTATTACTATTGACGGAAGTATTACTATTGACGAAAGTATTACTATTGACGGAAGTATTACTATTGACGGAAGTATATTGACGAAAATAGTACTATTGACGGAAGTATTACTATTGACGGAAGTATTACTATTGACGAAAGTATTACTATTGACGGAAGTATTACTATTGACGAAGTATTACTATTGACGAAGTATTACTATTGACGGAAGTATTACTATTGACGAAAGTATTACTATTGACGGAAGTATTACTATTGACGGAAGTATTACTATTGACGGAAGTATTACTATTGACGGAAGTATTACTATTGACGGAAGTATTACTATTGACGGAAGTATTACTATTGACGAAAGTATTACTATTGACGAAAGTATTACTATTATTACTATTGACGGAAGTATTACTATTGACGAAAGTATTACTATTGACGAAAGTATTACTATTGACGGAAGTATTACTATTGACGGAAGTATTACTATTGACGAAAGTATTACTATTGACGAAGTATTACTATTGACGAAAGTATTACTATTGACGAAAGTATTACTATTGACGAAAGTATTACTATTGACGAAAGTATTACTATTGACGAAAGTATTACTATTGACGAAAGTATTACTATTGACGGAAGTATTACTATTGACGGAAGTATTACTATTGACGAAAGTATTACTATTGACGGAAGTATTACTATTGACGGAAGTATTACTATTGACGAAAGTATTACTATTGACGGAAGTATTACTATTGACGGAAGTATTACTATTGACGGAAGTATTACTATTGACGAAAGTATTACTATTGACGGAAGTATTACTATTGACGGAAGTATTACTATTGACGGAAGTATTACTATTGACGAAAGTATTACTATTGACGGAAGTATTACTATTGACGGAAGTATTACTATTGACGGAAGTATTACTATTGACGGAAGTATTACTATTGACGGAAGTATTACTATTGACGGAAGTATTACTATTGACGGAAGTATTACTATTGACGAAAGTATTACTATTGACGAAAGTATTACTATTGACGAAAGTATTACTATTGACGGAAGTATTACTATTGACGGAAGTATTACTATTGACGAAAGTATTACTATTGACGAAGTATTACTATTGACGAAAGTATTACTATTGACGAAAGTATTACTATTGACGGAAGTATTACTATTGACGGAAGTATTACTATTGACGAAAGTATTACTATTGACGGAAGTATTACTATTGACGGAAGTATTACTATTGACGGAAGTATTACTATTGACGAAGTATTACTATTGACGAAAGTATTACTATTGACGGAAGTATTACTATTGACGAAAGTATTACTATTGACGGAAGTATTACTATTGACGGAAGTATTACTATTGACGGAAGTATTACTATTGACGGAAGTATTACTATTGACGGAAGTATTACTATTGACGAAGTATTACTATTGACGAAAGTATTACTATTGACGGAAGTATTACTATTGACGGAAGTATTACTATTGACGGAAGTATTACTATTGACGAAAGTATTACTATTGACGAAGTATTACTATTGACGAAAGTATTACTATTGACGGAAGTATTACTATTGACGGAAGTATTACTATTGACGGAAGTATTACTATTGACGAAAGTATTACTATTGACGAAAGTATTACTATTGACGAAAGTATTACTATTGACGGAAGTATTACTATTGACGGAAGTATTACTATTGACGGAAGTATTACTATTGACGGAAGTATTACTATTGACGGAAGTATTACTATTGACGAAAGTATTACTATTGACGAAAGTATTACTATTGACGAAAGTATTACTATTGACGGAAGTATTACTATTGACGAAAGTATTACTATTGACGGAAGTATTACTATTGACGAAAGTATTACTATTGACGGAAGTATTACTATTGACGAAGTATTACTATTGACGGAAGTATTACTATTGACGAAAGTATTACTATTGACGGAAGTATTACTATTGACGGAAGTATTACTATTGACGGAAGTATTACTATTGACGGAAGTATTACTATTGACGGAAGTATTACTATTGACGGAAGTATTACTATTGACGAAAGTATTACTATTGACGGAAGTATTACTATTGACGGAAGTATTACTATTGACGGAAGTATTACTATTGACGGAAGTATTACTATTGACGGAAGTATTACTATTGACGGAAGTATTACTATTGACGGAAGTATTACTATTGACGAAAGTATTACTATTGACGGAAGTATTACTATTGACGAAGTATTACTATTGACGAAAGTATTACTATTGACGGAAGTATTACTATTGACGGAAGTATTACTATTGACGGAAGTATTACTATTGACGAAAGTATTACTATTGACGGAAGTATTACTATTGACGAAAGTATTACTATTGACGGAAGTATTACTATTGACGGAAGTATTACTATTGACGGAAGTATTACTATTGACGGAAGTATTACTATTGACGGAAGTATTACTATTGACGGAAAGTATTACTATTGACGGAAGTATTACTATTGACGGAAGTATTACTATTGACGGAAGTATTACTATTGACGGAAGTATTACTATTGACGAAAGTATTACTATTGACGAAAGTATTACTATTGACGAAAGTATTACTATTGACGGAAGTATTACTATTGACGGAAGTATTACTATTGACGGAAGTATTACTATTGACGAAAGTATTACTATTGACGGAAGTATTACTATTGACGAAAGTATTACTATTGACGAAGTATTACTATTGACGGAAGTATTACTATTGACGGAAGTATTACTATTGACGAAAGTATTACTATTGACGGAAGTATTACTATTGACGGAAGTATTACTATTGACGGAAGTATTACTATTGACGGAAGTATTACTATTGACGAAAGTATTACTATTGACGGAAGTATTACTATTGACGAAAGTATTACTATTGACGAAAGTATTACTATTGACGAAAGTATTACTATTGACGAAAGTATTACTATTGACGAAAGTATTACTATTGACGGAAGTATTACTATTGACGGAAGTATTACTATTGACGAAAGTATTACTATTGACGGAAGTATTACTATTGACGGAAGTATTACTATTGACGGAAGTATTACTATTGACGGAAGTATTACTATTGACGGAAGTATTACTATTGACGAAAGTATTACTATTGACGAAAGTATTACTATTGACGGAAGTATTACTATTGACGAAAGTATTACTATTGACGAAAGTATTACTATTGACGAAAGTATTACTATTGACGGAAGTATTACTATTGACGGAAAGTATTACTATTGACGAAAGTATTACTATTGACGGAAGTATTACTATTGACGGAAGTATTACTATTGACGGAAGTATTACTATTGACGAAAGTATTACTATTGACGGAAGTATTACTATTGACGAAAGTATTACTATTGACGAAAGTATTACTATTGACGAAAGTATTACTATTGACGGAAGTATTACTATTGACGGAAGTATTACTATTGACGGAAGTATTACTATTGACGGAAGTATTACTATTGACGGAAGTATTACTATTGACGGAAGTATTACTATTGACGGAAGTATTACTATTGACGAAAGTATTACTATTGACGGAAGTATTACTATTGACGAAAGTATTACTATTGACGAAAGTATTACTATTGACGAAAGTATTACTATTGACGGAAGTATTACTATTGACGAAGTATTACTATTGACGAAGTATTACTATTGACGGAAGTATTACTATTGACGAAAGTATTACTATTGACGGAAGTATTACTATTGACGAAAGTATTACTATTGACGGAAGTATTACTATTGACGGAAAGTATTACTATTGACGGAAGTATTACTATTGACGGAAGTATTACTATTGACGGAAGTATTACTATTGACGAAGTATTACTATTGACGAAAGTATTACTATTGACGGAAGTATTACTATTGACGAAAGTATTACTATTGACGAAAGTATTACTATTGACGGAAGTATTACTATTGACGAAGTATTACTATTGACGGAAGTATTACTATTGACGGAAGTATTACTATTGACGGAAGTATTACTATTGACGGAAGTATTACTATTGACGAAAGTATTACTATTGACGAAAGTATTACTATTGACGAAAGTATTACTATTGACGAAAGTATTACTATTGACGGAAGTATTACTATTGACGGAAGTATTACTATTGACGGAAAGTATTACTATTGACGGAAGTATTACTATTGACGGAAGTATTACTATTGACGGAAGTATTACTATTGACGGAAGTATTACTATTGACGAAAGTATTACTATTGACGGAAGTATTACTATTGACGGAAGTATTACTATTGACGGAAGTATTACTATTGACGGAAGTATTACTATTGACGAAAGTATTACTATTGACGAAAGTATTACTATTGACGAAAGTATTACTATTGACGGAAGTATTACTATTGACGAAAGTATTACTATTGACGGAAGTATTACTATTGACGGAAGTATTACTATTGACGGAAGTATTACTATTGACGAAAGTATTACTATTGACGAAGTATTACTATTGACGGAAGTATTACTATTGACGGAAGTATTACTATTGACGGAAGTATTACTATTGACGGAAGTATTACTATTGACGAAAGTATTACTATTGACGGAAGTATTACTATTGACAGAAGTATTACTATTGACGAAAGTATTACTATTGACGAAAGTATTACTATTGACGAAAGTATTACTATTGACGGAAGTATTACTATTGACGGAAGTATTACTATTGACGGAAGTATTACTATTGACGGAAGTATTACTATTGACGAAAGTATTACTATTGACGAAAGTATTACTATTGACGAAAGTATTACTATTGACGAAAGTATTACTATTGACGGAAGTATTACTATTGACGAAAGTATTACTATTGACGGAAGTATTACTATTGACGGAAGTATTACTATTGACGAAAGTATTACTATTGACGAAAGTATTACTATTGACGAAAGTATTACTATTGACGAAAGTATTACTATTGACGGAAGTATTACTATTGACGAAAGTATTACTATTGACGAAAGTATTACTATTGACGAAAGTATTACTATTGACGGAAGTATTACTATTGACGAAAGTATTACTATTGACGAAAGTATTACTATTGACGAAAGTATTACTATTGACGGAAGTA
Source organism: Paralithodes platypus (assembly GCA_032716605.1). Classification (NCBI taxonomy): domain Eukaryota; kingdom Metazoa; phylum Arthropoda; class Malacostraca; order Decapoda; family Lithodidae; genus Paralithodes; species Paralithodes platypus. The sequence goes on along the minus strand of JAVRFV010002376.1, from coordinate 221,377 downwards.
TTACTATTGACGAAAGTATTACTATTGACGGAAGTATTACTATTGACGGAAGTATTACTATTGACGGAAGTATTACTATTGACGGAAGTATTACTATTGACGAAAGTATTACTATTGACGGAAGTATTACTATTGACGGAAGTATTACTATTGACGAAAGTATTACTATTGACGAAAGTATTACTATTGACGAAATATTACTATTGACGAAAGTATTACTATTGACGAAAGTATTACTATTGACGAAAGTATTACTATTGACGGAAGTATTACTATTGACGGAAGTATTACTATTGACGGAAGTATTACTATTGACGAAAGTATTACTATTGACGAAAGTATTACTATTGACAAAAGTATTACTATTGACGAAAGTATTACTATTGACGGAAGTATTACTATTGACGAAAGTATTACTATTGACGAAGTATTACTATTGACGAAAGTATTACTATTGACGAAAGTATTACTATTGACGAAATATTACTATTGACGGAAGTATTACTATTGACGAAAGTATTACTATTGACGGAAGTATTACTATTGACGGAAGTATTACTATTGACGGAAGTATTACTATTGACGAAAGTATTACTATTGACGAAAGTATTACTATTGACGGAAGTATTACTATTGACGGAAGTATTACTATTGACGAAAGTATTACTATTGACGAAAGTATTACTATTGACGAAAGTATTACTATTGACGAAAGTATTACTATTGACGGAAGTATTACTATTGACGAAGTATTACTATTGACGGAAGTATTACTATTGACGGAAGTATTACTATTGACGGAAGTATTACTATTGACGGAAGTATTACTATTGACGAAAGTATTACTATTGACGAAAGTATTACTATTGACGGAAGTATTACTATTGACGGAAGTATTACTATTGACGGAAGTATTACTATTGACGGAAGTATTACTATTGACGGAAGTATTACTATTGACGGAAGTATTACTATTGACGGAAGTATTACTATTGACGAAAGTATTACTATTGACGGAAGTATTACTATTGACGAAAGTATTACTATTGACGGAAGTATTACTATTGACGAAAGTATTACTATTGACGAAGTATTACTATTGACGGAAGTATTACTATTGACGAAAGTATTACTATTGACGGAAGTATTACTATTGACGAAAGTATTACTATTGACGGAAGTATTACTATTGACGGAAGTATTACTATTGACGAAAGTATTACTATTGACGAAAGTATTACTATTGACGAAAGTATTACTATTGACGAAGTATTACTATTGACGGAAGTATTACTATTGACGGAAGTATTACTATTGACGAAAGTATTACTATTGACGAAAGTATTACTATTGACGGAAGTATTACTATTGACGGAAGTATTACTATTGACGAAAGTATTACTATTGACGAAAGTATTACTATTGACGGAAGTATTACTATTGACGAAAGTATTACTATTGACGGAAGTATTACTATTGACGGAAGTATTACTATTGACGAAAGTATTACTATTGACGAAAGTATTACTATTGACGGAAGTATTACTATTGACGAAAGTATTACTATTGACGAAAGTATTACTATTGACGAAAGTATTACTATTGACGAAAGTATTACTATTGACGGAAGTATTACTATTGACGGAAGTATTACTATTGACGAAAGTATTACTATTGACGAAAGTATTACTATTGACGGAAGTATTACTATTGACGGAAGTATTACTATTGACGGAAGTATTACTATTGACGAAAGTATTACTATTGACGGAAGTATTACTATTGACGGAAGTATTACTATTGACGGAAGTATTACTATTGACGGAAGTATTACTATTGACGGAAGTATTACTATTGACGAAAGTATTACTATTGACGGAAGTATTACTATTGACGGAAGTATTACTATTGACGGAAAGTATTACTATTGACGGAAGTATTACTATTGACGAAAGTATTACTATTGACGGAAGTATTACTATTGACGAAAGTATTACTATTGACGGAAGTATTACTATTGACGGAAGTATTACTATTGACGGAAGTATTACTATTGACGGAAGTATTACTATTGACGGAAGTATTACTATTGACGAAAGTATTACTATTGACGGAAGTATTACTATTGACGGAAGTATTACTATTGACGAAAGTATTACTATTGACGGAAGTATTACTATTGACGGAAGTATTACTATTGACGAAAGTATTACTATTGACGGAAGTATTACTATTGACGGAAGTATTACTATTGACGAAGTATTACTATTGACGAAAGTATTACTATTGACGGAAGTATTACTATTGACGGAAGTATTACTATTGACGGAAGTATTACTATTGACGAAAGTATTACTATTGACGAAAGTATTACTATTGACGAAAGTATTACTATTGACGGAAGTATTACTATTGACGGAAGTATTACTATTGACGGAAGTATTACTATGGACGGAAGTATTACTATTGACGAAAGTATTACTATTGACGGAAGTATTACTATTGACGGAAGTATTACTATTGACGGAAGTATTACTATTGACGAAGTATTACTATTGACGGAAGTATTACTATTGACGAAAGTATTACTATTGACGGAAGTATTACTATTGACGGAAGTATTACTATTGACGGAAGTATTACTATTGACGAAAGTATTACTATTGACGAAAGTATTACTATTGACGGAAGTATTACTATTGACGGAAGTATTACTATTGACGAAAGTATTACTATTGACGGAAGTATTACTATTGACGGAAGTATTACTATTGACGGAAGTATTACTATTGACGGAAGTATTACTATTGACGAAAGTATTACTATTGACGGAAGTATTACTATTGACGAAAGTATTACTATTGACGGAAGTATTACTATTGACGGAAGTATTACTATTGACGAAAGTATTACTATTGACGGAAGTATTACTATTGACGGAAAGTATTACTATTGACGGAAGTATTACTATTGACGAAAGTATTACTATTGACGAAAGTATTACTATTGACGAAAGTATTACTATTGACGAAAGTATTACTATTGACGAAAGTATTACTATTGACGGAAGTATTACTATTGACGAAAGTATTACTATTGACGAAAGTATTACTATTGACGGAAGTATTACTATTGACGAAAGTATTACTATTGACGAAAGTATTACTATTGACGGAAGTATTACTATTGACGGAAGTATTACTATTGACGAAAGTATTACTATTGACGAAAGTATTACTATTGACGAAAGTATTACTATTGACGGAAGTATTACTATTGACGAAAGTATTACTATTGACGAAAGTATTACTATTGACGGAAGTATTACTATTGACGGAAGTATTACTATTGACGGAAGTATTACTATTGAAGGGAAGTATTACTATTGACGGAAGTATTACTATTGACGGAAGTATTACTATTGACGAAAGTATTACTATTGACGGAAAGTATTACTATTGACGGAAGTATTACTATTGACGAAAGTATTACTATTGACGGAAAGTATTACTATTGACGGAAGTATAACTATTGACGGAAGTATTACTATTGACGGAAGTATTACTATTGACGAAAGTATTACTATTGACGAAGTATTACTATTGACGAAAGTATTACTATTGACGGAAGTATTACTATTGTCGAAAGTATTACTATTGACGGAAGTAATACTATTGACGAAAGTATTACTATTGACGGAAGTATTACTATTGACGGAAGTATTACTATTGACGGAAGTATTACTATTGACGAAGTATTACTATTGACGGAAGTATTACTATTGACGAAAGTATTACTATTGACGGAAGTATTACTATTGACGAAAGTATTACTATTGACGGAAGTATACTATTGACGTATTACTATGACGGAAGTATTACTATTGACGAAAGTACTATTGACGAAAGTATTACTATTGACGGAATTACTATTGACGTACTATTGACGGAAGTATACTATTGACGGAAGTATTACTATTGACGAAGTATTACTATTGACGGAAGTATTACTATTGACGGAAGTATTACTATGACGGAAGTATTACTATGACGGAAGTATTACTATTGACGAAGTACTATTGACGTATTACTATTGACGGAAGTCTACTATTGAAGTATTACTTGACGAAGCGTATTCTATTGACGGAAGTATTACTATTGACAGTATTACTTGACGGAGTATTACTATTGACGAAAGTATTACTCTGACGGCCGTATTACTATTGACGAAAGTATTACTTGACGAAGTATTACTATTGACTATTACTATTGACGGCTTGATCTACTCTTGACGGCCTTCCTCTTGACGGAAATAGCCGTCTCCTCTTGCCGCCGTCTTTACTCTTGACGGCCGTCTTCCTCTTGCCGGCCGTATTCCTCTTGCCGGCCTTACTCTTGCCGCAGTCTCCTCTTGCCGGCCGACGGCCTCCTCTTGACGGGCCTTCCTCTTGCCGGCCGTCTTCCTCTGCCGCCCGTCTTCCTCTTGCCGAGTTCCTCTTGCCGGCCGTCTTCCTCTTGCCGGCCGTCTTCCTCTTGCCGGGTCTTCCTCTTGCCGCCCTCTTCCTCTTGCCGGCATTCCTCTTGCCGGCCTTCCTTGCCGGCTCCTCTTTGCTGCCGCACTTCTCTTGACGGCCGTCTTCTCTTGCCGGCCGTTTCCTCTTGCCGGCCGTCTTCCTCTTGCCTATTGCCGTCTTCCTCTTGCCGCCGTCTCCTCTTGCCGGCCGTCTTCCTCTTGCCGGCCTTCCTCTTGCCGGCCTTACTTGCCGGCCTGCCGTCTTCCTCTTGCCGGGTATTCCTCTTGCCGGCCTCTTGCCGGCATTCTCTGACGGTCTTCCTCTTGCCGCCCGTCTTATTGCCGGCCTTCCTCTTGCCGCCGTCTTCCTCTTGCCGCCGTCTTTCCTCTTGCCGGCCCGTCTTCCTCTTGCCGGCCGTCTTCCTCTTGCCGCGTCTTCCTCTTGCCGCCCGTATTCCTCTTGCCGCCCGTCTTCCTCTTGCCGGTCTTCCTCTTGCCGGCCTTCCTCTTGCCGGCCCTTGCCGGCCTCTTCTCTTGCCGGCTCCTCTTGACCGTCTTCCTCTTGCCCGTCTTCCTTGCCGGCCGTCTTCCTCTTGCCGCTATTCTTGCCTCGCCGGTCTTCCTCTTGCCGGCCGTCTTCCTCTTGCCGGCATTCCTCTTGCCGGTCTCCTCTTGCCGGCCTCTTCTTGCCGCTGCCGGCTCCTCTTGCCGGCATTCCTCTTGCCGCCGCCTTCCTCTTGCCGCCTCTTCCTCTTGCCGCCCGTCTTCCTTGCCGGCCGTCTTCCTCTTGCCGCGTCTTCCTCTTGCCGGCGTATTCCTCTTGCCGGCCTCTTCCTCTTGCCGGCTTCCTCTTGCTCTTTCTTGCCGGATCTTCCTCTTGCCGCCGTCTTCCTCTTGCCGGCATTCCTCTTGCCGGCCTTTACTCTTGCCGGCCTTCCTCTTGCGTCTTCCTCTTGCCGGGTCTTCCTATGCCGGCCGTCTTCCTTGCCGGTTCTCTGCCGGTCTTCCTCTTGCCGGACTCTTGACGGTCTTCCTCTGCCGTTTCCTCTTGCCGGGTCTTCCTTGCCGGCCTTCCTTGCCGCCTCTTCCTCTTGCCGGCCCTCTTGCCGCCGTCTTCCTCTTGACGGCCCGTCTCCTCTTGCTTCTTCTCTTGCCGCAGTCTCTCTTGCCTCTTCCTCTTGCCGCCTATTCCTCTTGACGTCTTCCTCTTGCCGCCCGTCTTTGACCGTCTTCCTTGCCGCCGTCTTCCTCTTGCCGCCGTCTTCCTCTGCCGGCCTTCCTCTTGCCGGCCGTCTTCCTCTTGCCGGCTCTTCCTCTTGCCGGCATTCCTCTTGCCGGCCTTACTCTTGCCGGCCTTCCTCTTGCCGCCGTCTTCCTCTTGGCCGGTTCCTCTTGACGTCTTCCTTGCCGGCCTTACTCTTGCCGGCCGTCTTCCTCTTGCCGGCCGTCTTCCTCTTGACGGCGTCTTCCTCTTGCCGGCCTCTTCCTTGCCGGACTCTTCCTCTTGCCGCCCGTCTTCCTTGCCGCCGTCTTCCTCTTGCCGGCCGTCTTCCTCTTGCCGGGCCTTCCTCTTGCCGCAGTATTCTTGCCGGCCGTCTTCCTCTTGCCGTCTTCCTCTTGCCGCCGTCTTCCTTGCGGCCTTCCTCTTGCCGCCCGTCTCCTCTTGCCGGCGTCTTCCTCTTGCCGGCATTCCTCTGCCGGTGCCGGCTCTTCCTCTTGCCGTCTTGCCGTCTTCCTCTTGCCGGCCGTTCCTCTTGCCGGCCCTCCTCTTGCCGCCGTCTTCCTCTTGCCGGCGTCTTCCTCTTGCCGCCGTCTTCCTCTTGCCGGAGTCTTCCTCTTGCCGCCGTCTTCCTCTTGCGGCGTCTTCTCTTGCCGGCCGTCTTCCTCTTGCCGGCCTCTTGCCGGCCCTCTTCCTCTTGCCCCGTCTTCCTCTTGCCGGCCCTCTTCCTCTTGCCGCCGTCTTCCTCTTGCCGCGTCTTCCTCTTGCCGGCCGTATTCCTCTTGCCGCCCGTCTTCTCTTGCCGCCCGTCTTCCTCTTGCCGGCATTCCTCTTGCCGGCCGTCTTCCTCTTGCCGCCCGTCTTCCTCTTGCCGCCCGTCTTCCTCTTGCCGGCCTCTTGCCGGCCTTCCTCTTGCCGCCGTCTTCCTCTTGCCGCGTCTTCCTCTTGCCGGCCGTCTTCCTCTTGCCGGCCGTCTTCCTCTTGCCGGCCTTCCTCTTGCCGGCCGTCTTCCTCTGCCGGCGTCTTCCTCTGCGCCCGTCTTCCTCTTGCCGGCCTTCCTCTTGCCGGCTTCCTCTTGCCGGGACTTCCTCTTGCCGGCCTTCCTCTTGCCGGGCCTTCCTCTTGCCGGCCGTCTTCTCTTGCCGCCCTCTTCCTCTTGCCGGCCGTCTTCCTCTTGCCGCCCGTCTTCCTTGCCGCCCGTCTTCCTCTTGCCGGTCTTCTTGCCGCCGTCTTCCTCTTGCCGGCCCTCTTGGCCTTCCTCTTGCCGCCGTCTTCCTCTTGCCGCCGTCTTCCTCTTGCCGCCCGTCTTCCTCTTGCCGCGTCTTCCTCTTGCCGGCCTTCCTCTTGCCGCCGTCTTCTCTTGCCGGCCTCTTCCTCTTGCCGCCTCTCCTCTTGCCGCCCGTCTGTTCCTCTTGCCGCCCTCTTCCTCTTGCCGCCGTCTTCCTCTTGCCGGCCGTCTTCCTCTTGCCGGCCTCTTCCTCTTGCCGCCGTCTTCCTCTTGCCGCCCGTCTTCTTGCCGCCCGTCTTCCTCTTGCCGCCCGTCTTCCTCTTGCCGCCCGTCTCTTGCGGCCGTCTTCCTCTTGCCGCCCGTCTTCCTCTTGCCGGCCGTCTTCCTCTGCCGCCGTCTTCCTCTTGCCGGCCGTCTTCCTCTTGCCGGCCCGTTCCTCTTGCCGGCCCGTCTTCCTCTTGCCGCCCGTCTTCTCTTGCCGGCTTCCTCTTGCCCGCCTTCCTCTTGCCCCGTCTTCTCTTGCCGGCCTTCCTCTTGCCGGCCTTCCTTGACGGCCTACGTCTTCTCTTGCCGGCCTTCCTCTTGCCGCCGTCTTCCTCTTGCCGCCGTCTTCCTCTGCCGTCTTACTTGCGGCCGTCTTCCTCTTGCCGCCCGTCTTCCTTGCCGCCGTCTTCCTCTTGCCGGCCTATTCCTCTTGCCGGCCGTCTTCTCTTGCCGCCGTCTTCCTCTTGCCGGCCGTCTCTCTTGCCGCCCGTCTTCCTCTTGCCGGCCGTCTTCCTCTTGCCGGCCCGTCTTCCTTGCCGGCTCTTCCTCTGCCGCCTATTATTGCCGGCCCGTCTTCCTCTTGCCGACTCTTCCTTGCCGCGTCTTCCTCTTGCCGGCCCTCTTGCCGGCCGTCTTCCTCTTGCCGGCCGTCTTCCTCTTGCGGCCGTCTTCCTCTTGCCGGCCGTCTTCCTCTTGCGCCTCTTCCTCTTGCCGGCCCGTCTTCCTCTTGCCGTCTCTCTTGCGGCCGTATTCCTCTTGCCGCCGTCTTCTCTTGCCGGCTTCCTCTTGCCGCCCGTCTCTTGCCGGCCGTCTTCCTCTTGCCGCCGTCTTCCTCTTGCCGGCCTCTTCCTCTTGCCGGCCCTTCCTCTTGCCGCGTCTTCCTCTTGCCGGCCCTCTTCTGCCGGCCGTCTTCCTCTTGCCGCCGTCTTCCTCTTGCCGCCGTCTTCCTCTTGCCGGCCGTCTTCCTCTTGCCGGCCTTCCTCTTGCCGGCCGTCTTCCTCTTGCCGGTCTTCCTCTTGCCGGCCGTCTTCCTCTTGCCGCCGTCTCCTCTTGCCGGCCCTCTTCCTCTTGCCGGCCTCTTCCTCTTGCGTATCTTGCCGGCCGTCTTCCTCTTGCCGCCCGTCTTCCTTGCCGCCCTCTTCCTTGCCGTCTTCCTCTTGCCGCCTCTTGCCGGCCGTCTTCCTCTTGCCGCCGTCTTCCTCTTGCCGCCCGTCTTCCTCTTGCCGGCTCCTCTTGCCGGCGTCTCCTATTGCCGTATCTTGCCGCCGTCTTCCTCTTGCCGCCTCTTCCTCTTGCCGGCCTCTTCTCTTGCCCGTCTTCCTCTTGCCGCCCGTCTTCCTCTTGACGGCCGTCTTCTCTTGCGGCCGTCTTCCTCTTGCCCTTCCTCTTGCCGCCGTCTTCCTCTTGCCGCCGTCTCTTGCCGGCGTCCTCTTGCCGTATTCCTCTTGCCGGCCCGTCTTCCTCTTGCCGCCTCTCTCTTGCCGGCCTCTTCCTCTTGCCGGCCGTCTTCTCTTGCCGGCATTCTCTTGCCCCGCCTCTTCTCTTGCCGGCCGTCTTCCTCTTGCCGGCCGTCTTCCTCTTGCCGGCCGTCTTCCTCTTGCCGGCCGTCTTCCTCTTGCCGGCCGTCTTCCTCTTGCCGGCCCGTCTTCCTCTTGCCGCCCTCTTCCTCTTGCCGCCCTTTCTTGCCGGCGTCTTCCTCTTGCCGGCTCTTCCTCTTGCCGGCCCGTCTTCCTCTTGCCGGCCGTCTTCCTCTTGCCGGCCGTCTTCCTCTTGCCGGCCTCTTCCTCTTGCCGCCGTCTTCCTCTTGCCGGCCGTCTTCCTCTTGCCGGCCCCTCTTGCCGGCCCGTCTTCCTCTTGCCGCCTCTTCCTCTTGCCGGCCGTCTTCCTCTTGCCGGCCGTCTTCCTCTTGCCGGCCTCTCCTCTTGCCGGCCCTTCCTCTTGCCGGCCGTCTTCCTCTTGCCGGCCGTCTTCCTCTTGCCGGCCGTCTTCCTCTTGCCGCCCGTCTTCCTCTTGCCGCCGTCTTCCTCTTGCCGGCCGTCTTCCTCTTGCCGGCCTTTCCTCTTGCCGCTCTTCCTCTTGCCGGCCTCTCCTCTTGCCCCCCGTCTTCCTCTTGCCGGCCTCTTCCTCTTGCCGCCGGCCGTCTTCTCTTGCCGGCCCGTCTTCCTCTTGCCGGCTTCCTCTTGCCGCCGTCTTCCTCTTGCCGCCGTCTTCCTCTTGCCGGCCTCTTCCTCTTGCCGGCCGTCTTCCTCTTGCCGGCCATTCCTCTTGCCGGCCGTCTTCCTCTTGCCGGCGTCTCTTGCCGGCCGTCTTCTCTTGCCGGCCGTCTTCCTCTTGCCGCCCGTTCCTCTTGCCGGCACTTCCTCTTGCCGGCCGTCTTCCTCTTGCCGGCCGTCTTCCTCTTGCCGCCGTCTTCCTCTTGCCGGCCGTCTTCCTCTTGCCGGCCGTCTTCCTCTTGCCGGCCGTCTTCCTCGCCCGTCTTCCTCTGCCGGCCGTCTTCCTCTTGCCGCCCGTCTTCCTCTTGCCGGCCGTCTTCCTCTTGCCGGCCGTCTTCTTGCCGGCCGTCTTCCTCTTGCCGCCGTCTTCCTCTTGCCGGCCTTCCTCTTGCGCCGTCTTCCTCTTGCCGCCTCCGTCTTCCTCTTGCCGGCCCTCTTCCTCTTGCCGGCCTCTTCCTCTTGCCGCCGTCTTCTCTTGCCGGCTTCCTCTTGCCGGCCGTCTTCCTCTTGCCGCCCTCTCTTGTCTGCCGTATTCCTCTTGCCGCCGTCTCCTCTTGCCGCCGTCTTCCTCTTGCCGCCCGTCTTCCTCTTGCCGGCCGTCTTCCTCTTGCCGGCCTCTTCCTCTTGCCGCGCCGTCTTCCTCTTGCCGGCCGTCTTCCTCTTGCCGCCGTCTTCCTCTTGCCGGCCGTCTTCCTCTTGCCGGCTCTCTTCCTCTTGCCGGCCTCTTCCTCTTGCCGGCCGTCTTCCTCTTGCCGGCCCGTCTTCCTCTTGCGCCCGTCTTCTCTTGCCGGCGTCCTCTGCCGCCGTTCCTCTTGCCGGCCTCTTCCTCTTGCCGGCTCTTCCTCTTGCCGGCCTCTTCTGCCCGTCTTTCTTGCCGGCTCTCTCTTGCCGCCGTCTTCCTTGCCGCCCTCTTCCTCTGCCGCACTTCCTCTTGCCGGCCGTCTTCCTCTTGCCGGCCGTCTCTTGCGGCCGTCTTCCTCTTGCCGGCCTTCCTCTTGCGCCGTCTTCCTCTTGCCGCGTCTTCCTCTTGCCGGCCGTCTTCTCTTGCCGGCCGTATCTTGCCCTTCTTCCTCTTGCCGCCCTTCCTCTTGCCGGCCGTCTTGCCGCCCGTCTTCCTCTTGCCGGCCTTCTCTTGCCGGCCGTCTTCCTCTTGCCGGCCGTCTTCCTCTTGCCGCCCTTCCTCTTGCCGGCCGTCTTCCTCTTGCCGGCCCTCTCTTGCCGGCGTCTCTCTTGCCGGCTTCCTCTTGCGGCCTCTTCTCTTGCCGGCCGTCTTCCTCTTGCCGGCCGTCTTCCTCTTGCCGGCCGTTCCTCTTGCCGGGCCTTCTCTTGCCGCCCGTCTTCCTCTTGCCGGCCGTCTCCTCTTGCCGCCCGTCTTCCTTGCCGGCCTCTCCTCTTGCCGGCCGTCTTCCTCTTGCCGCCCGTCTTCCTTGCCGTCCTCTTGCCGCGTCTTCCTCTTGCCGGCCTCTTCCTCTTGCCGCCCGTCTTCCTCTTGCCGGCCGTCTTCCTCTTGCGCCTCTTCCTCTTGCCGGCCGTCTTCCTCTTGCCGGCCGTCTTCCTCTTGCCGGCCTTCCTCTTGCCGCCGTCTCCTCTTGCCGGCCGTCTTCCTCTTGCCGCCCGTCTTCTCTTGCCGCCCGTTCCTCTTGCCGCCCGTCTTCCTCTGCCGCCGTCTTCCTCTTGCCGGCCGTCTTCCTCTTGCCGCCGTCTTCCTCTTGCCGCCCGTCTTCCTCTTGCCGGCCGTCTTCCTCTTGCCGCCGTCTTCCTCTTGCCGTCTTCCTCTTGCCGGCGTCTTCTCTTGCCGCCCGTCTTCCTCTTGCCGGCCGTCTTCCTCTTGCCGCCCGTCTTCCTCTTGCCGCCGTCTTCCTCTTGCCGGCCGTCTTCCTCTTGCCGCGTCTTCCTCTGCCGCCCGTCTTCCTCTTGCCGGCCGTCTTCCTCTTGCCGCCGTCTTCCTCTTGCGGCCGTCTTCTCTTGCCGGCCGTCTTCCTCTGCCGCCGTCTTCCTCTTGCCGGCCGTCTTCCTCTTGCCGCCCGTCTCCTCTTGCCGCCGTCTTCCTCTTGCCGGCCTCTTCCTCTTGCCGGCCGTCTTCCTCTTGCCGCCGTCTTCCTCTTGCCGCCGTCTTCCTCTTGCCGGCTTCCTCTGCCGGCCTCTTCTCTTGCCGCCCGTCTTCCTCTTGCCGGCCGTCTTCCTCTTGCCGCCGTCTTCCTCTTGCCGGCGTCTCCTCTTGCCGGCCCGTCTTCCTCTTGCCGCCGTCTTCCTCTGCCGCCCGTCTTCCTCTTGCCGCCCGTCTTCCTCTTGCCGCCGTCTTCCTCTGCCGCGTCTTCCTCTTGCCGCCCGTCTTCCTCTTGCCGCCCGTCTTCCTCTTGCCGGCCGTCTTCTCTTGCCGCCCGTCTTCCTCTTGCCGCCCGTCTTCCTCTTGCCGGCCGTCTTCTCTTGCCGGTCTCCTCTTGCCGCCGTCTTCTCTTGCCGCCCGTCTTCCTCTTGCCGGCCGTCTTCTCTTGCCGGCCGTCTTCCTCTTGCCGGCCGTCTTCTCTTGCCGCCGTCTTCCTCTTGCCGGCCGTCTTCCTCTTGCCGCCCGTCTCTTGCCGGCGTCTCCTCTTGCCGCCCGTCTTCCTCTTGCCGCCGTCTTCCTCTCTTGCCGCCGTCTTCCTCTTGCCGGCGTCTTCCTCTTGCCGCCGTCTTCCTCTTGCCGGCGTCTTCCTCTTGCCGGCCGTCTCCTCTGCCGCCCGTCTTCCTCTTGCCGGCCTCTTCCTCTTGCCGGCAGTCTTCCTCTTGCCGCCCGTCTTCCTCTTGCCGGCCGTCTTCCTCTTGCCGCCGTCCCTTGCCGGCCGTCTTCCTCTTGCCGGCCGTCTTCCTCTTGCCGGCCGTCTCTCTTGCCGCCGTCTTCCTCTTGCCGGCCGTCTTCCTCTTGCCGGCCGTCTTCTCTTGCGGCCGTCTTCCTCTTGCCGCCCGTCTTCCTTGCCGCCGTCTTCCTCTTGCCGCCGTCTTCCTCTTGCCGCCCGTCTCCTCTTGCCGGCCGTCTTCCTCTTGCCGGCAGTCTTCCTCTTGCCGGCCGTCTTCCTCTTGCCGGCCGTCTTCTCTGCCGCCGTCTTCCTCTTGCCGCCCGTCTTCTCTTGCCGCCTCTTCCTCTTGCCGCCCGTCTCCTCTTGCCGCCGTCTTCTCTTGCCGCCCGTCTTCCTCTTGCCCGCCGTCTTCCTCTTGCCGGCCCGTCTTCCTCTTGCCGGCCGTCTTCCTCTTGCCGCCCGTCTTCTCTGCGGCCGTCTTCCTCTTGCCGGCGTCTTCCTCTTGCCGGCCCGTCTTCTCTTGCGCGTCTTCCTCTGCCGCCGTCTTATCTTGCCGCCGTCTTCCTCTTGCCGCCTCTTCCTCTTGCCGCCCGTCTTCCTCTTGCCGCTTCCTCTTGCCGCCCGTCTTCCTCTTGCCGCCGTCTTCCTCTTGCCGCCCGTCTTCCTCTTGCCGGCCGTCTTCCTTGCCGCCCGTCTTCCTCTTGCCGGCCGTCTTCCTCTTGCCGGCCGTCTCTCTTGCCGCCCGTCTTCCTCTTGCCGCCGTCTTCCTCTTGCCGCCCGTCTTCCTCTTGCCGGCCGTCTTCCTCTGCCCGGCCATTCCTCTTGCCGCCCGTCTTCCTCTTGCCGGCCGTCTTCCTCTGCGGCCGTCTTCCTCTTGCCGCCCGTCTTCCTCTTGCCGGCCGTCTCTCTTGCCGCTCTCCTTGCCGCCCGTCTTCCTCTTGCCGGCCGTCTTCCTCTTGCCGGCCGTCTTCCTCTTGCCGCCCGTCTTCTCTTGCCGGCGTCTTCCTCTTGCCGCCCGTCTTCCTCTGCCGCCGTCTTCCTCTTGCCGGCAGTCTTCCTCTTGCCGCCGTCTTCCTCTTGCCGGCCGTCTCCTCTTGCCGCCGTATCTCTTGCCGCCGTCTTCCTCTTGCCGCCGTCTTCCTCTTGCCGCCGTCTTCCTCTTGCCGCCGTCTTCCTTGCGGCCGTCTTCCTCTTGCCGGCCGTCTTCCTCTTGCCGCGTCTTCCTCTTGCCGCCGTCTTCTTGCCGCCCGTCTTCCTCTTGCCGCCCGTCTTCCTCTTGCCGCCGTCTCTTGCGTCCTCTTGCCGCCGTCTTCCTCTTGCCGGCGTTCCTCTTGCCGGCCGTCTTCTCTTGCCGAACTTCCTTGCCCGTTCCTCTGCCGTCTTATTGCCGCCGTCTTCCTCTTGCCGGCCGTCTTCCTCTTGCCGGCCGTCTTGCCCTCTGCCGTCTTCCTCTTGCCGGCCGTCTTCTCTTGCCGCCCGTCTTCTCTTGCCGCCGTTCCTCTTGCCGGCCCGTCTTCCTCTTGCCGGCGTCTTCCTCTTGCCGCCCGTTCCTCTTGCCGGATCTCTCTTGCCGCCGTCTTCCTCTGCGGCCGTCTTCCTCTTGCCGCCCGTCTTCCTCTTGCCGCCGTCTTCCTTGCCGCCCGTCTTCCTCTTGCCGCCGTCTTCCTCTTGCCGGCGTCTTCCTCTTGCCGGCGTCTTCCTCTTGCCGGCCGTCTTCTCTTGCGCCGTCTTCCTCTGCCGGCCTTCCTCTTGCCGCCGTCTTCCTCTTGCCGCCCGTCTTCCTCTTGCCGGCCGTCTTCCTCTTGCCGCCCGTCTTCCTCTTGCCGGCCGTCTTCCTCTTGCCGCCGTCTTCCTCTTGCCGCCGTCTTCCTCTTGCCGGCCGTCTTCCTCTTGCCGGCCGTCTTCCTCTTGCCGCCGTCTTCCTCTTGCCGCCGTCTTCTCTTGCCGGCGTCTTCCTCTTGCCGCCGTCTTCTCTTGCCGCCCGTATTCCTCTTGCCGGCCGTCTTCCTCTTGCCGCCCGTCTTCCTCTTGCGGCCGTCTTCCTCTTGCCGCCGTCTTCCTCTTGCCGCCCGTCTTCCTCTTGCCGGCCGTCTTCCTCTGCGCGTCTTCTCTTGCGCCCGTCTCTCTTGCCGGCCGTCTTCCTCTTGCCCGGCCGTCTTCCTCTTGCCGGCCGTCTTCCTCTTGCCGCCGTCTTCCTCTTGCCGCCCGTCTTCCTCTTGCCGGCCGTCTTCCTCTTGCCGCCGTCTTCCTCTTGCCCGTCTTCCTCTTGCCGGCCCGTTCCTCTTGCCGCGTCTTCCTCTTGCCGGCCGTCTTCTCTTGCCGCCCGTCTTCCTCTTGCCGCCCGTCTTCCTCTTGCCGGCCGTCTTCCTCTTGCCGGCCGTCTTCCTCTTGCCGGCCGTCTTCCTCTTGCCGCCCGTCTTCCTCTTGCCGGCCGTCTTCTAGCCCCGTTCCTCTTGCCGCCCGTCTTCCTCTTGCCGGCCGTCTTCCTCTTGCCGGCCGTCTTCTCTTGCCGCCCGTCTTCTCTTGCCGCCGTCTTCCTCTTGCCGCCCGTCTTCCTCTTGCCGCCCGTCTTCCTCTTGCCGGCGTCTTCTGCCGCCGTCTTCCTCTTGCGGCCGTCTTCCTCTTGCCGGCCGTCTTCCTCTTGCCGCCCGTCTTCCTCTTGCCGGCCGTCTTCCTCTTGCCGGCCCGTCTTCCTCTGCCGGCTCTTCCTCTCTTGCCGCCCGTCTCTTGCGGCAGTCTTCCTCTGCGGCCGTATTCTCTTGCCGACTCTTCCCTTGCCGCGTCTTCCTCTTGCCGCCGTTCCTCTTGCGCCGTCTTCCTCTTGCCGGCCGTCTTCTCTTGCCGCCCGTCTTCCTCTTGCCGGCCGTCTTCCTCTTGCCGCCGTCTTCCTCTTGCCGGCAGTTCCTCTTGCCGCGTCTTCCTCTTGCCGCCCGTATTCCTCTTGCCGCCGTCTTCCTCTTGCGGCCGTCTTCCTCTTGCCGCCCGTCTTCCTCTTGCCGCCGTCTTCCTCTTGCCGGCCGTCTTCCTCTTGCCGCCGTCTTCCTCTTGCCGGCCGTCTCTCTTGCCGCCGTCTTCCTCTTGCCGGCCGTCTTCCTCTTGCCGCCGTCTTCCTCTTGCCCGTCTTCTCTTGCCGCCCGTCTTCCTCTTGCCGCCCGTCTTCCTCTTGCCGGCCGTCTTCCTCTTGCCGGCGTCTTCCTCTTGCCGCCCGTCTTCCTCTTGCCGCCGTCTTCCTCTGCCGCCGTCTTCCTCTTGCCGGTCTTCCTCTTGCCGCCGTCTTCCTCTTGCCGGCCGTCTTCCTCTTGCGCCGTCTTCTCTTGCCGCCCTCTCTTGCCGCCGTCCTCTTGCCGGCCGTCTTCCTCTTGCCGGCGTCTTCCTCTTGCCGGCCGTCTTCCTCTGCCGCCGTCTTCCTCTTGCCGCCCGTCTTCCTCTGCCGCCGTCTTCCTCTTGCCGGCCGTCTTCCTCTTGCCGCCCGTCTTCCTCTTGCCGGCCGTCTTCCTCTTGCCTTCCTCTTGCCGGCCGTCTTCCTCTTGCCGGCCGTCTTCCTCTTGCCGCCGTCTCCTTGCCGCCCGTCTTCCTCTTGCCGGCCGTCTTCCTCTTGCCGCCCGTCTTCCTCTGCCGCCCGTCTCCTCTTGCCGCTTCCTCTTGCGCCGTCTTCCTCTTGCCGGCCGTCTTCCTCTTGCCGCCGTCTTCCTCTTGCCGCCCGTCTTCCTCTGCCGCCCGTCTTCCTCTTGCCGCCCGTCTCCTCTTGCCGCCGTCTTCTCTTGCGGCCGTCTCCTCTTGCCGGCCGTCTTCCTCTTGCCGCCCGTCTTCCTCTTGCCGCCCGTTCCTCTTGCCGCCGTCTTCCTTGCCGGCCGTCCCTCTTGCGCCCGTCTTCCTCTTGCCGCCGTCTTCCTCTTGCCGCCGTCTTCCTCTTGCGCCGTCTTCCTCTTGCCGGCCGTCTTCCTCTTGCCGCCGTCTTCCTCTTGCCGTCTCCTCTTGCCGGCCGTCTTCCTCTTGCCGCCCGTCTTCCTCTTGCCGCCCGTTCCTCTGCCGGCCGTCTTCTCTGCCGCCGTCTTCCTCTTGCCGGCCGTCTTCCTCTTGCCGCCCGTCTTCCTCTTGCCGCCGTATTCCTCTTGCGGCGTTCCTCTTGCCGGCCGTCTTCCTCTTGCCGCCGTTCCTCTTGCCGGCCGTCTTCCTCTTGCCCCCGTCTTCCTCTTGCCGGCGTCTCCTCTTGCCGCCCGTCTTCCTCTTGCCGCCGTCTTCTCTTGCCGGCCGTCTTCCTCTTGCCGCCGTCTTCCTCTTGCCGCCGTCTTCCTCTTGCCGCCGTCTTCCTCTTGCCGCCGTCTTCCTCTGCCGGCCGTTCCTCTTGCCGGCCGTCTTCCTCTTGCCGGCGTCTTCTCTTGCCGGCCGTCTTCCTCTGCCGCCCGTCTTCCTCTTGCCGGCCGTCTTCCTCTTGCCGGCCTCTTCCTCTTGCCGGCCGTCTTCCTCTTGCCGGCCGTCTTCCTCTTGCCGCCCGTCTTCCTCTTGCCGCCGTTCCTCTTGCCGCCGTCTTCTCTTGCCGCCCGTCTTCCTCTTGCCGGCCGTCTCCTCTTGCCGCCGTCTTCCTCTTGCCGGCCGTCTCTCTTGCCGGCCGTCTTCCTCTGCCGGCCGTATTCCTCTTGCCGCGTCTTCTCTTGCCGGCCGTCTTCCTCTTGCCGCCGTCTTCCTCTTGCCGCCGTCTTCCTTGCCGCCCGTCTTCCTCTTGCCGCCGTCTTCCTCTTGCCGGCCGTCTTCCTCTTGCCGCCCGTCTTCCTCTTGCCGCCCGTCTTCCTCTTGCCGGCCGTCTTCCTCTTGCCGGCCGTCTTCTCTTGCCGGCCGTCTTCCTCTTGCCGCCCGTCTTCCTCTTGCCGGCCGTCTTCCTCTTGCCGGCCGTCTTCTCTTGCGGCCGTCTCCTCTTGCCGGCCGTCTTCCTGCCGCCGTCTTCCTCTTGCCGCCCGTCTTCCTCTTGCCGTCTTCCTCTTGCCGCCCGTCTCTGCCGGCCGTCTCCTCTGCCGCCCGTCTTCTCTTGCCGCCGTCTTCCTCTTGCCGCCGTCTTCCTCTTGCCGGCCCGTCTTCCTCTTGCCGGCCGTCTTCCTCTTGCGCCCGTCTTCCTCTTGCCGCCCGTCTTCCTCTTGCCGCCGTCTTCCTCTTGCCGCCCGTTCCTCTTGCCGGCGTCTTCCCCGGCCCGTATTCCTCTTGCCGCCGTCTTCCTCTTGCCGGCGTCTTCTCTTGCCGGCCGTCTTCCTCTTGCCGCCCGTCTTCCTCTTGCCGCCCGTCTTCCTCTTGCCGGCCGTCTTCCTCTTGCCGCCTCTTCCTCTTGCCGCCCGTCTTCCTCTGCCGCCGTCTCTCTTGCCGGCCGTCTTCCTCTTGCCGCCCTCTCCTCTTGCCGGCGTCTTCCTCTTGCCGGCCGTCTTCCTCTTGCCGGCCGTCTTCTCTTGCCCGTCTTCCTCTTGCCGCCGTCTTCCTCTTGCGGCCGTATTTCCTCTTGCCGGCCGTCTTCCTCTTGCCGCCCGTCTTCCTCTTGCCGGCCGTCTTCCTTGCGGCGTCTTCCTCTTGCCGCCCGTCTTCCTCTTGCCCGTATCCTCTTGCCGCCCTTCCTCTTGCCGGCCGTCTTCCTCTTGCCGCAGTCTTCCTCTTGCCGCCGTCTTCTCTTGCCGCCGTCTTCTCTTGCCGCCGTCTTCCTCTTGCCGCCGTCTTCCTCTTGCCGGCCGTTCTCTGCCGGCAGTCTTCCTCTTGCCGCCGTCTTCCTCTTGCCGGCCGTCTTCCTCTTGCCGCCGTCTTCCTCTTGCCGCCGTCTTCCTCTTGCCGGCAGTCTTCCTCTTGCCGGCCGTCTTCCTCTTGCCGCCCGTTCCTCTTGCCGGCCGTCTTCCTCTTGCCGGCCTTCCTCTTGCCGCCGTCTTCCTCTTGCCGGCCGTCTTCCTCTTGCCGCCCGTCTTCCTCTTGCCGCCGTCTTCCTTGCCGGCCGTCTTCCTCTTGCCGCCGTCTTCCTCTTGCCGCCGTCTCCTCTTGCCGGCCGTCTCTCTTGCCGCCGTCTTCTCTTGCGGCCGTCTTCCTCTTGCCGCCGTCTTCCTCTTGCCGGCCGTCTTCCTCTTGCCGCCCGTCTTCCTCTTGCCGCCCGTCTTCCTCTTGCCGCCCGTCTTCCTCTTGCCGGCCGTCTTCCTCTTGCCGCCGTCTTCCTTGCCGGCAGTCTTCTCTGCCGGCCGTCTTCCTCTTGCCGGCGTCTTCCTCTGCCGGCCGTTCTCTTGCCGGCGTCTTCCTCTTGCCGCCCGTCTCCTTGCCGCCCGTCTTCCTCTTGCCGCCCGTCTTCCTCTTGCCGCCCGTCTTCCTCTTGCGCCGTCTTCCTTGCCGCCCCTCCTCTTGCCCCGTCTCCTCTTGCCGCCCGTCTTCTCTTGCCGCCCGTCTTCCTCTTGCCGGCGTCTTCCTCTTGCCGGCGTCTTCCTCTTGCCGGCCGTCTTCCTCTTGCCGCCCGTCTTCCTCTTGCCGGCCGTCTTCTTGCCGGCCGTCTTCCTCTTGCCGCCCGTCTTCCTCTGCCGCCGTCTTCTCTTGCCGCGTCTCCTCTTGCGCCCGTCTCCTCTTGCCGGCTCTTCCTCTTGCCGGCCCGTCTTCCTCTTGCCGGCCGTCTTCCTCTTGCCGGCCGTCTTCCTCTTGCCGGCCGTCTTCCTCTTGCCGGCCGTCTTCCTCTTGCCGCCGTTCTTCCTCTGCCCCCGTCTCTCTTGCCGCCGTCTCCTCTTGCCGGCCGTCTTCTCTTGCCGGCCGTCTTCCTCTTGCGGCCGTCTTCCTCTTGCCGGCCGTCTTCCTCTTGCCGCCGTCTTCCTTGCCGGCCGTCTTCCTCTTGCCGCCGTCTTCCTCTTGCCGCCCGTTCCTCTTGCCGCCCGTCTTCCTCTTGCCGGCGTCTTCCTCTGCCGGCCGTCTTCCTCTTGCCGGCCCGTCTCTCTGCCGGCCGTCTTCTCTTGCCGCCGTCTTCCTCTTGCCGGCCGTCTTCCTCTTGCGGCCGTCTTCCTCTTGCCGCTTCCTCTTGCCGCCGTCTCCTTGCCGCCCGTTCCTCTTGCCGGCCGTCTTCCTCTTGCCGGCCGTTCCTCTTGCCGCCGTCTTCCTTGCGGCCGTCTTCTCTTGCCGGCCGTCTTCCTCTTGCCGGCCGTCTTCCTCTTGCCGGCCGTCTTCCTCTTGCCGGCCGTCTTCCTCTTGCCGCCCGTCTTCCTCTTGCCGCCGTCTTCCTCTGCCGCCCGTCTTCCTCTTGCCGCCGTCTTCCTCTTGCCCGGCCGTCTTCCTCTTGCCGGCAGTCTTCCTCTTGCCGGCCGTCTTCCTCTGCCGCCCGTCTTCTCTTGCCGCCCGTCCTCTTGCCGCCGTCTTCCTCTTGCCGGCCGTCTTCCTCTTGCCCGTCTTCCTCTTGCCGCCGTCTTCCTCTTGCCGCCCGTCTTCCTTGCCGGCCGTCTTCCTCTTGCCGCCCGTCTTCCTCTTGCCGGCCGTCTTCTCTTGCCGGCCGTCTCCTTGCCGCCGTCTTCCTCTTGCCGCCGTCTTCCTCTTGCCGGCCGTCTTCCTCTTGCCGCCCTTCCTCTTGCCGCGTCTTCCTCTTGCGCCCGTCTTCCTCTTGCCGGCCGTCTTCCTCTTGCCGCGTCTTCCTCTTGCCGCCCGTCTTCCTCTTGCCGGCCGTCTTCCTCTGCCGCCGTCTTCCTCTTGCCGCCGTCTTCCTCTTGCCGGCCGTCTTCCTCTGCCGGCCGTCTTCTCTTGCCGCCGTCTTCCTCTTGCCGCCCGTCTTCCTCTTGCCGGCCGTCTTCTCTTGCCGCCCGTCTCCTCTTGCCGCCGTCTTCCTCTTGCCGCCCGTCTTCCTCTGCCCGTCTTCCTTGCCGCCGTCTTCTCTGCCGCCCGTCTTCCTCTTGCCGCCGTCTTCCTCTTGCCGGCACTCCTCTTGCCGGCCGTCTTCCTCTTGCCGCCCGTCTTCCTCTTGCCGGCCGTCTTCCTCTTGCCGGCCGTCTTCCTCTTGCCGCCCGTCTTCCTCTTGCCGCCGTCTCCTCTTGCCGCCCGTCTTCCTCTTGCCCCGTCTTCCTCTTGCCGCCGTCTTCCTCTTGCCGCCCGTCTTCCTCTTGCGGCCGTCTTCCTCTGCCGGCCGTTCCTCTTGCCGGCCCGTCTTCCTCTTGCCGGCCGTCTTCCTCTTGCCGCCGTCTTCCTCTTGCCGGCCGTCTTCTCTTGCCGGCCGTCTTCCTCTTGCCCGAGTCTTCCTCTTGCCGCCGTCTTCTCTTGCCGGCCGTCTTCCTCTTGCCGGCCGTCTTCCTCTTGCCGGCCGTCTTCCTCTTGCCGGCCGTCTTCCTCTTGCCGGCCGTCTTCCGCCCGTCTTCCTCTTGCCGCCCGTCTTTCCTCTTGCCGGCCGTCTTCCTCTTGCCGCCCGTCTTCCTCTTGCCGGCCGTCTTCCTCTTGCCGGCCGTCTTCCTCTGCGGCCGTCTTCCTCTTGCCGCCCGTCTTCTCTTGCCGCCGTCTTCCTCTTGCCGCCGTCTTCCTCTTGCCGGCCGTCTTCTCTTGCCGCCGTCTTCCTCTTGCCGTCTTCCTCTTGCCGGCCCGTCTTCCTTGCCGCCCGTCTTCCTCTTGCCGGCCGTCTTCCTCTTGCCGCCCGTCTTCCTCTTGACGGCCGTCTTCTCTTGCCGCCGTCTTCCTCTGCCGCCCGTCTCCTCTTGCCGCCGTCTTCCTCTTGCCGCCGTCTTCCTCTTGCCCCCGTCTTCCTCTTGCCGGCCGTCTTCCTCTTGCCGGCCGTCTTCCTCTTGCCGGCCGTCTTCCTCTTGCCGGCAGTCTTCCTCTTGCCGGCCGTCTTCCTTGCCGGCCGTCTTCCTCTTGCCGGCCGTCTTCCTCTTGCCGCCCGTCTTCTCTGCCGCCGTCTTTCTTGCCGCGTTCCTCTTGCCGCCGTCTTCCTCTTGCCGGCCGTCTTCCTCTTGCCGCAGTCTTCCTCTTGCCGGCCGTCTTCCTCTTGCCGCCCGTATTCTCTTGCCGCCGTCTTCCTCTTGCCGCCCGTCTTCCTCTTGCCGGCCGTCTTCCTCTTGCCGCCCGTCTTCCTCTGCCGGCCGTCTTCCTCTTGCGGCCGTCTTCCTCTTGCCGCCGTCTTCCTCTTGCCGCCGTCTTCCTCTTGCCGCCCGTTTGCCGCCGTCTTCCTCTTGCCGCCCGTCTTCCTCTTGCCGGCCGTCCTCTTGCGCCGTCTTCCTCTTGCCGCCCGTCTTCTTGCCGGCAGTCTTCCTCTTGCCGGCCGTCTTCTTGCCGGCCTTCCTCTTGCCGGCTCTTTCTTGCCGGCAGTCTCTTGCCGCCGTCTTCCTTGACGCGTCTTCCTTGCCGCCGTATTCCTCTTGCCGGCTCTCTTGCCGGCGTCTTCTCTTGACCGTCTTCCTCTTGCCGACTCTGACGCCGTCTTCTCTTGCCGCCGTCTTCTCTTGCCGCGCCGTATTACTTGCCGGCCGTCTTCCTCTTGACGCCGTCTTCCTCTTGCCGGCTTCCTTTACTCTTGCCGCCCGTCTTCCTCTTGCCGTTCTTGACGGAAGTTCCTCTTGCGCCCGTCTTCCTTGCCGCCCGTCTTCCTTGCCGCAGTCTTCCTGCCGGAAGTATTACTCTTGCCGCGTCTCTATTGCCGGAATTCTCTTGACGACAGTCTTCCTTGCCGCCGTCCCTCTTGCCGGCCTTCTTGCCGGCCGTTCCTCTTGCCGCCGTATACTATTGACGTCTTACTCTTGACGCCCGTCTCTATCCTCTTGACGGCCTTTCTTGACGCCGTCTTACTATTGCACGTATTACTCTTGCCGGCAGTATTACTCTTGCCGGCCGTTTCTATTGACGGCCGTCTTCCTCTTGCCGGCCGTATTACTATTGACGGCCGTCTTCCTTGACGCCCGTATTACTATTGACGGAGTATTACTTGACGGAAGTTCCTATTGCCGGCCGTATTCCTTGCCGGCGCCGTATTCCTATTGGACGTCCTCTTGCCGCAGTATTACTATTGACGAAGTATACTATTGACGTATTACTCTTGACGACAGTATTACTATTGACGGCAGTACTTGACGAGTATTACTATTGACGGAAGTATTACTATTGACGGAAGTATCTTACTATTGACGGATTACTATTGACGAGTATTACTATTGACGGAATATTACTTGACGGACGGTATTTCCTTGACGAGTATTACTATTGACGGAAGTATTATTGACGATTGACGCGTCTTACTATTGACGGAATATTACTTGACGAAAGTATTACTATTGACGGAAGTATTACTATTGACGGAAGTATTGACGACTATTGACGGAAGTATTACTATTGACGGAAGTATTACTATGACGGCATTACTATTGACGGGTTACTATTGACGGAATATTACTTGACGGAGTATTACTTGACGGAATTACTATTGACGAAAGTTACTATGACGGAAGTATTTATTGACGGAATTACTATTGACGAAGTACTATTGACGGAAGTATTACTATTGGAAGTATTACTATTGACGGAAGTATACTATTGACGAAAGTATTACTATTGACGAAGTATTACTATTGACGTATACTATTGACGGAATTACTATTGACGGAAGTATTACTTGACGAAGTATTATATTGACGGACTATTGACGGAAGTTACTATTGACGGAAGTATTATGACGAAAGTATTACTTGGAAGTATTACTATTGACGGAAGTATTACTATTTACGAAAGTATTACTATTGACGGAAATATTACTATTGACGAAAGTATTACTATTGACGAAATCTTACTATTGACGAAAGTATTACTATTGACGGAAGTATTACTATTGACGAAAGTATTACTATTGACGAAAGTATTACTATTGACGGAAGTATTACTATTGCCGAAAGTATTAGTAATGACGAAAGTATTACTATTGACGGAAGTTTACTATTGACGAGTATTACTATTGACGGAAGTACTATTGACGAAAGTATTACTATTGACGAAAGTATTACTATTGACGGAAGTATTACTATTGACGGAAGTATTACTATTGACGAAGTATTACTATTGACGAAGTATTACTATTGACGGAAATATTACTATTGACGAAATATTACTATTGACGAAATATTACTATTGACGAAAGTATTACTATTGACGGAAATTATACTATTGACGAAAGTATTACTATTGACGGAAATATTACTTGACGGAAGTTACTATTGACGGAAGTATTACTATTGACGCAAGTATTACTATTGACGAAAGTATTACTATTGACGGAAGCATTACTATCGACGACCTATTACTATTGCCGGAAGTATTACTATTGACGAACGCATTACTATTGACGAAGTATTACTATTGACGAAATATACTATTGACGGAAGTATTACTATTGACGGAAGTATTACTATTGACGAAAGTATTACTATTGACGAAAGTATTACTATTGACGGAAGTATTACTATTGACGGACTATTGACGAAAGTATTACTATTGACGGAAGTATTACTATTGACGAAGTATTACTATTGACGAAGTATTACTATTGACGGAAGTATTACTATTGACGAAAGTATTACTATTGACGAAAGTATTACTATTGACGGAAGTATTACTATTGACGAAAGTATTACTATTGACGGAAGTATTACTATTGACGAAAGTATTACTATTGACGGAAGTATTACTATTGACGAAAGTATTACTATTGACGAAAGTATTACTATTGACGGAAGTATTACTATTGACGGAAGTATTAATATTGACGAAAGTATTACTATTGACGAAAGTATTACTATTGACGGAAGTATTACCATTGACGAAAGTATTACCATTGACGAAAGTATTACTATTGACGAAAGTATTTTTATTGACGGAAGTATTACTATTGACGGAAGTATTACTATTGACGGAAGTATTACTATTGACGAAAGTATTACTATTGACGGAAGTATTACTATTGACGAAAGTATTACTATTGACGAAGTATTACTATTGACGGAAGTATTACTATTGACGAAAGTATTTTTATTGACGGAAGTATTACTATTGACGGAAGTATTACTATTGACGGAAGTATTACTATTGACGGAAGTATTACCATTGACGAAAGTATTACTATTGACGGAAGTATTACTATTGACGAAAGTATTACTATTGACGGAAGTATTACTATTGACGGAAGTATTACTATTGACGGAAGTATTACTATTGACGAAGTATTACTATTGACGAAAGTATTACTATTGACGAAAGTATTACTATTGACGAAAGTATTACTATTGACGAAGTATTACTATTGACGAAGTATTACTATTGACGGAAGTATTACTATTGACGGAAGTATTATTATTGCCGGAAGTATTACTATTAACGGAAGTATTACTTGACGAAAGTATTACTATTGACGAAAGTATTACTATTGACGGAAGTATACTATTGACGGAAGTATTACTATGACGGAAGTTTACTATTGACGGAAGTATTACTATTGACGGAAAGTATTACTATTGACGAAAGTATTACTATTGGAGAAAGTATTACTATTGACTGAAGTATTACTATTGACGTAAGTATTACTATTGTCGGAAGTATTAGTATTGCCGGAATTATCACTATTGACGAAAGTATTACTATTGACGGAAGTTACTATTGACGGAAGTATTACTATTGACGAAAGTATACTATTGACGAAAGTATTACTATTGACGGAAATATTACTATTGACGAAAGTATTACTATTGACGGAAGTATTACTATTGACGGAAGTATTACTATTGACGGAAGTATTACTATTGACGGAAGTATTACTATTGACGAAAGTATTACTATTGACGAAAGTATTACTATTGACGGAAGTATTACTATTGACGGAAATATTACTATTGACGAAAGTATTACTATTGACGGAAATATTACTATTGACGAAAGTATTACTATTGACGAAAGTATTACTATTGACGGAAATATTACTATTGACAAAATATTACTATTGACGGAAGTATTACTATTGAGGGAAGTATTACTATTGACGGAAGTATTACTATTGAGGAAAGTATTACTATTGACGGAAAGTATTACTATTGACGAAAGTATTACTATTGACGAAAGTATTACTATTGACTGAAGTATTACTATTGAGAAAATATTACTATTGACGGAAGTATTACTATTGACGAAAGTATTACTATTGACGAAAGTATTACTATTGACGAAATATTACTATTGACGGAAGTATTACTATTGAGGAAAGTATTACTATTGACGGAAGTATTACTATGACGGAAGTATTACTATTGACGAAATATTACTATTGACGGAAGTATTACTATTGACGAAAGTATTACTATTGACGAAAGTATTACTATTGAGGAAGTATTACTATTGACGGAAGTAATACTATTGACGGAAGTATTACTATTGACGGAAGTATTACTATTGACGGAAGTATTACTATTGACGAAAGTATTACTATTGACGAAAGTATTACTATTGACGGAAGTATTACTTGACGAAAGTATTACTATGGAAGTATTACTATTGACGAAAGTATTACTATTGACGGAAAGTATTACTATTGACGGAGTATTACTATGAAGTATTATTATTGCCGGAAGTATTACTATTAACGGAAGTATTACTTGACGAAAGTATTACTATTGACGAAAGTATTACTATTGACGGAAGTATTACTATTGACGGAAGTATTACTATTGACGGAAATTATTTGACGGAAGTATTTACTATTGACTACTATTGACGGAAGTATTACTATGACGAAGTATTACTATTGACGAAAGTATTCTTATTTATATTGACGGATTACTATGAAAGTATTACTATTGAAGTATTACTTGACGAAAGTATACTATTGACGGAAGTATTACTATGACGAATATTACTATTGACGGAAAGTATACTATTGACGAATATTACTATTGACGAAAGTATTACTATTGACGGAAGTATTACTATTGACGAAAGTAATACTATTGACGAAAGTATTACTATTGACGAAAGTATTACTATTGACGAAAGTATTACTATTGACGAAAGTATTACTATTGACGGAAGTATTATTATTGACGGAAGTATTACTATTGACGGAAGTATTACTCTTGACGGAAGTATTACTATTGACGGAAGTATTACTATTGACGGAAGTATTACTATTGATGGAAGTATTACTATTGACGGAGTATTACTATTGACGAAAGTATTACTATTGACGAAAGTATTACTATTGACGGAAGTATTACTATTGACGGAAGTATTACTATTGACGAAAGTATTACTATTGACGAAAGTATTACTATTGACGGAAGTATTACTATTGACGGAAGTATTACTATTGACGGAAGTATTACTATTGACGAAAGTATTACTATTGACGAAGTATTACTATTGACGGAAGTATTACTTGACCGAAGTATTACTATTGACGGAAGTTCTACTATTGACGGAAGTATTACTATTGACGAAAGTATTACTATTGACGGAAGTATTACTATTGACGGAAGTATTACTATTGACGGAAGTATTACTATTGACGAAAGTATTATTGACGGAAGTATTACTATTGAGGGAAGTATTACTATTGAGGAAAGTATTACTATTGACGAAATATTACTATTGAGGAAAGTATTACTATTGACGGAAAGTATTACTATTGACGAAAGTATTACTATTGAGGGAAGTATTACTATTGACGGAAGTATTACTATTGACGGAAGTATTACTATTGACGGAAGTATTACTATTGACGAAAAATTACTATTGACGGAAGTATTACTATTGACGGAAGTATTACTATTGACGAATAATTACTATTGACGAAAGTATTACTATTGACGAAAGTATTACTATTAACGGAAGTATTACTATTGACGGAAGTATTACTATTGACGAAAGTATTACTAATGACGAAAGTATTACTATTGACGAAAGTATTACTATTGACGAAGTATTACTATTGACGAAGTACTATGAATATTACTATTGACGAAAGTATTACTATTGACGAAAGTTACTATGACGAAGTATACTTACGTATTGACGAAAGTATTACTATTGACGAAGTACTATTGACGTAATACTTGACGAAGTATTACTATTCGTCAATAGTATACTTCCGTCAATAGTAATACTTCCGAAAGTAACTATTGACGGAAATACTTTCGGAGTAGTAATATTGACGGAAATATTCATATTGACGAAGTAATACTTACTATAATAGTCAAGTATTCCATTGACGAAATACTTTCGTCAATAGTAATACTTTCGTCAATAGTAATACTTCGTCAATAGTACTTCGTCAATAGTAATACTTTCGTCAATAGTAATACTTCCGTCAATAGTAATACTTTCGTCAATAGTAATACTTCCGTCAATAGTAATACTTTCGTCAATAGTAATACTTCCGTCAATAGTAATACTACCGTCAATAGTAATACTTCCGTCAATAGTAATACTTCGTCAATAGTAATACTTTCGTCAATAGTAATATTTCGTCAATAGTAATACTTTCGTCAATAGTAATACTTCCGTCAATAGTAATACTTCCGTCAATAGTAATACTTTCGTCAATAGTAATACTTTCGTCAATAGTAATACTTCCGTCAATAGTAATACTTTCGTCAATAGTAATACTTCCGTCAATAGTAATACTTCGTCAATAGTAACACTTCGTCAATAGTAATACTTTCGTCAATAGTAATATTTCGTCAATAGTAATATTTCGTCAATAGTAATACTTCCGTCAATAGTAATACTTTCGTCAATAGTAATACTTTCGTCAATAGTAATACTTCCGTCAATAGTAATACTTCCGTCAATAGTAATACTTTCGTCAATAGTAATACTTTCGTCAATAGTAATACTTTCGTCAATAGTAATACTTTCGTCAATAGTAATACTTCCGTCAATAGTAATATTTCGTCAATAGTAATACTTCCGTCAATAGTAATATTTCGTCAATAGTAATACTTTCGTCAATAGTAATACTTTCGTCAATAGTAATACTTTCGTCAATAGTAATACTTCCGTCAATAGTAATACTTTCGTCAATAGTAATACTTTCGTCAATAGTAATACTTTCGTCAATAGTAATATTTCGTCAATAGTAATACTTCCGTCAATAGTAATACTTCCGTCAATAGTAATACTTTCGTCAATAGTAATACTTCCGTCAATAGTAATACTTTCGTCAATAGTAATACTTTCGTCAATAGTAATACTTCCGTCAATAGTAATACTTTCGTCAATAGTAATACTTTCGTCAATAGTAATATTTCCGTCAATAGTAATACTTTCGTCAATAGTAATACTTTCGTCAATAGTAATATTTCGTCAATAGTAATACTTTCGTCAATAGTAATACTTTCGTCAATAGTAATACTTTCGTCAATAGTAATACTTCGTCAATAGTAACACTTCGTCAATAGTAATACTTTCGTCAATAGTAATACTTCCGTCAATAGTAATACTTCCGTCAATAGTAATACTTCCGTCAATAGTAATACTTTCGTCAATAGTAATACTTCCGTCAATAGTAATACTTCCGTCAATAGTAATACTTCCGTCAATAGTAATACTTCCGTCAATAGTATACTTTCTTCAATAGTAATACTTTCGTCAATAGTAATACTTTCGTCAATAGTAATACTTTCGTCAATAGTAATACTTCCGTCAATAGTAATACTTTCGTCAATAGTAATACTTCCGTCAATAGTAATACTTTCGTCAATAGTAATACTTCCGTCAATAGTAATACTTTCGTCAATAGTAATACTTTCGTCAATAGTAATACTTCCGTCAATAGTAATACTTCGTCAATAGTAATACTTCGTCAATAGTAATACTTCCGTCAATAGTAATACTTTCGTCAATAGTAATACTTTCGTCAATAGTAATACTTCCGTCAATAGTAATATTTCCGTCAATAGTAATACTTTCGTCAATAGTAATACTTCCGTCAATAGTAATACTTTCGTCAATAGTAATACTTTCGTCAATAGTAATACTTTCGTCAATAATACTTCGTCAATAGTAATGTCAATAGTAATACTTTCGTCAATAGTAATACTTTCGTCAATAGTAATACTTTCGTCAATAGTAATACTTCCGTCAATAGTAATATTTCCGTCAATAGTAATACTTCCGTCAATAGTAATACTTCCTCAATAGTAATACTTTCGTCAATAGTAATACTTTCGTCAATAGTAATACTTTCGTCAATAGTAATAATACTTCCGTCAATAGTAATACTTCCGTCAATAGTAATACTTCCGTCAATAGTAATACTTTCGTCAATAGTAATATTTCCGTCAATAGTAATACTTCCGTCAATAGTAATACTTCCGTCAATAGTAATACTTCCGTCAATAGTAATACTTTCGTCAATAGTAATACTTCCGTCAATAGTAATATTTCCGTCAATAGTAATACTTCCGTCAATAGTAATACTTCCGTCAATAGTAATATTCCGTCAATAGTAATACTTCCGTCAATAGTAATACTTTCGTCAATAGTAATACTTCCGTCAATAGTAATACTTCCGTCAATAGTAATACTTTCGTCAATAGTAATACTTTCGTCAATAGTAATACTTTCGTCAATAGTAATACTTTCGTCAATAGTAATACTTCCGTCAATAGTAATACTTTCGTCAATAGTAATACTTCCGTCAATAGTAATACTTCCGTCAATAGTAATATTTCGTCAATAGTAATACTTCCGTCAATAGTAATACTTTCGTCAATAGTAATACTTTCGTCAATAGTAATATTTCCGTCAATAGTAATATTTCGTCAATAGTAATACTTTCGTCAATAGTAATACTTCCGTCAATAGTAATACTTCGTCAATAGTAATACTTTCGTCAATAGTAATACTTCCGTCAATAGTAATACTTCCGTCAATAGTAATACTTTCGTCAATAGGTATACTTTCGTCAATAGTAATACTTTCGTCAATAGTAATACTTTCGTCAATAGTAATATTTCCGTCAATAGTAATACTTTCGTCAATAGTAATACTTTCGTCAATAGTAATACTTTCGTCAATAGTAATACTTCCGTCAATAGTAATACTTTCGTCAATAGTAATACTTTCGTCAATAGTAATACTTCCGTCAATAGTAATACTTTCGTCAATAGTAATTTTCCGTCAATAGTAATACTTTCGTCAATAGTAATACTTCCGTCAATAGTAATACTTCGTCAATAGTAATACTTTCGTCAATAGTAATACTTTCGTCAATAGTAATACTTTCGTCAATAGTAATACTTCCGTCAATAGTAATACTTTCGTCAATAGTAATACTTTCGTCAATAGTAATACTTTCGTCAATAGTAATACTTTCGTCAATAGTAATACTTCCGTCAATAGTAATACTTTCGTCAATAGTAATATTTCCGTCAATAGTAATACTTCGTCAATAGTAATACTTCGTCAATAGTAATACTTCCGTCAATAGTAATACTTTCGTCAATAGTAATACTTTCGTCAATAGTAATACTTTCGTCAATAGTAATACTTCCGTCAATAGTAATACTTTCCGTCAATAGTAATACTTCCGTCAATAGTAATACTTCCGTCAATAGTAATACTTTCGTCAATAGTAATACTTTCCTCAATAGTAATACTTCCGTCAATAGTAATACTTTCGTCAATAGTAATACTTCCGTCAATAGTAATATTTCGTCAATAGTAATACTTTCGTCAATAGTAATACTTCCGTCAATAGTAATACTTCCGTCAATAGTAATACTTTCGTCAATAGTAATACTTGCGTCAATAGTAATACTTCCGTCAATAGTAATGCTTCCGTCAATAGTAATTCCAGGGTCCATAGTAATACTTTCGCCCATAGTAATACTTTCGTCAATAGTACTTTCCGTCAATAGTAATACTTCCGTCAATAGTAATTCTTCCGTCAATAGTAATACTTTCGTCAATAGTAATACTTCCGTCAATAGTAATACTTCGTCAATAGTAATACTTTCGTCAATAGTAATACTTCCGTCAATAGTAATACTTCGTCAATAGTAATACTTTCGTCAATAGTAATACTTTCGTCAATAGTAATACTTCCGTCAATAGTAATATTTTCGTCAATAGTAATACTTCCGTCAATAGTAATACTTCCGTCAATAGTAATACTTCCGTCAATAGTAATACTTTCGTCAATAGTAATACTTTCGTCAATAGTAATACTTCCGTCAATAGTAATACTTTCGTCAATAGTATAATTTCTTCAATAGTATACTTTCGTCAATAGTAATACTTTCGTCAATAGTAATACTTTCGTCAATAGTAATACTTTCGTCAATAGTAATACTTCCGTCAATAGTAATACTTCCGTCAATAGTAATACTTCCGTCAATAGTAATACTTCGTCAATAGTAATACTTTCGTCAATAGTAATACTTTCGTCAATAGTAATACTTTCGTCAATAGTAATACTTTCGTCAATAGTAATACTTCCGTCAATAGTAATACTTTCGTCAATAGTAATACTTTCGTCAATAGTAATACTTCCGTCAATAGTAATACTTTCGTCAATAGTAATATTTCCGTCAATAGTAATACTTTCGTCAATAGTAATATTTCCGTCAATAGTAATACTTCCGTCAATAGTAATACTTCCGTCAATAGTAATACTTCCGTCAATAGTAATACTTTCGTCAATAGTAATACTTTCGTCAATAGTAATACTTTCGTCAATAGTAATACTTCCGTCAATAGTAATACTTCCGTCAATAGTAATACTTTCGTCAATAGTAATACTTCCGTCAATAGTAATATTTTCGTCAATAGTAATACTTTCGTCAATAGTAATACTTCCGTCAATAGTAATATTTCGTCAATAGTAATACTTTCGTCAATAGTAATACTTCCGTCAATAGTAATACTTTCGTCAATAGTAATACTTTTCTTCAATAGTAATACTTTCGTCAATAGTAATCTTTCCGTCAATAGTAATACTTTCGTCAATAGTAATATTCCGTCAATAGTAATACTTTCGTCAATAGTAATACTTTCGTCAATAGTAATACTTTCGTCAATAGTAATACTTCCGTCAATAGTAATACTTCCGTCAATAGTAATATTTCCGTCAATAGTAATACTCCGTCAATAGTAATACTTCCGTCAATAGTAATACTTCCGTCAATAGTAATATTTCGTCAATAGTAATACTTTCGTCAATAGTAATACTTTCGTCAATAGTAATATTTCGTCAATAGTAATATTTCCGTCAATAGTAATACTTCCGTCAATAGTAATACTTCGTCAATAGTAATACTTTCGTCAATAGTAATACTTCCGTCAATAGTAATACTTCCGTCAATAGTAATATTTCGTCAATAGTAATATTTCGTCAATAGTAATACTTTCGTCAATAGTAATATTTCGTCAATAGTAATACTTTCGTCAATAGTAATACTTTCGTCAATAGTAATACTTCCGTCAATAGTAATATTTCGTCAATAGTAATATTTCGTCAATAGTAATACTTTCGTCAATAGTAATACTTCCGTCAATAGTAATATTTCGTCAATAGTAACATTCGTCAATAGTAATACTTCCGTCAATAGTAATATTTCGTCAATAGTAATACTTTCGTCAATAGTAATACTTTCGTCAATAGTAATATTTCGTCAATAGTAATACTTTCGTCAATAGTAATATTTCGTCAATAGTAATACTTTCGTCAATAGTAATACTTTCGTCAATAGTAATACTTTCGTCAATAGTAATACTTCCGTCAATAGTAATATTTCCGTCAATAGTAATATTCCGTCAATAGTAATATTCCGTCAATAGTAATACTTCCGTCAATAGTAATACTTTCGTCAATAGTAATACTTTCGTCAATAGTAATACTTCCGTCAATAGTAATACTTTCGTCAATAGTAATACTTCCGTCAATAGTAATACTTCCGTCAATAGTAATACTTTCGTCAATAGTAATACTTCCGTCAATAGTAATATTTCGTCAATAGTAATACTTTCGTCAATAGTAATACTTTCGTCAATAGTAATACTTCCGTCAATAGTAATATTCCGTCAATAGTAATATTTCCGTCAATAGTAATATTTCGTCAATAGTAATATTTCGTCAATAGTAATACTTTCGTCAATAGTAATATTTCGTCAATAGTAATATTTCGTCAATAGTAATACTTCCGTCAATAGTAATACTTCCGTCAATAGTATATTTCCATCAATAGTATATTTCGTCAATAGTAATATTTCCGTCAATAGTAATATTTTCGTCAATAGTAATACTTCCGTCAATAGTAATATTTCGTCAATAGTAATACTTTCGTCAATAGTAATACTTTCCGTCAATAGTAATATTTCGTCAATAGTAATATTTCCGTCAATAGTAATATTTCGTCAATAGTAATACTTCCGTCAATAGTAATATTTCGTCAATAGTAATATTTCGTCAATAGTAATACTTTCGTCAATAGTAATACTTCCGTCAATAGTAATACTTTCGTCAATAGTAATATTTCCGTCAATAGTAATACTTTCGTCAATAGTAATACTTCCGTCAATAGTAATATTTCGTCAATAGTAATATTTCGTCAATAGTAATACTTTCGTCAATAGTAATACTTTCGTCAATAGTAATATTTCGTCAATAGTAATAGTTCCGTCAATAGTAATATTTCCGTCAATAGTAATACTTCCGTCAATAGTAATACTTTCGTCAATAGTAATACTTTCGTCAATAGTAATATTTCCGTCAATAGTAATATTTCCGTCAATAGTAATACTTTCTTCAAAAGTAATAGTTTCGTAACTATTAATACTTTCGTCCATAGTAATACTTCCGCCAATAGTAATACTTCCGTCAATAGTAATACTTTCGTCAATAGTAATACTTCCGTCAATAGTAATACTTTCCTTAATAATAATATTTCCGTCAATAGTAATATTTCGTCAATAGTAATATTTCGTCAATAGTAATACTTTCGTCAATAGTAATACTTTCGTCAATAGTAATACTTTCGTCAATAGTAATACTTTCGTCAATAGTAATACTTTCGTCAATAGTAATACTTCCGTCAATAGTAATATTTCGTCAATAGTAATATTTCCGTCAATAGTAATACTTTCGTCAATAGTAATATTTCGTCAATAGTAATATTTCCGTCAATAGTAATATTCCGTCAATAGTAATACTTTCGTCAATAGTAATACTTCCGTCAATAGTAATATTTCCGTCAATAGTAATACTTTCGTCAATAGTAATACTTTCGTCAATAGTAATACTTTCGTCAATAGTAATATTTCGTCAATAGAAATACTTTCGTCAATAGTAATATTCCGTCAATAGTAATATTTCGTCAATAGTAATACTTCCGTCAATAGTAATATTCCGTCAATAGTAATATTCCGTCAATAGTAATACTTCCGTCAATAGTAATATTCCGTCAATAGTAATACTTCCGTCAATAGTAATACTTCCGTCAATAGTAATATTCCGTCAATAGTAATATTTCCGTCAATAGTAATACTTTCGTCAATAGTAATACTTCCGTCAATAGAAATACTTTCGTCAATAGTAATACTTTCGTCAATAGTAGTACTTTCGTCAATAGTAATACTTTCGTCAATAGTAATACTTTCGTCAATAGTAATATTTCCGTCAATAGTAATATTTCACTCAATAGTAATATTTCCGTCAATAGTAATACTTTCGTCAATTAGTAATATTTTCGTGAAATATGTAGTACTTTCGGTCAATAGTAATACTTTCGTCAATAGTTAATACTTTCGTCAATAGTAATTATTCCGTCAATAGTAATTACTGTCCGTCAAATTAAGTAATTATTTCCGTCAATAGTAATAGTATACTTTCGTCAAATAGTAATACTTTCCGTCAATAGTAATATTTCCGTCAATCAGTAATATTTCCGTCAATTAGTAATACTTTCGTCAATAGTAATACTTTTCAATAGTAATACTTCCATCAATAGTTAATACTTCGTCAATAGTAATATTTCCGTCAATAGTTAATATTTCCGTCAATAGTAATATTTCCGTTACTAGTAATATTACGTCAATAGTAAATACTTTCGTCAATAGTAATATTATCGTCAATAGTAATACTTTCGTCAATAGTAATACTTTCGGGTGCAATAGTAATATTTCCGTCAATAGTAATACTTTCGTCAATAGTAATACTTTCGTCAAGAGTAATATTTCCGTCAATAGTAATACTTTCGTCAATAGTAATATTTCCCGTCACTAGTAATACCTTCCGGTCAATAGTAATTACTTTCGTCAATAGTAATACTTTCGTCAATAGTTAATATTTCGTTCAATATGTAATACTTCGGTCAAATAGTAATATTTCGTCAATAGTAATACTTTCGTCAATAGTAAATACTTTCGTGCACTAGTAATATTTTCAGTCAAATAGTAAGACTTTCCGTCAATAGTTAAAACTTGCGTCAATAGTAAACTTTCGTCAATAAAGTAATACTTCCGTCAATAGTAATACTTTCCGTCAATAGTTAATACTGTCGGTCAATAGTAATACGTCGTCAATAGTAATACGGCGTCAATAGTGAATACTTCGTCAATCGTAATACTTCCGTCAATAGGTAATACTTTCGTTCAATAGATAATACTTTCGTCAATAGTAATATTTCATCACTAGTAATATTTCGTCAATAGTAATATTTCCGTCAATTAGTAATACTTTCGTCAATAGTAATACTTTCGGTCAATAGTATACTTCCGTCAATAGTAAATACTTTCGTTCAATAGTTAAATACTCGTCAATAGTAATACTTTCGTCAATAAGTAATACTTTCGCCAAGAGTAATATTTCTGTCAATAGTAATACTTTCGTCAATAGTAAGACTTCAGTCAATAGTAATACTCCCGGCAATAGTAATACTTTCGTCTAAGAGTAATTACCTTTCGTACAATGTAGTAATATTTCGTCAATAGCTAATATTCTGTCAATAGTAATATTTCCGTCAATAGTACTCTTCCGTGTCCAATAGTAATATTTCCGTCAATAGTAATACTTTCGTCAATAGTAATATTTCGTCAATAGTAATATTCTGTCAATAGTAATAATCCGTCAATAGTAATACTTCCGTCAATAGTAATATTCCGTCAATAGTAATACTTCCGTCAATAGTAATATTTCGTGAATAGTAATATTTGATCAATAGTAATACTTTCGTCAATAGTAATATTTCCGTCACATAGTTATACTTCCGTCAATAGTAATACTCCAGGGCAATAGTAATACTTCCGTCAATAGTAATATTACGACAATAGTTATACTTTCGTCAATAGTAATATTTCCTCAATAGTAATAGTTCCGTCAATAGTAATACTTCCCTCAATAGTAATACTTCCGTGAATAGTAATATTTTCGTCGATAAAATATTTTCAGTCAATAGTAATACTTTCGTCAATAGTAGTATACTTCCGTCAACTAGTAATAATTTCCGTCAATAGTAATATTTCTGTCAAATAGTAATACTTCCGTCAATAGTAATATTTCCGTCAATAGGAATATTCCGTCAATAGTAAATACTTTCGTCAATAGTAATACTTTCGTCAATAGTAATACTTTCCGTCAATAGTAATACTTTCCTCAAATAGTACTATTTCCGTCAATAGTAATACTTCCGTCAATAGTAATATTTCGAGTCAATAGTAATTCTTTAAGTCAATAGTAATACTTTCGTCAATAGTAATACTTTCGTCAATAGTAACGACCTTTCCGTCAAATATTAATATTTCCGTCAATAGTAATACCGTTCGTCAATAGTAATACTTTCTGAGTTAGTAATTACGTCAATAGGAATACTTTCGTTCAATAGTAATACTTTCGTCAATAGTAATATTTCCGTCAATAGTAATACTTCCGTCCATAGTGAATCTTACGTCACTAGTAAGATTCCGTCAATAGGAATATTTCCGTCAATAGTAATATGGTCGTTCAATAGTAAGATGCCGGGCAATAGGATATTTCCGCGTCTCAATGTTAGTAATATTTCCGTCAATAAATAATATTACGGCAAGAGTAATATTTCCGTCAAAAGTAAAAAAACCCCATAAATAATATTTCCGTCACTAGTAATACTTTCCGTCAATAGTACTACTTCCGTCACTGAGTAATATTTCAGTCAATAGTATTATTTCCGTCAATAGTAATACTTCCGTCATATAATAATATTTCCGTCAATAGAACTAATTCAGTCATATAGTAATTACTTTCCGTCAATAGTAATACTTCCGTCAATAGTAATATTCCGTCAATAGTAATATTTCCTCAATAGTAAATATTCCGTCAATAGTAATACTTCTGTCAATAGTAATATTTCCTTTTTGTTTTTACTTTTTTTTTTTTTGTCAATCGGAATACTTTCCTCAATAGTAATTACTTCCGTCAATAGTAATATTTCGTCAATAGTAATATGCCGTCAATAGTAATAATTCCGTCAATAGTAATACTTCGTCAATAGTAATTACTTCGTCAATAGTAATACTTCCGTTCAATAGTAATATTTCGTCAATAGTAATACTTCGTCAATAGTAATACTTTCCGTCAATAGTAATACTCCGTCAATAGTAATACTTCGTCAATATGTAATATTTCCGTCAATAGTACTACTTCCTTCAATAGTACTACTTTCGTCAATAGTAATAATTTCGGCAATAGGTAATACTTCGTCACAATAGTAATACTTTCGTCAATAGTAATACTTTCGTCAATAGTAATATTTCGGTCAATAGTAATACTTCCGTCAATAGTAATACTTCCGTCAATAGTAATACTTTCGTCAATAGTAATATTTCCGTCAATAGTAAAATTTCCGTCAATAGTAATACTTTCGTCAATAGTAATACTTTTGTCAATAGTAATATTCCGTCAATAGTAATACTTTCGTCAATAGTAATACTTTCGTCAATAGTAATATTTCCGTCAATAGTAATACTTTCCTCAATCAGTAATATTACGTCAAATAGTAATTTACTTTCGTCACTAGTACTATTTCCGCCAATAGTAATACTTTCGTCAATAGTAATACTTCCGTCAATTGTATCAGAAGTTGAGTCAATAGTAATACTTTCCGTCAATCGTAATATTCGTCAAGAGTAATATTTCCGTCAATAGTAATATGCCGGTCAATCGTAATATTTCCTTCAATAGTAATATTCCGTCAATATTAATATTCCTTCAATAGAAATATTTCCGTCAGTAGTGATACCTGCAGTCAATAGTAATACTTCCGTCAATAGTAATATTCCGTCAATAGTCATATCCCTTCAATAGTAATATTTCTGTCAATAGTAATATTTACTGCTCAATAGTAAGATTACGTCAATAGTAATACTATCGTCAAGAGTAATAATTCCGTCAATAGAAATTATTCGGTCAATAGTAATATGTTCCGTCAATAGTAATAATATTTCGTCAATAGTAATACTTCGTCAATAGTAATACTTCCTGTCAATAGTAAGACTTTCGTCAATAGTAATATTCCGTCAATAGTAATATTTTCGTCACATAGTAATACTTTAGTCAAATAGTAATACTTTTAGTAAATAGTAATAATTCCATCAATAGTAATAGTTTGGTCAATAGTAAATACTTCAGTCAATAGTAGTACTTTCGTCAATAGTAATATTTCCGTCAATAGTAATATTTCCGTCAATAGTAATATTTCGTCAATAGTAATATTTCGTCAATAGTAATATTTCCGTCAATAGTAATATTTCGTCAATAGTAATATTTCCGTCAATAGTAATATTTCCGTCAATAGTAATATTTCGTCAATAGTAATATTTCGTCAATAGTAATATTTCGTCAATAGTAATATTTCGTCAATAGTAATATTTCGTCAATAGTAATATTTCGTCAATAGTAATATTTCCGTCAATAGTAATATTTCCGTCAATAGTAATATTTCGTCAATAGTAATATTTCGTCAATAGTAATACTTTCGTCAATAGTAATATTTCGTCAATAGTAATACTTTCGTCAATAGTAATATTTCCGTCAATAGTAATACTTTCGTAAATAGTAATACTTCCGTCAATGATAATATTTCGTCAATAGTAATATTTCGTCAATAGTAATATTTCGTCAATAGTAATATTTCGTCAATAGTAATACTTCCGTCAATAGTAATATTTCGTCAATAGTAATATTTCGTCAATAGTAATATTTCCGTCAATAGTAATATTTCCGTCAATAGTAATATTTCGTCAATAGTAATATTTCGTCAATAGTAATACTTTCGTCAATAGTAATATTTCCGTCAATAGTAATATTTCGTCAATAGTAATATTTCGTCAATAGTAATATTTCGTCAATAGTAATACTTTCGTCAATAGTAATACTTTCGTCAATAGTAATATTTCGTCAATAGTAATACTTTCGTCAATAGTAATATTTCGTCAATAGTTAAACTTTCGTCAATAGTAATATTTCGTCAATAGTAATATTTCCGTCAATAGTAATATTTCGTCAATAGTAATATTTCCGTCAATAGTAATATTTCGTCAATAGTAATACTTTCGTCAATAGTAATATTTCGTCAATAGTAATATTTCGTCAATAGTAATATTTCGTCAATAGTAATATTTCGTCAATAGTAATACTTTCGTCAATAGTAATACTTTCGTCAATAGTAATATTTCGTCAATAGTAATATTTCGTCAATAGTAATATTTCGTCAATAGTAATATTTCCGTCAATAGTAATATTTCCGTCAATAGTAATATTTCGTCAATAGTAATATTTCGTCAATAGTAATATTTCGTCAATAGTAATATTTCGTCAATAGTAATATTTCGTCAATAGTAATATTTCGTCAATAGTAATATTTCGTCAATAGTAATATTTCGTCAATAGTAATATTTCCGTCAATAGTAATACTTCGTCAATAGTAATACTTCGTCAATAGTAATACTTCCGTCAATAGTAATATTTCGTCAATAGTAATACTTTCGTCAATAGTAATATTTCGTCAATAGTAATATTTCGTCAATAGTAATATTTCGTCAATAGTAATATTTCGTCAATAGTAATATTTCCGTCAATAGTAATATTTCGTCAATAGTAATACTTTCGTCAATAGTAATATTTCCGTCAATAGTAATATTTCGTCAATAGTAATACTTCCGTCAATAGTAATATTTCGTCAATAGTAATATTTCGTCAATAGTAATACTTTCGTCAATAGTAATATTTCCGTCAATAGTAATATTTCGTCAATAGTAATATTTCCGTCAATAGTAATATTTCCGTCAATAGTAATATTTCCGTCAATAGTAATATTTTCGTCAATAGCCTTCCGTCAGTAATACTTTCCGTCATGTAATTTTCGTCAATGTAATATTCTCGTCAATAGTAACTTCCGTCTTATCGTAATACTTCGTCGTCTTACTTTCTGTATTCTTCCGTCAATAGTATACTTTCCGTTTACTCCGCCCGTTTCCGTCTCTTCTTTCGCCCGTAATACTTTCGCGTAGTATCTTTCTTTCGTAGTCCTCTTGTCCGTAAGTTTTCTTTCGACCATACTATTTACGTCTCCTCTTCGTCCGTCTTATATTCTTTTCCGTCTTAGTAATCTTTCGTCTTAGCACTTTCGTGTCTTATTTTGTATCTCGCCAATACTTTCGTCTCTTATCGTATTCCTTTTCTTACTTGCCAATACTTCGTCAATAGTTCCTCTTAGTCTTCCTCTGCCGGCCGTATTCCTCTTGCCCAGTCTTCTCGTCAATAAGTCTTCCTCATAGTCCTATTTTCTTGTCGTTCTTTCCCGTCATAGTATCCCGTCTTTCCCCGTCTTAACGTATTCTTCCCTTATACTTTGACGTAATTCTTTTCCGATAGTCGTCTCTCTGCCCGTCTTTCTTGCCCAGTTACTTGACTTTCGCCCTCTTCCTCTTGACGCCGTTCTTCCTCTTGCCGTCCTTTCCTATTGCCGACCGTATTTCCTCGTTGACGGCCGTCTTCCGCTTGCCGGCCGTCTTCCTCTTGCCGGGCAGTCTTCCTCTTGCTGGCCATTCTTCCTAGTGCCGCCCGTATCCTCTTGCCTGGCCCTTCTTCCTCTTGCCGGCATCCGGTCTTCCTCTGTCCGACAGTATTACTATTGCCGCACGTATTCCTTCTTGCGGCAGTCTTCCTCTGCGGCGGCTATCATTGCCGGCCGTCTTCCTCTTGCCCAGCCGTCTTTTTCCTCTGACCGCCGCGTCTTCCGCTTGCCGCACGTCTTCCCTCTTGCCGACAGTCATTCCTCTTGCCGGCCAGTCTTGTCCCCCTCCCTGCCGGACGTCTTCCTATTGTCGCACGTCTTCCTCTGTGCCGGCCGTGGTCTTCCTAAGTTGCCGCCCGTCTTCCCTTGCCGCAAGTCTTATCTTGCCGGCACGTCTTCCTCTGCCGCCCCGTCAGTTCCCTCTTGCCCCCCCCCCGCCCGTCTTTCCTATTGGCCGGCTTCGTCTTTCCGGTCCCTCTTGCCCCGCCCGTATCCCCTTGCCGCCCGTCTTCCTCGTGCCCGCCCGTCTTACTCTTGCGGCCGTCTTCCTCGTGCCGGCCGTGACGCGTCTTCCTCTTGCCCGGCCGTCTTTCTCTGCCGGCAGTCTTCCTCTCTGCCGGCAGTCTTACCTCTTCGCTCCTCTTGCCGGCCGTATTCCTCTTGCTGGCCGTATCCTCTTGCCGCCGTCTTCCTCTTGCGCCGTCTCTTGCGCCGTCTTCTCTGACGCCGTCTTCCTCTGCCGACGTCTTCCTCTTGCCGGCACGCCTTCCTCTTGCCGCCGTCTCTTGCCGCCGTCTTCTCTTGCCGGCCGTCTTCCTCTTGCCGCCCGTCTTCCTCGGCCGCCGTCTTACTCTTGCGGCCGTCTCTCTTGCGCCGTCTTCCTCTTGCCGCCCGTCTTCCTCTTGGCGGCCGTCTTCCGCCCGTCTTCCTCTTGCCGGCCGTCTTCCTCTTGCCGGCCGTCTTCCTCTTGCGGCGTCCTCTTGCCGGCCGTCCTACTCTTGCCGCCGTATTCTCTTGACGCCCGTCTCCTCTTGCGTATTTCTATTGCGTCTCCTCTGCCGCCGTCTTCTCCGTATACTCTGCCGCACGTCCCTCTTGACGCCCGTCTTCCTCTGCCGGCCGTATTCCTCTGCCGCATCTTACTCTTGCCGGCGTATTCCTCTTGACGGCCCGTATTCTTGCCGGCCGTCTCCTCTTGCCGGCCGTCTTCCTCTTGCCGGCCGTCTTCCTTGCCGCCGTCTTCCTCTTGCGGGCCGTCTTCCTATTGCCGCCGTCTTCCTCTTGCCTGACCGTCTTCCTCTTGCCGGCGTAAGTATCCTCTGCCGCCGTACTTCCTCTGCCCGCCAGTATCCTACGCCAGTCTTCTCTTGCCGGCGTCCTTGCCGCCGTTCTTGCGGCAGTACTCTTGCCGTCTTCCTCTTGCCGGCCCGTCTTTGCCGGCCGTCTTACTCTTGCCGGCCCGTCGTCCTCTTGCCGCAGTCTTCCTTGACGCCCGTCTTCCTCCTGCC
Organism: Paralithodes platypus; assembly: GCA_032716605.1. Lineage (NCBI taxonomy): Eukaryota > Metazoa > Arthropoda > Malacostraca > Decapoda > Lithodidae > Paralithodes > Paralithodes platypus. The sequence continues at coordinate 178,677 of JAVRFV010002376.1, read as the reverse complement.
GGCCGTCTTCCTCTTGCCGTCGTCTATCTTGCCGCCCGTATTCCGCTTGCCGCCAGTCTCTTGCCGGCCGTATTCTTGCCGGCCGTCTTCCTCTTGCCGCCGTCTCCTCTGCCGCCCGTAGTCCTCTTGCGGCGCCCGTCTTATCCTTGCCGCCCGTCTTCCTCTTGCCGCCCGTCTACTTTGCCGCCAGTCTTCCTTGCCGGCAGTCTTCCTCTTGCGACGTCTTCCCTTGGCCGTCTTCCGCCCCGTCTTCCTCTTGCCCGTATTCCTTGCCGGCCGTCTTCTCTTGCCGCCGTCTTCCTCTTGCCGGCCGTCTTCCTCTTGCGTATTACTCTTACCCGTTCCTCTGCCGCCCGCTCTGCCGCCGTCTTCCTCTGCGGCCGGTTCCTCTTGACGGCCGTCTTCCTCTTGCCGGCAGTATTCTTGCCGCCCGTCTTCCTCTTGCCGGCCCGTCTTACTATTGCGCCGTCTTCCTCTGCCGGCGTATTCCTCTTGCCGGCCGTCTTCTCTTGCCGCCCGTCTTCCTCTGACGGACTCTTCCTTGCGGCCGTATTACTCTGCCGGCGTCTTCTCTTGCCGCCCGTCTTCCTTGCCGCTCTTCCTCTTGCCGCCGTATTCCTCTTGCCGGTATTCCTCTGCCGGCCGTCTTCCTCTTGCCGCCCGTATTCCTCTTGACGGCCGTCTTCCTCTTGCCCGGCCGTCTTCTTGCCGCCGTCTTCTCGTGCCGGCAGTCTTCCTCTTGCCGGCCGTCTTCCTCTTGCCGGCGTCCTATTGCGCCGTCTTCCTCTTGCCGCCGCTTCTCTGCCGGCCGTCTTACTCTTGCGCCGTCTCCTCTGCGCCTCTTGCCGGCAGTCTTCCTTGCGGCCGTCTTACTCTTGCCGGCCGTCGTACTCTTGCCGGCCGTCTTCTCTTGCCTTGCCGCCGTCTTCCTCTTGCCGGCCGTCTTCCTCTTGCCGCCTCTTCTCTTGCCGCCCGTATTCCTCTTGCCGCCGTCTTCTCTTGCCGGCCGTCTTCCTCTGCCGCCCGTCTTCCTCTTGCCGCCCGTCTCCTCTTGCCGACAGTCTTCCTCTGCCGGCCGTCTTCCTCTTGCCGGCCGTCTTTCTTGCGGCCGTCTTCCTTGCCGGCAGTCTCCTCTTGCCGGCTTCCTCTTGCCCTTCCTCTTGCCGCCGTCTTCCTTGCCGCCCGTCTTCCTCTGCTCTTGCCGGCAGTCTTCCTCTTGCCGCCGTCTTCCTATTGCCGCCGTCTTCCTTGCCGGCAGTCTTCTCTTGCCGGCCGTCCCGTCTTCCTCTTGCCGGCCGTCTTCCTCTTGCCGGCTTCCTCTTGCCGGCCGTCTTCCTCTGCCGACTCTTGCCGCGTCTTCCTCTTGCCGCCGTTCCTCTTTGCCGGCCGTCTTCCTCTGCCGGTCTTCTCTTGCCGTCTTCCTCTTGCCGCCCGTCTCCTCTTGCCGGACCGTATTCCTTGCCGGCCGTCTTCCTATTGCCCGCCGTCTTCCTCTTGCCGCCGTCTCTCTTGCCGGCCGTCTTCTCTTGCCGGCAGTATTCTTGCGGCCGTATTCCTCTTGCCGGCCGTATTCTCTTGACGGACGTCTTCCTTGCCGCCGTCTCCCTTGGACGTCTTCCTCTGCCGCCCGTCTCCTCTTGCCGCCCGTCTTCCTCTTGACGGCCGTCTTCCTCTTGCCGAGTCTTCTTTCCTCTTGCCGCTTTCCTCTTGCCGGCGTCTTCCTCTGACGGCCGTCTTCCTCTTGCCGGCGTCTTCCTTGCCGCATCTTCTCTGCCGCCGTCTTCTCTTGCCGCCCGTCTTCCTCTTGCCGGCCGTCTTCCTCTTGCCGCCCGTATTCTTGCCGCCCGTCTTCCTCTTGCCGCGTCTTCCTCTTGACGGCAGTCTTCCTCTTGCCGGCCGTCTTCCTCTGCCGCCGTTCCTCTTGCCGGCCGTCTCCTTGCCGGCCACTCTTGCGCCGTCTTCCCGCCGGCCTCCTCTTGCCGGCAGTCTCCTCTTGCCGCCGTATTCCTCTTGCCGGCGTCTTCCTCTTGCCGGCCGTCTTCCTCTTGCCGCCCGTATCCTCTTGCCGCCAGTCTTCTCTTGCCGGCCGTCTTCCTCTTGCCGCCGTCTTACTCTTGCCGCCCGTATTCCTCTTGCCGCACGTCTCCTCTTGCCGCTTCTTCCCGGCCGTATTCCTCTTGCGCCGTCTTCCTCTTGCCGGCCTTCCTCTTGCCGCCCGTCTTCTCTGCCGGCAGTCTTCCTTGCCCGGCCGTCTTCCTCTTGCCGCCCGTATCTTGCCGCCGTATTCCTCTTGCCGCGTCTTCCTCTTGCCGGCGTCTTCTCTTGCCGGCCGTCTTCCTCTTGCCGGCCGTCTTCCTCTTGCGGCCGTCTTCCTCTTGCCGGCCGTCTTACTCTTGCCGCCCGTCTTCCTCTTGCCGGCCGTCTTCCTCTTGCCGGCCGTCTTCCTCTTGCGGCGTCTTCCTCTTGCCGCCGTATTCCTCTTGCCGGCCGTCTTCCTCTTGCCGCCGTCTTCCTCTTGCCGGCCGTCTTCTCTTGCCGCCCGTCTTCCTTGCCGGCCGTCTTCCTCTTGCCGCCGTCTTCCTCTTGGCCGTCTTCCTCTGCCGCCCGTCTCTTGCCGCCCGTCTTCCTCTTGACGGCCGTCTTCCTCTTGCCGCCCGTCTTCCTTGCCGGCCGTCTTCTCTTGCCGGCCGTCTTACTCTTGCCGCCGTCTTCCTCTGCCGGGTATTCCTCTTGCCGGCCCGTCTTCCTCTTGCCGGCCCGTCTTCCTATTGCCCGACCGTCTTCCTCTTGCCGCCCGTCTTCCTCTTGCCGCCGTATTCCTCTTGCCGCCCGTCTTCCTCTTGCCGCCGTCTTCCTCTTGCCGCCGTCTTCCTCTTGCCGGCCTATTCCTCTTGCCGCCGTCTCCTCTGCCGGCGTCTTCTTGCGCCGTCTTCCTCTTGCGCCGTCTTCCTCTTGCCGCCGTCTTCCTCTTGCCGGCCGTCTACTCTTGCCGCCGTCTTCCTCTTGCCGGCCGTCTTCCTCTTGCCGCCCGTATTCCTCTTGCCGCTCTTCCTCTTGCGCGTCTTCCTCTTGCGCCCGTCTTCCTCTTGCCGGCCGTCTTCCTCTTGCCGGCAGTCTTCTCTTGCCGCCGTCCTCTTGCCGCCCGTCTTCCTCTTGCCCGTCTTCCTCTTGCCGCCGTCTCCTCTGCCGTCTTCCCGTCCCGCCCGTCTTCCTCTTGCCGCCGTCTTCCTCTTGCCGCACGTATTCCTCTTGCCGGCCGTCTTGCCTCTTGCCCGGCCCGTATCCTCTTGCCGGCCGTCTCCTCTGCCGGCCGTCTTCCTCTTGCCGGCCGTCTCCTCTTGCCGGCCGTCTTCCTCTTGCCGCCGTCTTCCTCTTGCCGGCCCCTCTGCCGCCCTCTTGCCGCCGTCTTCTCTTGCCGCCGTCTTCTCTTGCCGCCCGTCTTCCTCTTGCGGCCGTCTTCCTCTGCCGGCCGTATTCCTCTTGCCGCCTCTTCCCTTGCCGGCCGTCTTCCTCTTGCCGGCCGTTTCTCTTGCCCGTCTTCCTCTGCGGCCGTCTTCCTCTTGCCGGCCGTCTTCCTCTTGCCGGCGTCTCCTCTTGCGGCCGTATTCCTCTTGCCGGCCGTCTCCTCTTGCGCCGTCTTCCTCTTGCCGGCCGTCTTCCTCTTGCCGGCCGTCTTCCTCTGCCGCCCGTATTCCTCTTGCCGCCGTCTTCCTCTTGCCGGCCGTCTTCCTCTGCCGCCGTCTTCCTCTGCCGGCCGTCTTCTCTTGCCGCCCGTCTCTTGCCCGCGCCGTCTTTCCTCTTGCCGCCCGTCTTTCTTGCCGCATCTTCCTCTTGCCGGCCGTCTTCCTCTTGCCGGCCGTCTTCCTCTTGCCGCCGTCTTCCTCTTGCCGCCGTCTTCCTCTTGCCGCCCGTATTCCTTGGCCGTCTTCTCTTGCCGCCTCTTCCTCTTGCCGGCCGTCTTCCTCTTGCCCCGGCCCGTCTTCCTCTTGCCGGCAGTCTTCCTCTTGCCGCCCGTCTTCCTCTTGCCGGCATTCCTTGCCGCGTCTTCCTCTTGCCGCCCGTCTTCCTCTTGCCGCAGTCTTCCTTGCCGCCCGTCTTCCTCTTGCCGGCCGTCTTCCTCTTGCCGGCGTCTTCCTTGCCGGCTTTCCTCTGCCGCCGTCTTCCTCTTGCCGGCCTTCCTCTTGCCGGCAGTATCCTCTTGCGGCCGTCTTCCTCTTGCCGGCCGTCTTCCTCTGCCCCGTCTTCCTTGCCGCCGTATTCTCTTGCCGCCGTCTCCTCTTGCCGCCCGTCTTCCTCTTGCCGGCCGTCTTCCTCTTGCCGGCCGTCTTCCTCTTGCCGCCGTCTTCCTCTGCCGCCGTCTTCCTCTTGCCGGCGTCTTCCTCTTGCCGGCCGTCTTCCTCTTGCCGCCGTCTTCCTCTTGCCGGCCGTATCCTCTTGCCGGCCGTCTTCCTCTTGCCGCGTCTTCCTCTTGCCGGCTTCCTCTTGCGCCCGCCTCTTGCCGCCCGTCTCCTCTTGCCGGCCGTCTTCCTCTGCCGCCGTCTTCCTCTTGCCGGCCGTCTTCTTGCCGCCGTCTCTTGCCGGCGTCTTCCTCTTGCCGGCCGTCTTCCTCTTGCCGCCCGTCTCCTCTTGCCGGCCGTCTTCCTCTTGCCGCGTCTTCCTCTTGCCGCCGTCTTCTCTTGACGCCCGTCTCCTTGCCGGCCGTCTTCCTCTTGCCGGCCTCTCCTCTTGCCGGCCGTCTTCCTCTTGCCGCCAGTCTTCCTCTTGCCGTCTTCCTCTTGCCGGCCGTCTTCTCTTGCCGCCGTCTCCTATGACGCGTCTTCCTCTTGCCGGCCGTCTTCCTCTTGCCGGACGTCTTCTCTTGCCGGCCGTCTTCTCTTGCCGGCCCGTCTTCCTTGCCGGCTTCCTCTTGCCGGCCGTATTCCTCTTGCCCCGTCTTCCTCTTGCCGCCAGTCTTCCTCTTGCCGCCCGTCTTCTCTTGCGCCGTCTTCCTCTTGCCGCCGTATCCTCTGCCGCAGTCTTCTCTTGCCGTCTTCCTTGCCGGCCGTCTTCCTCTTGCCGCAGTATTCCTCTTGCGGCAGTCTTCCTCTTGCCGGCCGTCTTCTCTTGCCGCGTCTTCCTCTTGCCGCGTCTTCCTCTTGCGCCGTCTTCCTCTGCCGCCGTCTTCTTGCCGGCCGTCTTCTCTTGCCGGCCGTCTTCTCTTGCCGGCGTCTTCCTCTTGCCGCCCGTATTCCTCTTGACGGCCGTCTTCTTGCCGCCCGTCTTCCTCTTGCCGCCGTCTTCCTCTTGACGACCGTCTTCCTCTTGCCGACCGTCTTCCTCTTGCCGGCCGTCTTCCTCTTGCCGCCGTCTTCCTCTTGCCGCCGTCTTCCTCTTGCCGGCCGTCTTCCTCTTGCCGGGCCTCTTGCCGGCCGTTCCTCTTGCCGCCGTCTTCTATTGCCGTCTTCCTCTTGCCGGCCGTATTCCTCTGCCGCCGTCTTCCTCTTGCCGCCCGTCTCCTATTGCCGGCAGTATCCTATTGCCGAAGTCTCTTGCCGCGTATTACTATTGACGGAAGTATTACTATTGACGGAAGTATTACTATTGACGAAAGTATTACTATTGACGGCAGTATTACTATTGACGGAAGTATTACTATTGTCGAAAGTATTACTATTGTCGAAAGTATTACTATTGACGATGTATTACTAGTGGCGAAAAATTACTATTGACGAAATATTACTATTGACGAAGTATTATTGACGGAAGTATTACTATTGACGGAAGTATTACTATTGACGAAAGTATTACTATTGACGGAAGTATTACTATTGACGAAAGTATTACTATTGACGGAAGTATTACTATTGACGGAAGTATTACTATTGACGAAAGTATCTCTATTGACGAAGTATTACTATTGACGGAAGTATTACTATTGACGAAGTATACTATTGACGAAGTATTACTATTGACGACTATTGACGAAGTAAGTATTACTTGACGAAAGTATTACTATTGACGGAAGTACTCTTGACGGAAGTATTACTATTGACGAAAGTATTACTATTGACGGAAGTATTACTATTGACGAAAGTATTACTATTGACGAAAGTATTACTATTGACGAAAGTATTACTATTGACGGAAGTATTACTATTGACGGAAGTATTACTATTGACGGACGGAAGTATTATTGACGTAAGTATTACTATTGACGAAACTATTACTTTTGACGAAAGTATTACTATTGACGCAAGTATTACTATTGACGGAAGTATTACTATTGTCGAAAGTATTACTATTGACGAAAGTATTACTATGACGGAAGTATACTATTGGCGGAAGTATTACTATTGACGGAAGTATTACTATTGACGAAAGTATTACTATTGCCGGAAGTATTATTGACGAAGTATTAGTATTGAAGGAAGTATAGTAATGACGGAAGTATTACTTTGACGGAAGTTTACTATTGACGAAGTATTACTATTGACGAAAGTATTACTATTGACGAAAGTATTACAATAGACGGAAGTATTATTGACGAAAGTATTACTATTGACGAAAGTATTACTATTGACGAAGTAGGAAGTATTACTATTGACGGAAGTATTACTATTGACGGATGTATTACTATTGACGAAAGTATTACTATTGACGGAAGTATTACTATTGACGGAAGTATTACTATTGACGGAAGTATTACTATTGACGGAAGTATTACTACTGACGGAAGTATTACTATTGACGGAAGTATTAAGTATTACTATTGACGAAAGTATTACTATTGACGGAAGTATTACTATTGACGGAAGTATTACTATTGACGAAAGTATTACTATTGACGAAAGTATTACTATTGACGGAAGTATTACTATTGACGGAAGTATTACTATTGACGGAAGTATTACTATGACGAAAGTATTACTATTGACGAAAGTATTACTATTGACGGAAGTATTACTATTGACGGGAGTATTACTATTGACGAAAGTATTACTATTGACGAAAGTATTACTATTGACGGAAGTATTACTATTGACGAAAGTATTACTATTGACGGAAGTATTACTATTGACGAAAGTATTACTATTGACGGAAGAATTACTATTGACGGAAGTATTTCTATTGACGGAAGTATTACTATTGACGGAAGCATTACTATTGACGGAAGTATTACTATTGACGGAAGTATTACTATTGACGAAAGTATTACTATTGACGGAAGTATTACTATTGACGGAAGTATTACTATTGACGAAAGTATTATTGACGAAAGTATTACTATTGACGGAAGTATTACTATTGACGGAAGTATTACTATTGACGAAAGTATTACTATTGACGAAAGTATTACTATTGACGAAAGTATTACTATTGACGGAAGTATTACTATTGACGAAAGTTTTACTATTGACGGAAGTATTACTATTGACGGAAGTATTACTATTGACGAAAGTATTACTATTGACGGAAGTATTACTATTGACGAAAGTATTACTATTGACGGAAGTATTACTATTGACGAAAGTATTACTATTGACGAAAGTATTACTATTGACGGAAGTATTACTATTGACGGAAGTATTACTATTGACGAAAGTATTACTATTGACGAAAGTATTACTATTGACGGAAGTATTACTATTGACGAAGTATTACTATTGACGGAAGTATTACTATTGACGAAAGTATTACTATTGACGAAAGTATTACTATTGACGGAAGTATTACTATTGACGGAAATATTACTATTGACGGAAGTATTACTATTGACGGAAGTATTACTATTGACGAAATATTACTATTGAGGAAAGTATTACTATTGACGGAAAGTATTACTATTGACGAAAGTATTACTATTGACGAAAGTATTACTATTGACGGAAGTATTACTATTGACGGAAGTATTACTATTGACGAAAGTATTACTATTGACGAAGTGTTACTATTGACGAAGTATTACTATTGACGGAAATATTACTATTGACGAAAGTATTACTATTGACGGAAGTATTACTATTGACGGAAGTATTACTATTGACGAAATATTACTATTGACGAAATATTACTATTGACGAAAGTATTACTATTGACGGAAGTATTACTATTGACGAAATATTACTATTGACGAAAGTATTACTATTGACGGAAGTATTACTATTGACGAAAGTATTACTATTGACGGAAGTATTACTATTGACGGAAGTATTACTATTGACGAAAGTATTACTATTGACGGAAAGTATTACTATTGACGGAAGTATAACTATTGACGGAAGTATTACTATTGACGAAAGTATTACTATTGACGAAAGTATTACTATTGACGAAAGTATTACTATTGACGGAAGTATTACTATTGACGAAAGTATTACTATTGACGAAAGTATTACTATTGACGAAAGTATTACTATTGACGGAAGTATTACTATTGACGTAAGTATTCCTATTGACGAAAGTATTACTATTGACGAAAGTATTACTATTGACGAAAGTATTACTATTGACGGAAGTATTACTATTATTCTATGACGGAATTGACGAAAGTAAGTATTACTGTTGACGAAAGTCTTACTATGCAGGAAAGTATTACTATTGACGGAAGTATTACTATTGACGAAAGTATTACTATTGACGAAGTATTACTATTGACGGAAGTATTACTATTGACGGAAGTATTACTATTGACGGAAGTATTACTATTGACGGAAGTATTACTATTGACGGAAGTATTACTATTGACGGACGGAAGTATTACTATTGACGAAAGTATTACTATTGACGGAAGTATTACTATTGACGGAAGTATTACTATTGACGGAAGTATTACTATTGACGGTAGTATTACTATTGACGAAAGTATTACTATTGACGAAAGTATTACTATTGACGGAAGTATTACTATTGACGAAAGTATTACTATTGACGAAAGTATTACTATTGACGGAAGTATTACTATTGACGGAAGTATTACTATTGACGGAAGTATTACTATTGACGGAAGTATTACTATTGACGGAAGTATTACTATTGACGAAAGTATTACTATTGACGGAAGTATTACTATTGACGGAAGTATTACTATTGACGGAAGTATTACTATTGACGGAAGTATTACTATTGACGAAAGTATTACTATTGACGGAAGTATTACTATTGACGGAAGTATTACTATTGACGAAATATTACTATTGACGGAAGTATTACTATTGACGAAATATTACTATTGACGAAAGTATTACTATTGACGAAAGTATTACTATTGACGGAAGTATTACTATTGACGGAAGTATTACTATTGACGGAAGTATTACTATTGACGGAAGTATTACTATTGACGGAAGTATTACTATTGACGAAAGTATTACTATTGACGGAAGTATTACTATTGACGGAAGTATTACTATTGACGAAAGTATTACTATTGACGAAGTATTACTATTGACGGAACTATTACTATTGACGGAAGTATTACTATTGACGGAAGTATTACTATTGACGAAATATTACTATTGACGAAAGTATTACTATTGACGGAAGTATTACTATTGACGGAAGTATTACTATTGACGAAAGTATTACTATTGACGAAAGTATTACTATTGACGAAAGTATTACTATTGAAGAAAGTATTACTATTGACGGAAGTATTACTATTGATGAAAGTGTTACTATTGACGAAAGTATTACTATTGACGAAAGTATTACAATAGACGAAAGAATTACTATTGACGGAAAAATTATTATAGACGAAAGTATTACTATTGACGGAAGTATTACGGACGTATTACTATTGACGAAAGTATTACTATTGACGGAAGTATTACGAATGACGGAAGTATTACTATTGACGAAAGTATTACTATTGACGAAAGTATTACTATTGACGAAAGTAGTACTATTGACGAAAGTATTACTATTGACGAAAGTATTACTATTGAGGGAAGTATTACTATTGAGGAAAGTATTACTATTGACGAAATATTACTATTGCGGAAAGTATTACTATTGACGGAAGTATTACTATTGACGGAAGTATTACTATTGACGGAAGTAATAATATTGACGAAAGTATTACTATTGACGGAAGTATTACTATTGACGGAAGTATTACTATTGACGAAAGTATTACTATTGACGGAAGTATTACTATTGACGAAAGTATTACTATTGACGGAAGTATTACTATTGACGAAAGTATTACTATTGACGAAAGTATTACTATTGACGGAAGTATTACTATTGACGGAAGTATTACTATTGACGGAAGTATTACTATTGACGAAAGTATTACTATTGACGGAAAGTATTACTATTGACGGAAGTATTACTATTGACGAAAGTATTACTATTGACGGAAGTATTACTATTGACGGAAGTATTACTATTGACGAAAGTATTACTATTGACGGAAGTATTACTATTGACGGAAGTATTACTATTGACGAAAGTATTACTATTGACGGAAGTATTACTATTGAGGAAAGTATTACTATTGACGAAAGTATTACTATTGACGGAAGTATTACTATTGACGAAAGTATTACTATTGACGAAGTATTACTATTGACGAAAGTATTACTATTGACGAAAGTATTACTATTGACGAAAGTATTACTATTGACGGAAGTATTACTATTGACGGAAGTATTACTATTGACGAAAGTATTACTATTGACGGAAGTATTACTATTGACGGAAGTATTACTATTGACGGAAAGTATTACTATTGACGAAAGTATTACTATTGACGGAAGTATTACTATTGACGAAAGTATTACTATTGACGAAAGTATTACTATTGACGGAAGTATTACTATTGACGGAAGTATTACTATTGACGAAAGTATTACTATTGACGGAAGTATTACTATTGACGGAAGTATTACTATTGACGGAAGTATTACTATTGACGAAAGTATTACTATTGACGGAAGTATTACTATTGACGGAAGTATTACTATTGACGGAAGTATTACTATTGACGGAAGTATTACTATTGACGGAAGTATTACTATTGACGGAAGTATTACTATTGACGAAAGTATTACTATTGACGGAAGTATTACTATTGACGAAGTATTACTATTGACGGAAGTATTACTATTGACGGAAGTATTACTATTGACGGAAGTATTACTATTGACGAAAGTATTACTATTGACGAAAGTATTACTATTGACGAAAGTATTACTATTGACGGAAGTATTACTATTGACGGAAGTATTACTATTGACGGAAGTATTACTATTGACGAAGTATTACTATTGACGAAAGTATTACTATTGACGAAAGTATTACTATTGACGGAAGTATTACTATTGACGGAAGTATTACTATTGACGAAAGTATTACTATTGACGAAAGTATTACTATTGACGGAAGTATTACTATTGACGGAAGTATTACTATTGACGGAAGTATTACTATTGACGAAAGTATTACTATTGACGAAGTATTACTATTGACGAAAGTATTACTATTGACGGAAGTATTACTATTGACGGAAGTATTACTATTGACGAAAGTATTACTATTGACGGAAGTATTACTATTGACGGAAGTATTACTATTGACGAAAGTATTACTATTGACGAAAGTATTACTATTGACGGAAAATTACTATTGACGAAAGTATTACTATTGACGGAAGTATTACTATTGACGGAAAGTATTACTATTGACGGAAGTATTACTATTGACGAAAGTATTACTATTGACGAAAGTATTACTATTGACGGAAGTATTACTATTGACGGAAGTATTACTATTGACGAAAGTATTACTATTGACGAAAGTATTACTATTGACGGAAGTATTACTATTGACGGAAGTATTACTATTGACGAAAGTATTACTATTGACGGAAGTATTACTATTGACGGAAAGTATTACTATTGACGGAAGTATTACTATTGACGGAAGTATTACTATTGACGAAAGTATTACTATTGACGAAAGTATTACTATTGACGAAAGTATTACTATTGACGGAAGTATTACTATTGACGAAAGTATTACTATTGACGGAAGTATTACTATTGACGAAGTATTACTATTGACGAAAGTATTACTATTGACGGAAGTATTACTATTGACGAAAGTATTACTATTGACGGAAGTATTACTATTGACGAAAGTATTACTATTGACGGAAGTATTACTATTGACGGAAGTATTACTATTGACGGAAGTATTACTATTGACGGAAGTATTACTATTGACGAAAGTATTACTATTGACGAAAGTATTACTATTGACGAAAGTATTACTATTGACGGAAGTATTACTATTGACGGAAGTATTACTATTGACGAAAGTATTACTATTGACGAAAGTATTACTATTGACGGAAGTATTACTATTGACGGAAGTATTACTATTGACGAAAGTATTACTATTGACGGAAAGTATTACTATTGACGGAAGTATAACTATTGACGGAAGTATTACTATTGAGGAAAGTATTACTATTGACGAAAGTATTACTATTGACGAAAGTATTACTATTGACGGAAGTATTACTATTGACGGAAGTATTACTATTGACGAAATATTACTATTGACGAAAGTATTACTATTGACGGAAGTATTACTATTGACGGAAGTATTACTATTGACGGAAGTATTACTATTGACGGAAGTATTACTATTGACGGAAGTATTACTATTGACGAAAGTATTACTATTGACGGAAGTATTACTATTGACGAAAGTATTACTATTGACGGAAGTATTACTATTGACGGAAGTATTACTATTGACGGAAGTATTACTATTGACGAAAGTATTACTATTGACGGAAGTATTACTATTGACGGAAATATTACTATTGACGAAAGTATTACTATTGACGAAAGTATTACTATTGAGGGAAGTATTACTATTGACGGAAAGTATTACTATTGACGAAAGTATTACTATTGACGAAAGTATTACTATTGACGGAAGTATTACTATTGACGGAAGTATTACTATTGACGGAAGTATTACTATTGACGGAAGTATTACTATTGACGGAAGTATTACTATTGACGAAAGTATTACTATTGACGGAAGTATTACTATTGACGAAAGTATTACTATTGACGGAAAGTATTACTATTGACGGAAGTATAACTATTGACGGAAGTATTACTATTGACGAAAGTATTACTATTGACGAAAGTATTACTATTGACGAAAGTATTACTATTGACGAAAGTATTACTATTGACGGAAGTATTACTATTGACGGAAGTATTACTATTGACGGAAGTATTACTATTGACGAAAGTATTACTATTGACGGAAGTATTACTATTGACGAAAGTATTACTATTGACGGAAAGTATTACTATTGACGAAAGTATTACTATTGACGGAAGTATTACTATTGACGAAAGTATTACTATTGACGGAAGTATTACTATTGACGGAAAGTATTACTATTGACGAAAGTATTACTATTGACGGAAGTATTACTATTGACGAAAGTATTACTATTGACGAAAGTATTACTATTGACGAAAGTATTACTATTGACGGAAGTATTACTATTGACGGAAGTATTACTATTGACGAAAGTATTACTATTGACGGAAGTATTACTATTGACGGAAGTATTACTATTGACGGAAGTATTACTATTGACGAAAGTATTACTATTGACGGAAGTATTACTATTGACGAAAGTATTACTATTGACGAAAGTATTACTATTGACGGAAGTATTACTATTGACGAAAGTATTACTATTGACGAAAGTATTACTATTGACGGAAAGTATTACTATTGACGGAAGTATTACTATTGACGGAAGTATTACTATTGACGGAAGTATTACTATTGACGAAAGTATTACTATTGACGGAAGTATTACTATTGACGGAAGTATTACTATTGACGGAAAGTATTACTATTGACGGAAGTATTACTATTGACGGAAGTATTACTATTGACGGAAGTATTACTATTGACGAAAGTATTACTATTGACGGAAGTATTACTATTGACGGAAGTATTACTATTGACGGAAAGTATTACTATTGACGAAAGTATTACTATTGACGGAAGTATTACTATTGACGAAAGTATTACTATTGACGAAAGTATTACTATTGACGAAAGTATTACTATTGACGGAAGTATTACTATTGACGAAAGTATTACTATTGACGAAAGTATTACTATTGACGGAAGTATTACTATTGACGGAAGTATTACTATTGACGAAATATTACTATTGACGGAAGTATTACTATTGACGGAAGTATTACTATTGACGGAAGTATTACTATTGACGGAAAGTATTACTATTGACGGAAGTATTACTATTGACGGAAGTATTACTATTGACGAAAGTATTACTATTGACGAAAGTATTACTATTGACGGAAGTATTACTATTGACGAAAGTATTACTATTGACGAAAGTATTACTATTGACGGAAGTATTACTATTGACGAAAGTATTACTATTGACGGAAGTATTACTATTGACGGAAGTATTACTATTGACGGAAGTATTACTATTGACGGAAGTATTACTATTGACGGAAGTATTACTATTGACGAAAGTATTACTATTGACGGAAAGTATTACTATTGACGGAAAGTATTACTATTGACGAAAGTATTACTATTGACGGAAGTATTACTATTGACGAAAGTATTACTATTGACGAAAGTATTACTATTGACGGAAGTATTACTATTGACGAAAGTATTACTATTGACGGAAGTATTACTATTGACGGAAGTATTACTATTGACGGAAGTATTACTATTGACGAAAGTATTACTATTGACGGAAGTATTACTATTGACGAAAGTATTACTATTGACGGAAGTATTACTATTGACGAAAGTATTACTATTGACGAAAGTATTACTATTGACGGAAGTATTACTATTGACGAAGTATTACTATTGACGAAAGTATTACTATTGACGGAAGTATTACTATTGAAGAAAGTATTACTATTGACGGAAGTATTACTATTGACGAAAGTATTACTATTGACGGAAGTATTACTATTGACGGAAGTATTACTATTGACGGAAGTATTACTATTGACGGAAGTATTACTATTGAAGGGAAGTATTACTATTGACGGAAGTATTACTATTGACGAAAGTATTACTATTGACGGAAGTATTACTATTGACGGAAGTATTACTATTGACGGAAGTATTACTATTGACGAAAGTATTACTATTGACGGAAGTATTACTATTGACGAAGTATTACTATTGACGAAAGTATTACTATTGACGAAAGTATTACTATTGACGGAAAGTATTACTATTGACGGAAGTATTACTATTGACGAAAGTATTACTATTGACGAAAGTATTACTATTGACGGAAGTATTACTATTGACGGAAGTATTACTATTGACGGAAGTATTACTATTGACGGAAGTATTACTATTGACGAAAGTATTACTATTGACGGAAGTATTACTATTGACGAAAGTATTACTATTGACGAAAGTATTACTATTGACGAAAGTATTACTATTGACGAAAGTATTACTATTGACGAAAGTATTACTATTGACGGAAGTATTACTATTGACGGAAGTATTACTATTGACGAAAGTATTACTATTGACGGAAGTATTACTATTGACGGAAGTATTACTATTGACGAAAGTATTACTATTGACGAAAGTATTACTATTGACGGAAGTATTACTATTGACGGAAGTATTACTATTGACGGAAGTATTACTATTGACGAAAGTATTACTATTGACGGAAGTATTACTATTGACGGAAGTATTACTATTGACGGAAGTATTACTATTGACGAAAGTATTACTATTGACGGAAGTATTACTATTGACGAAAGTATTACTATTGACGGAAGTATTACTATTGACGGAAGTATTACTATTGACGGAAGTATTACTATTGACGGAAGTATTACTATTGACGGAAAGTATTACTATTGACGAAAGTATTACTATTGACGAAAGTATTACTATTGACGAAAGTATTACTATTGACGGAAGTATTACTATTGACGGAAATATTACTATTGACGGAAGTATTACTATTGACGAAAGTATTACTATTGACGAAAGTATTACTATTGACGGAAGTATTACTATTGACGAAAGTATTACTATTGACGAAAGTATTACTATTGACGGAAATATTACTATTGCCGGAAGTATTACTATTGACGGAAGTATTACTATTGACGGAGTATTACTATTGATGGAATATTACTATTGACGAAAGTATTACTATTGACGGAAATATTACTATTGACGAAAGTATTACTATTGACGGAAGTATTACTATTGACGGAAGTATTACTATTGACGAAAGTATTACTATTGACGAAGTATTACTATTGACGAAAGTATTACTATTGACGAAAGTATTACTATTGACGAAAGTATTACTATTGACGAAAGTATTACTATTGACGAAAGTATTACTATTGACGGAAGTATTACTATTGACGGAAGTATTACTATTGACGGAAGTATTACTATTGACGGAAGTATTACTATTGACGAAAGTATTACTATTGACGGAAGTATTACTATTGACGGAAGTATTACTATTGACGGAAGTATTACTATTGACGGAAGTATTACTATTGACGAAAGTATTACTATTGACGGAAGTATTACTATTGACGGAAGTATTACTATTGACGAAAGTATTACTATTGA
Organism: Paralithodes platypus; assembly: GCA_032716605.1. NCBI lineage: Eukaryota > Metazoa > Arthropoda > Malacostraca > Decapoda > Lithodidae > Paralithodes > Paralithodes platypus. Next base: position 162,018 of record JAVRFV010002376.1, on the reverse strand, counting down.
CGGAAGTATTACTATTGACGGAAGTATTACTATTGACGGAAGTATTACTATTGACGAAAGTATTACTATTGACGAAAGTATTACTATTGACGGAAGTATTACTATTGACGAAAGTATTACTATTGACGAAAGTATTACTATTGACGGAAGTATTACTATTGACGGAAAGTATTACTATTGACGGAAGTATTACTATTGACGGAAGTATTACTATTGACGGAAGTATTACTATTGACGGAAGTATTACTATTGACGAAAGTATTACTATTGACGAAAGTATTACTATTGACGAAAGTATTACTATTGACGAAAGTATTACTATTGACGAAAGTATTACTATTGACGAAAGTATTACTATTGACGAAAGTATTACTATTGACGAAAGTATTACTATTGACGGAAGTATTACTATTGACGAAAGTATTACTATTGACAAAAGTATTACTATTGACGGAAGTATTACTATTGACGAAAGTATTACTATTGACGGAAGTATTACTATTGACGGAAGTATTACTATTGACGGAAGTATTACTATTGACGGAAGTATTACTATTGACGGAAGTATTACTATTGACGAAAGTATTACTATTGACGAAAGTATTACTATTGACGAAAGTATTACTATTGACGGAAGTATTACTATTGACGAAAGTATTACTATTGACGGAAGTATTACTATTGACGAAAGTATTACTATTGACGAAAGTATTACTATGGACAGAAGTATTACGATTGACGGAAGTATTACTATTGACGAAAGTATTACTATTGACGGAAGTATTACTATTGACGAAAGTATTACTATTGACGAAAGTATTACTATTGACGGAAGTATTACTATTGACGGAAGTATTACTATTGACGGAAGTATTACTATTGACGAAAGTATTACTATTGACGAAAGTATTACTATTGACGGAAGTATTACTATTGACGGAAGTATTACTATTGACGGAAAGTATTACTATTGACGAAAGTATTACTATTGACGAAAGTATTACTATTGACGAAGTATTACTATTGACGGAAGTATTACTATTGACGGAAGTATTACTATTGACGGAAGTATTACTATTGACGAAAGTATTACTATTGACGGAAGTATTACTATTGACGGAAGTATTACTATTGACGGAAGTATTACTATTGACGAAAGTATTACTATTGACGAAAGTATTACTATTGACGAAAGTATTACTATTGACGAAAGTATTACTATTGACGAAAGTATTACTATTGACGGAAAGTATTACTATTGACGGAAGTATTACTATTGACGGAAGTATTACTATTGACGGAAGTATTACTATTGACGAAAGTATTACTATTGACGAAAGTATTACTATTGACGAAAGTATTACTATTGACGGAAATATTACTATTGACGGAAATATTACTATTGACGGAAGTATTACTATTGAGGAAAGTATTACTATTGACGGAAGTATTACTATTGACGAAAGTATTACTATTGACGGAAAGTATTACTATTGACGGAAGTATTACTATTGACGAAAGTATTACTATTGACGAAAGTATTACTATTGACGGAAGTATTACTATTGACGAAAGTATTACTATTGACGGAAGTATTACTATTGACGGAAGTATTACTATTGACGAAAGTATTACTATTGACGAAAGTATTACTATTGACGGAAGTATTACTATTGACGGAAGTATTACTATTGACGGAAGTATTACTATTGACGGAAAGTATTACTATTGACGGAAGTATTACTAATGACGGAAGTATTACTATTGACGGAAGTATTACTATTGACGAAAGTATTACTATTGACGGAAGTATTACTATTGACGAAAGTATTACTATTGACGGAAGTATTACTATTGACGGAAGTATTACTATTGACGAAAGTATTACTATTGACGAAAGTATTACTATTGACGGAAGTATTACTATTGACGGAAGTATTACTATTGACGGAAGTATTACTATTGACGAAAGTATTACTATTGACGAAAGTATTACTATTGAAGAAAAGTATTACTATTGACGAAAGTATTACTATTGACGAAAGTATTACTATTGACGGAAGTATTACTATTGACGTAAGTATTCCTATTGACGAAAGTATTACTATTGACGAAAGTATTACTATTGACGAAAGTATACCTATTGACGAAAGTATTACTATTGACGGAAGTATTACTATTGACGGAAGTATTACTATTGACGGAAGTATTACTATTGACGGAAGTATTACTATTGACGAAAGTATTACTATTGACGAAAGTATTACTATTGACGGAAGTATTACTATTGACGAAAGTATTACTATTGACGAAAGTATTACTATTGACGAAAGTATTACTATTGACGAAAGTATTACTATTGACGGAAGTATTACTATTGACGGAAGTATAACTATTGACGAAAGTATTACTATTGACGGAACTATTACTATTGATGAAAGTATTAGTATTGACGAAAGTATTACTATTCACGGAATATTACTATTGACGGAAAATTACTATTGACGAAAGTATTACTATTGACGGAAGTATTACTATTGAGGAAAGTATTACTATTGACGGAAGTATTACTATTGACGAAAGTATTACTATTGACGAAAGTATTACTATTGAGGAAAGTATTACTATTGACGAAAGTATTACTATTGACGGAAGTATTACTATTGACGGAAGTATTACTATTGACGAAAGTATTACTATTGACGAAAGTATTACTATTGACGGAAAGTATTTCTATTGAGGAAAGTATTACTATTGACGAAAGTATTACTATTGACGAAAGTATTACTATTGACGGAAGTATTACTATTGACGAAAGTATTACTATTGACGGAAAGTATTACTATTGACGGAAATATTACTATTGACGAAAGTATTACTATTGACGGAAGTATTACTATTGACGGAAGTATTACTATTGACGGAAGTATTACTATTGACGGATAATATTACTATGACGGAGTATTACTATTGGACGGAAGTATTACTATTGACGAAAGTATTACTATTGACGAAGTATACTATTGACGGAAGTATTACTATTGACGGAAATATTACTATTGACAGAAGTATTACTATTGACGGAAGTATTACTATTGACGAAAGTATTACTATTGACGGAAGTATTACTATTGACGAAAGTATTACTATTGACGGAAGTATTACTATTGACGAAAGTATTACTATTGACGAAAGTATTACTATTGACAGAAGTATTACGATTGACGAAAGTATTACTATTGACGAAAGTATTACTATTGACGGAAGTATTACTATTGACGAAAGTATTACTATTGACGAAAGTATTACTATTGACGAAAGTATTACTATTGACGGAAGTATTACTATTGACGGAAGTATTACTATTGAGGAAATATTACTATTGACGAAAGTATTACTATTGACGGAAATATTACTATTGACGGAAAGTATTACTATTGACGAAAGTATTACTATTGAGGGAAGTATTACTATTGACTGAAGTATTACTATTGAGGAAATATTACTATTGACGAAAGTATTACTATTGACGAAATATTACTGTTGAGGAAAGTATTACTATTGACGGAAAGTATTACTATTGACGAAAGTATTACTATTGACGAAAGTATTACTATTGACGGAAGTATTACTATTGACGAAAGTATTACTATTGACGAAAGTATTACTATTGACGGAAGTATTACTATTGACGGAAAGTATTACTATTGACGGAAAGTATTACTATTGACGGAAAGTATTACTATTGACGAAAGTATTACTATTGACGAAAGTATTACTATTGACGAAAGTATTACTATTGACGAAAGTATTACTATTGACGGAAGTATTACTATTGACGGAAGTATTACTATTGACGGAAGTATTACTATTGACGGAAATATTACTATTGACGGAAGTATTACTATTGACGAAAGTATTACTATTGACGAAGTATTACTATTGAGGAAAGTATTACTATTGACGAAAGTATTACTATTGACGGAAGTATTACTATTGACGAAAGTATTACTATTGACGGAAGTATTACTATTGACGGAAGTATTACTATTGACGGAAATATTACTATTGACGAAAGTATTACTATTGACGGAAAGCATTACTATTGAGGAAAGTATTACTATTGACGGAAGTATTACTATTGACGAAAGTATTACTATTGACGAAAGTATTACTATTGACGGAAGTATTACTATTGACGGAAGTATTACTATTGACGGAAGTATTACTATGGAGGAAAGTATTACTATTGACGAAGTATTACTATTGACGAAAGTATTACTATTGACGAAAGTATTACTATTGACGAAAGTATTACTATTGACGAAAGTATTACTATTGACGAAAGTATTACTATTGACGGAAAATTACTATTGACGAAAGTATTACTATTGACGGAAGTATTACTATTGACGAAAGTATTACTATTGACGGAAGTATTACTATTGACGAAAGTATTACTATTGACGAAAGTATTACTATTGACGGAAAGTATTACTATTGACGGAAGTATTACTATTGACGGAAGTATTACTATTGACGGAAGTATTACTATTGACGGAAGTATTACTATTGACGGAAGTATTACTATTGACGGAAGTATTACTATTGACGAAAGTATTACTATTGACGAAGTATTACTATTGACGGAAGTATTACTATTGACGAAAGTATTACTATTGACGAAAGTATTACTATTGACGAAAGTATTACTATTGACGGAAGTATTACTATTGACGGGAAGTATTACTATTGACGAAAGTATTACTATTGACGAAAGTATAACTATTGACGAATGTATTACTATTGACGAAAGTATTACTATTGACGAAAGTATTACTATTGACAGAAGTATTACTATTGACGAAAGTATTACTATTGACGGAAATATTACTATTGACGGAAGTATTACTATTGACGGAAGTATTACTATTGACGGAAGTATTACTATTGACGAAAGTATTACTATTGACGAAAGTATTACTATTGACGAAAGTATTACTATTGACGAAAGTATTACTATTGACGGAAGTATTACTATTGACGGAAATATTACTATTGACGGAATATTACTATAGACGAAAGTATTACTATTGACGGAAGTATTACTATTGACGTAAGTATTACTATTGACGAAAGTATTACTATTGACGGAAATATTACTATAGACGAAAGTATTACTATTGACGGAATATTACTATTGACGGAAGTATTACTATTGACGAAAGTATTACTATTGACGAAAGTATTACTATTGACGAAAGTATTACTATTGACGGAAATATTACTATTGACGAAAGTATTACTATTGACGGAAGTATTACTATTGACGAAAGTATTACTATTGACGGAAGTATTACTATTGACGAAAGTATTACTATTGAAGAAAGTATTACTATTGACGGAAGTATTACTATTGACGAAAGTATTACTATTGACGGAAGTATTACTATTGACGGAAGTATTACTATTGACGAAGTATTACTATTGACGGAAAGTATTACTATTGACGGAAGTATTACTTACTATTGACGGAAGTATTACTATTGACGGAAAGTATTACTATTGACGAAAGTATTACTATTGACGGAAGTATTACTATTGACGGAAGTATTACTATTGACGAAAGTATTACTATTGACGAAAGTATTACTATTGACGAAAGTATTACTATTGACGAAAGTATTACTATTGACGGAAAGTATTACTATTGAGGAAAGTATTACTATTGACGAAAGTATTACTATTGACGAAAGTATTACTATTGACGGAAGTATTACTATTGACGGAAGTATTACTATTGACGGAAAGTATTACTATTGACGAAAGTATTACTATTGACGGAAGTATTACTATTGACGGAAGTATTACTATTGACGGAAGTATTACTATTGACGGAAGTATTACTATTGACGAAAGTATTACTATTGACGAAAGTATTACTATTGACGGAAAGTATTACTATTGACGGAAGTATTACTATTGACGAAAGTATTACTATTGACGGAAGTATTACTATTGACGAAAGTATTACTATTGACGAAGTATTACTATTGACGGAAGTATTACTATTGACGAAAGTATTACTATTGACGAAAGTATTACTATTGACGGAAAGTATTACTATTGACGGAAGTATTACTATTGACGAAAGTATTACTATTGAGGGAAGTATTACTATTGACGGAAAGTATTACTATTGACGAAAGTATTACTATTGAGGAAAGTATTACTATTGACGCAAGTATTACTATTGACGGAAGTATTACTATTGACGGAAGTATTACTATTGACGAAAGTATTACTATTGACGGAAGTATTACTATTGACGAAAGTATTACTATTGATGGAAGTATTACTATTGACGAAAGTATTACTATTGACGAAAGTATTACTATTGACGAAAGTATTACTATTGACGGAAGTATTACTATTGACGAAAGTATTACTATTGACGAAAGTATTACTATTGACGGAAGTATTACTATTGACGGAAGTATTACTATTGACGGAAGTATTACTATTGAGGAAAGTATTACTATTGACGAAAGTATTACTATTGACGGAAGTATTACTATTGACGATAGTATTACTATTGACGGAAATATTACTATTGACGGAAGTATTACTATTGACGGAAATATTACTATTGACGGAAATATTACTATTGACGAAGTATTACTATTGACGAAATATTACTATTGACGGAAAGTATTACTATTGACGGAAGTATTACTATTGACGGAAAGTATTACTATTGACGGAAGTATTACTATTGACGGAAGTATTACTATTGACGAAAGTATTACTATTGACGAAAGTATTACTATTGACGAAAGTATTACTATTGACGGAAATATTACTATTGACGAAAGTATTACTATTGACGGAAGTATTACTATTGACGAAGTATTACTATTGACGAAAGTATTACTATTGACGGAAGTATTACTATTGACGAAAGTATTACTATTGACGGAAGTATTACTATTGACGAAAGTATTACTATTGACGGAAGTATTACTATTGACGAAAGTATTACTATTGACGAAGTATTACTATTGACGAAAGTATTACTATTGACGAAAGTATTACTATTGACGAAGTGTTACTATTGACGAAGTATTACTATTGACGGAAATATTACTATTGACGAAAGTATTACTATTGACGGAAATATTACTATTAACGGAAGTATTACTATTGACGGAAGTATTACTATTGACGAAAGTATTACTATTGACGAAAGTATTACTATTGACGGAAGTATTACTATTGACGGAAGTATTACTATTGACGGAAGTATTACTATTGACGGAAATATTACTATTGACGAAAGTATTACTATTGACGGAATATTACTATTGACGGAAGTATTACTATTGACGAAAGTATTACTATTGACGAAAGTATTACTATTGACGAAAGTATTACTATTGAAGAAAGTATTACTATTGACGGAAGTATTACTATTGACGAAAGTATTACTATTGACGGAAGTATTACTATTGACGGAAGTATTACTATTGACGAAAGTATTACTATTGACGAAAGTATTACTATTGACGAAAGTATTACTATTGACGGAAGTATTACTATTGACGAAAGTATTACTATTGACGGAAGTATTACTATTGACGGAAAGTATTACTATTGAGGGAAGTATTACTATTGACGGAAGTATTACTATTGACGAAAGTATTACTATTGAGGAAAGTATTACTATTGACGAAAGTATTACTATTGAGGAAAGTATTACTATTGACGGAAGTATTACTATTGACGAAAGTATTACTATTGACGGAAGTATTACTATTGACGGAAGTATTATAGACGAGAGTATTACTACTGACGGAAGTATAACTATTGCGGAAAGTATTACTATTGACGAAAGTATTACTATTGACGGAAAGTATTACTATTGACGGAAGTATAACTATTGACGGAAGTATTACTATTGACGGAAATATTACTATTGACGAAAGTATTACTATTGACGGAAGTATTACTATTGACGGAAGTATTACTATTGACGGAAGTATTACTATTGACGGAAGTATTACTATTGACGAAAGTATTACTATTGACGAAAGTATTACTATTGACGGAAAGTATTACTATTGACGAAAGTATTACTATTGACGGAAGTATTACTATTGACGAAAGTATTACTATTGACGGAAGTATTACTATTGACGGAAGTATTACTATTGACGAAAGTATTACTATTGACGAAAGTATTACTATTGACGAAAGTATTACTATTGACGAAAGTATTACTATTGACGGAAGTATTACTATTGACGGAAGTATTACTATTGACGGAAGTATTACTATTGACGGAAGTATTACTATTGAAGGGAAGTATTACTATTGACGGAAAGTATTACTATTGACGAAAGTATTACTATTGACGGAAGTATTACTATTGACGAAAGTATTACTATTGACGAAAGTATTACTATTGACGGAAATATTACTATTGACGAAAGTATTACTATTGACGAAAGTATTACTATTGACGGAAAGTATTACTATTGACGGAAGTATTACTATTGACGAAAGTATTACTATTGACGAAAGTATTACTATTGACGGAAGTATTACTATTGACGAAAGTATTACTATTGACGAAAGTATTACTATTGAGGAAAGTATTACTATTGATGGCAGTATTACTATTGACGAAAGTATTACTATTGACGGAAATATTACTATTGAGGAAAGTATTACTATTGACGGAAGTATTACTATTGACGAAAGTATTACTATTGACGAAAGTATTACTATTGACGGAAGTATTACTATTGACGGAAATATTACTATTGACGGAAATATTACTATTGACGAAAGTATTACTATTGACGAAAGTATTACTATTGACGAAAGTATTACTATTGACGAAGTATTACTATTGACGAAAGTATTACTATTGACGGAAGTATTACTATTGACGAAAGTATTACTATTGACGAAGTATTACTATTGACGGAAGTATTACTATTGACGAAAGTATTACTATTGACGAAAGTATTACTATTGACGGAAGTATTACTATTGACGGAAGTATTACTATTGACGAAAGTATTACTATTGACGAAAGTATTACTATTGACGGAAGTATTACTATTGACGAAGTATTACTATTGACGAAAGTATTACTATTGACGAAAGTATTACTATTGACGGAAGTATTACTATTGACGGAAGTATTACTATTGACGAAAGTATTACTATTGACGAAAGTATTACTATTGACGGAAGTATTACTATTGACGAAGTATTACTATTGACGGAAAGTATTACTATTGACGAAGTATTACTATTGACGGAAGTATTACTATTGACGGAAGTATTACTATTGACGGAAGTATTACTATTGACGGAAGTATTACTATTGACGAAAGTATTACTATTGACGAAAGTATTACTATTGACGAAAGTATTACTATTGACGAAAGTATTACTATTGACGAAAGTATTACTATTGACGGAAGTATTACTATTGACGAAAGTATTACTATTGACGAAAGTATTACTATTGACGGAAGTATTACTATTAACGGAAGTATTACTATTGACGGAAGTATTACTATTGACGGAAGTATTACTATTGACGGAAGTATTACTATTGACGGAAGTATTACTATTGAAGAAAGTATTACTATTGACGGAAGTATTACTATTGACGAAAGTATTACTATTGACGAAAGTATTACTATTGACGGAAGTATTACTATTGAAGGAAGTATTACTATTGACGAAAGTATTACTATTGACGAAAGTATTACTATTGCGGAAAGTATTACTATTGACGAAAGTATTACTATTGACGGAAGTATTACTATTGACGAAAGTATTACTATTGACGGAAGTATTACTATTGACGGAAGTATTACTATTGACGAAAGTATTACTATTGACGAAAGTATTACTATTGACGGAAGTATTACTATTGACGAAAGTATTACTATTGACGGAAGTATTACTATTGACGGAAGTATTACTATTGACGGAAAGTATTACTATTGACGGAAGTATTACTATTGACGAAAGTATTACTATTGACGAAAGTATTACTATTGACGGAAGTATTACTATTGACGGAAGTATTACTATTGACGAAAGTATTACTATTGACGAAAGTATTACTATTGACGAAAGTATTACTATTGACGGAAATATTACTATTGACGAAAGTATTACTATTGCCGGAAGTATTACTATTGACGGAACATTTTACTATTGAGGGAAGTATTACTATGGAAGGAAGTATTACTATTGCCGCACGTATTACTATTGCCGGAAAGTATTACTATTGACCGAAGTATTACTATTGACGAAAGTATTACTATTGACGAAAGTATTACTATTGACGAAAGTATTACTATTGACGAAAGTATTACTATTGACGAAAGTATTACTATTGACGAAAGTATTACTATTGACGGAAGTATTACTATTGACGGAAATATTACTATTGACGGAAGTATTACTATTGACGGAAGTATTACTATTGACGGAAGTATTACTATTGACGGAAGTATTACTATTGACGGAAGTATTACTATTGACGGAAGTATTACTATTGACGAAAAGTATTACTATTGACGAAAGTATTACTATTGACGGAAGTATTACTATTGACGAAAGTATTACTATTGACGGAAGTATTACTATTGACGAAAGTATTACTATTGACGAAAGTATTACTATTGACGGAAGTATTACTATTGACGAAAGTATTACTATTGACGAAAGTATTACTATTGACGAAAGTATTACTATTGACGAAAGTATTACTATTGACGGAAGTATTACTATTGACGGAAGTATTACTATTGACGAAAGTATTACTTTTGACGAAAGTATTACTACTGACGAAATATTACTATTGACGAAAGTATTACTATTGACGGAAGTATTACGATTGACGGAAGTATTACTATTGACGAAGTATTACTATTGACGAAGTATTACTATTGACGAAAGTATTACTATTGACGGAAGTATTACTATTGACGGAAGTATTACTATTGACGAAAGTATTACTATTGACGAAAGTATTACTATTGACGAAAGTATTACTATTGACGGAAGTATTACTATTGACGGAAGTATTACTATTGACGGAAGTATTACTATTGACGGAAATATTACTATTGACGAAAGTATTACTATTGACGGAAGTATTACTATTGACGAAAGTATTACTATTGACGGAAAGTATTACTATTGACGAAAGTATTACTATTGACGAAAGTATTACTATTGACGGAAGTATTACTATTGACGGAAGTATTACTATTGACGGAAGTATTACTATTGACGGAAGTATTACTATTGACGGAAGTATTACTATTGACGGAAGTATTACTATTGACGGAAAGTATTACTATTGACGGAAAGTATTACTATTGACGAAAGTATTACTATTGACGAAAGTATTACTATTGACGGAAGTATTACTATTGACGGAAGTATTACTATTGACGAAAGTATTACTATTGACGAAAGTATTACTATTGACGAAGTATTACTATTGACGGAAGTATTACTATTGACGGAAGTATTACTATTGACGAAAGTATTACTATTGACGGAAGTATTACTATTGACGGAAAGTATTACTATTGACGGAAGTATTACTATTGACGGAAGTATTACTATTGACGGAAGTATTACTATTGACGAAAGTATTACTATTGACGAAAGTATTACTATTGACGAAAGTATTACTATTGAAGAAAGTATTACTATTGACGGAAAGTATTACTATTGACGGAAAGGATTACTATTGACGGAAGTATTACCATTGAACGAAAGTCTTACTATTGACGAAAAGTAATACTATTGACGGAAGTATTACTAATTGACGGAAAAGTATTACTATTGACAGAAAAAGTGTACTATTGACGGAAAGTATTACTATTGACGGAAAGTATTACTACGGATGAAAGTATTACTATTTGACCTGTAAAGTATTACTATTGACGAAACGTCATTACTATAGACGAAAGTGTTACTATTGACGGAAAGTATTACCCTATTGGCGGGGAAGTATTACTATTGACGAAAGTATTACTATTGCCGGAAGTATTACTATTGACGGCTGTATTACTATTGACGAAAGTATTACAATTGACGGAAGTATTACTATTGACGGAAGTATTACTATTGACGAAAGTATTACTATTGATGGAAGTATTACTATTGACGAAAGTATTACTATTGACGGAAGTATTACTATTGACGTAAGTATTCCTATTGACGAAAGTATTACTATTGACGAAAGTATTACTATTGACGAAAGTATACCTATTGACGAAAGTATTACTATTGACGAAAGTATTACTACTGACGAAAGTATTACTATTGACGAAAGTATTACTATTGACGGAAGTATTACTATTGACGAAAGTATTACTATTGACGAAAGTATTACTATTGACGGAAGTATTACTATTGACGGAAGTATTACTATTGACGGAAGTATTACTATTGACGAATGTATTACTATTGACGGAAGTATTACTAATGACGAAAGTATTACTATTGACGAAAGTATTACTATTGACGGAAGTATTACTATTGACGAAAGTATTACTATTGACGAAAGTATTACTATTGACGGAAGTATTACTATTGACGGAAGTATTACCATTGACGAAAGTATTACCATTGACGAAAGTATTACTATTGACGAAAGTATTTTTATTGACGGAAGTATTACTATTGACGGAAGTATTACTATTGACGGAAGTATTACTATTGACGGAAGTATTACTATTGACGGAAGTATTACTATTGACGGAAGTATTACTATTGACGGAAGTATTACCATTGACGAAAGTATTACTATTGACGGAAGTATTACTATTGACGAAAGTATTACTATTGACGGAAGTATTACTATTGACGAAAGTATTACTATTGACGAAGTATTACTATTGACGGAAGTATTACTATTGACGGAAGTATTACTATTGACGGAAGTATTACTATTGACGGAAGTATTACTATTGACGAAAAGTATTACTATTGACGAAAGTATTACTATTGACGGAAGTATTACTACTGAGGAAAGTATTACTATTGACGGAAGTATTACTATTGACGGAAGTATTACTATTGACGGAAGTATTACTATTGACGGAAGTATTACTATTGACGAAAGTATTACTATTGACGAAAGTATTCCTATTGACGAAAGTATTACTATTGACGAAAGTATTACTATTGAAGAAAGTATTACTATTGACGAAAGTATTACTATTGACGGAAGTATTACTATTGACGGAAGTATTACTATTGACGGAAGTATTACTATTGACGGAAGTATTACTATTGACGGAAGTATTACTATTGACGAAAGTATTACTATTGACGAAAGTATTACTATTGACGGAAAGTATTACTATTGACGAAAGTATTACTATTGACGAAAGTATTACTATTGACGAAATATTACTATTGACGGAAGTATTACTATTGACGAAAGTATTACTATTGACGGAAGTATTACTATTGACGGAAGTATTACTATTGACGAAAGTATTACTATTGACGGAAGTATTACTATTGACGAAAGTATTACTATTGACTGAAATATTACTATTGACGAAATATTACTTTTGACGAAATATTACCATTGACGGAAATATTACTATTGACGAATGTATTACTATTGACGGAAGTATTACTATTGACGAAAGTTTTACTATTGACGAAAGTATTACTATTGACGAAAGTATTACTATTGATGGAAGTATTACTATTGACGAAAGTTTTACTATTGACGAAAGTATTACTATTGACGAAAGTATTACTATTGACGGAAGTATTACTATTGACGGAAGTATTACTACTGACGGAAGTATTACTATTGACGGAAGTATTACTATTGACGGAAGTATTACTATTGACGGAAGTATTACTATTGACGGAAGTATTACTATTGACGGAAGTATTACTATTGACGAAAGTATTAATATTGACGAAAGTATTACTATTGACGGAAGTATTACTATTGACGGAAGTATTACTATGGACGGAAGTATTACTATTGACGAAAGTATTACTATTGACGAAAGTATTACTATTGACGAAAGTATTACTATTGACAGAAGTATTACGATTGACGAAAGTATTACTATTGACGGAAGTATTACTATTGACGAAAGTATTACTATTGACGAAAGTATTACTATTGACGAAAGTATTACTATTGACGAAAGTATTACTATTGACGGAAGTATTCCTATTGACGAAAGTATTACTATTGACGGAAGTATTACTATTGACGGAAGTATTACTATTGACGAAAGTATTACTATTGACGGAAGTATTACTATTGACGGAAGTATTACTATTGACGGAAGTATTACTATTGACGAAAGTATTACTATTGACGGAAAGTATTACTATTGACGAAAGTATTACTATTGACGGAAGTATTACTATTGACGAAAGTATTACTATTGAGGGAAGTATTACTATTGACGAAAGTATTACTATTGACGGAAGTATTACTATTGACGGACGTATTACTATTGACGAAAGTATTACTATGGACGGAAAGTATTACTATTGACGAAAGTATTACTATTGACGGAAATATTACTATTGACGGAAGTATTACTATTGACGGAAGTATTACTATTGACGGAAGTATTACTATTGAGGGAAGTATTACTATTGAGGAAAGTATTACTATTGACGAAATATTACTATTGAGGAAAGTATTACTATTGATGGAAGTATTACTATTGACGAAAGTATTACTATTGACGAAAGTATTACTATTGACGAAAGTATTACTATTGACGGAAGTATTCTATTGACGGAAGTATTACTATTGACGGAAGTATTACTATTGACGGAAGTATTACTATTGACGGAAGTATTACTATTGACGAAAGTATTACTATTGACGGAAGTATTACTATTGACGAAAGTATTACTATTGACGAAAGTATTACTATTGACGAAAGTATTACTATTGACAGAAGTATTACTATTGACGAAAGTATTACTATTGACGGAAGTATTACTATTAACGGAAGTATTCTATTGACGGAAGTATTACTATTGACGAAAGTATTACTATTGACGGAAGTATTACTATTGACGAAAGTATTACTATGGACGAAAGTATTACTATTGACGAAAGTATTACTATTGACGGAAGTATTACTATTGACGGAAGTATTACTATTGACGAAAGTATTACTATTGACGAAAGTATTACTATTGACGAAAGTATTACTATTGACGGAAGTATTACTATTGACGAAATATTACTATTGACGGAAGTATTACTATTGACGAAATATTACTATTGACGAAAGTATTACTATTGACGAAAGTATTACTATTGACGAAAGTATTACTATTGACGGAAGTATTACTATTGACGGAAAGTATTACTATTGACGGAAAGTATTACTATTGACGGAAATATTACTATTGACGAAAGTATTACTATTGACGAAAGTATTACTATTGACAAAAGTATTACTATTGACGGAAGTATTACTATTGACGAAATATTACTATTGACGGAAGTATTACTATTGACGGAAGTATTACTATTGACGGAAGTATTACTATTGACGGAAGTATTACTATTGACGGAAGTATTACTATTGACGAAAGTATTACTATTGACGGGAGTATTACTATTGACGAAAGTATTACTATTGACGGAAGTATTACTATTGACGGAAATATTACTATTGACGAAAGTATTACTATTGACGGAAGTATTACTATTGACGGAAGTATTACTATTGACGGAAGTATTACTATTGACGGAAGTATTACTATTGACGGAAGTATTACTATTGACGGAAGGATTACTATTGACGGAAGTATTACTATTGACGAAAGTATTACTATTGACGAAAGTATTACTATTGACGGAAGTATTACTATTGACGAAAGTATTACTATTGACGGAAGTATTACTATTGACGAAAGTATTACTATTGACGAAAGTATTACTATTGACGGAAGTATTACTATTGACGAAAGTATTACTATTGACGAAGTATTACTATTGACGAAAGTATTACTATTGACGAAAGTATTACTATTGACGGAAGTATTACTATTGACGGAAGTATTACTATTGACGGAAGTATTACTATTGACGAAAGTATTACTATTGACGAAATATTACTATTGACGAAAGTATTACTATTGACGAAAGTATTACTATTGACGAAAGTATTACTATTGACGAAAGTATTACTATTGACGAAAGTATTACTATTGACGGAAGTATTACTATTGACGAAATATTACTATTGACGGAAGTATTACTATTGACGGAAGTATTACTATTGACGGAAGTATATCTATTGACGGAAGTATTACTATTGACGAAAGTATTACTATTGACGGAAGTTTATTGAGGGAAGTATTACTATTGACGGAAGTCTTACTATTGACGAAAGTATTACTATTGACGAAAGTATTACTATTGACGAAAGTATTACTATTGACGGAAGTATTACTATTGACGGAAGTATTACTATTGACGAAAGATTACTATTGACGAAGTATTACTATTGACGAAGTATTACTATTGACGGAAGTATTACTATTATTGAGTATTACTATTGACGGAAGTATTACTATTGACGGAAGTTACTATTGACGGAAGTATTATAGACGAACGTATACTATTGACGGAAGTATTACTATTGAGGAAGTATTACTATTGACGGAAAGTATTACTATTGACGGAAGTATTACTATTGACGGTAGTATTATTATTGCCGGAAGTATTACTATTAACGGAAGTATTACTTGACGAAAGTATTACTATTGACGAAAGTATTACTATTGACGAAAGTTTTGACGGAAGTATTATTGACGGAAGTATTACTGATGACGGAAGTATTACTCTGGGCGAACGTATTACTATTGCCGAAAGTGTTACTATTGACGGAAGTATTACTAGTGACGGATGTGTTACTATTGACGGAAGTATTACTATTGACGAAAGTATTACTATTGACGGAAGTTACTATGACGAAGTACTACTGCCGGAAAGTATTACTATTGACGAAGTATTACTTGACGGAAGTATTACTATTGACGAAAGTATTACTTTGACGGAGTATTACTATTAACGAGTATTACTATTGACGCCGTATTACCTCTGACGAAAGTATTACTATTGATGCAGTTTCCTATTGACGGTATTACGCCGGAAGTACTCTGCTCTATTGACGCCAGTATTACTAGTGCCCCTCCACTGACGGAAGTCTCTTGCCGGCCGTCTTCCTATTGCGGCCCTATTACTCTGCCGGCCGTCTTCCTATGCCGGCAGTATTACTATGACGGCGTCTTACTCTTGACGGCGTCTTCCTTGACGGACGTATTCCTCTTGACGGAAGTCTTCCTATTGACGACACTATTACTCTTGCCGGCCGTATCTTGCGTTAACCTCTGCCGGCAGTCTTACTCTTGCGGACGTATTCCTATTGCCGACGTTTCCTCTTGCCGCCCGTCTTACTCTTGCCGCCGTATTACTATTGCCGGCAGTCTTCCTCTGACGCCCGTCTCCTCTTGCCGAACGTCTTCCTCTTGACGGCCGTTGCCCGTATTACTCTTGCGGTTTGACGCAGTCTTACTCTTGCCGGCAGTCTTCCTCTTGCCGACGTATCCTCTTGCCGCCGTATTCCTATTGCCGCCGTCTTCCTCTTGCGGACGTCTCTTGCCGCCGTCTTCCCTCTTGCCGGCCGTCTTCCTCTGCCGCCCGTCTTCCTCTTGACGGCCGTATTCCTCTTGCCCGCCCGTCTTACTCTTGCGCACGTCCCTCTTGACCGCAGTCTTCCTCTTGCCGGCGTATTCCTCTTGACGTTCCTCTTGACGGCCTTGACGCCGTACTCTTGACGAAGTATTTCTATCCCCTTGCGGCGTCTTCCTTGCCGAAGTCTTCCTCTTGCCGGCCTTACTCTTGCCGCCCGTCTTCTCTTGCCGGCGTCTTCCTCTGCCGGCCGTATTCTCTTGCCGGCGTCTTACTCTTGCCGCCGTCTTCCTCTGACTCTTGCCGGCCGTCTTCCTATTGCCCCCGTCTTCCTCTTGCCGGCATCTTACGCTTGCCGCCCGTCTTCCTCTTGCCGGCACCGTATCCTCTGCCCGTATTCCCTCTTGCCGCCGTCTCCTCTTGCCGCCGTCTTCCTCTTGCGGAAGTCTTCCTCTGCCTCTTGAGGGCCGTCTTACTTGCCGCCGTCTTCTCTTGCCCCGCCGCTCTGCCGGCCCGTTCCCTCTTGCCGCGTCTTCTCTTGCCGCCGTCTTCCTCTTGCCGCGTTCCTCTTGCCGGTCTTCTCTTGCCGCCGTCTTACTATTGACGGCCGTACTCTTGCCGGCCGTCTTCCTCTTGCCGCCCGTACCTCTTGCCGGCGTATTCTTGCCGTCTTCTCTGCCGGCCGTATTCCTCTTGCCGCCGTCTTCCTCTTGCCGCCCGTCTTCTTGCCGCCGTCTTCTTGCCGCCGTCTTCCTCTGCCGGCAGTCTTCCTCTTGCCGGCCGTCTTCCTCTTGCCGGCCGTCTCTTGAGGCCGTCTCTGCCGCCCGTTCCTTGCCGCCGTCTTCCTCTTGCCGCCCGTCTTCCTTGCGACGTCTCCTCTTGCCGCCCGTCTTCCTCTTGCCGCCGTCTTCCTCTTGCCGGCCGTCTCTTGCCGCCGTCTTCCTCTTGCCGGCCGTCTTCCTCTTGCCGCCCGTCTTCCTCTTGCCGCAGTCTTCTCTTGCTGGCAGTCTTCCTCTTGACTCTTCTCTTGCCCGTCTTCCTCTTGCCGCCGTCTTCCTCTTGCCGCCCGTTTACTCTTGCCGGTCTCTTGCCGAGTCTTCCTATTGCCGCCGTCTTCCTCTTGCCGCCGTCTTACTCTTGCCGCCCGTATTACTCTTGACGCCGCCCGTCTTCCTCTTGCCGGCCGTCTTCCTCTTGCCGCCCGTCTTCCTCTTGCCGGCCGTATTCCTCTTGCCGGCAGTCTTCCTCTTGCCGCCCGTCTTCCTCTTGCCGCCGTCCTCTTGCCGCCCGTATTCCTCTTGCGCCGTCTTCCTTGCCGGCAGTTTCCTCTTGCCGCCGTCTTCCTCTTGCGCCCGTCTGCCTCTTGCCGGCCGTCTTCCTCTTGCCGGCCGTCTTCCTCTTGCCGGCCGTCTTCCTCTTGCCGGCCGTCTTCCTCTTGCCGCAGTCTTCCTCTTGCCGGCGGTATTCTCTTGCCGGCCGTCTTCTCTTGCCGGCAGTCTTCCTCTTGCCGACCGTCTCCTCTTGCCGGCCGTCTTCCTCTTGCCGCCGTCTTCCTCTTGCCCCCGTCTTCCTCTTGCCGCCCGTCTTCCTCTTGCCGGACGTCTCCTCTTGCCGCCGTCTTCCTCTTGCCGCCGTCTTCCTCTTGCCGGCCGTCTTCTCTTGCCGCCCGTCTTCCTCTTGCCGGCAGTCTTCCTCTTGCCGCCCGTTCCTCTTGCCGCCGTCTTCCTCTTGCCGGCCGTCTTACTCTTGCCGGCCGTATTCCTCTTGACGCCGTATTCCTCTTGCCGGCCGTCTTCCTCTTGCCGTCTTCTTGCCGGCCGTTCCTCTTGCCGACGTCTTCTTGCCCCGTCTTCTCTTGCCGGCCCGTCTTCCTCTTGCCGCCCGTCTTCCTCTTGCCGGCCGTCTTCCTCTTGCCCCCGTCTTCCTCTTGCGGCCGTCTTCTCTTGCCGCCGTCTTCCTCTTGCCGCCGTCTTCCTCTTGCCGGCCGTCTTCCTCTTGCCGGCCGTCTTCCTTTGCCGGCAGTCTTCCTCTTGCCGCCCGTCTCTCTGCGCGTCTTACCTCTTGCCGGCCGTCTTCCTTGCCGCCGTCTTCCTCTTGCCGCCCGTCTTCCTCTTGCCGCCGTCTTCCTCTTGCCGCCGTCTTCCTCTTGCCGCCCGTCTCTCTGCCGGCCGTCTTCCTCTTGCCGCCCGTCTTCCTCTTGCCGGCCGTCTTACTCTTGCCGGCGTCTTCCTCTTGCCGGCCGTCTTCTCTTGCCGGCCGTCTTCCTCTTGCCGGCCGTCTTCCTCTTGCCGACGTCTTCCTCTGCCGCCCGTCTTCCTCTTGCCGCCCGTCTCCCTTGCCGCCCGTCTTCCTCTTGCCGCCAGTCTTCCTCTGCCGCCCGTCCTCTTGCCGGCCGTCTTCCTCTTGCCGCCGTCTTCCTCTTGCCGCAGTCTTCCTCTTGCCGCCCGTCTCTTGCCGGCCGTCTTCCTCTTGCCGGCCGTCTTCCTCTTGCCGGCCGTCTCCTCTTGCCGCCGTCTTCCTCTTGCCGGCAGTTCCTCTTGCCGGCCAGTCTTCCTCTTGCCGGCCGTCTTCCTCTTGCCGCCGTCTTCCTCTTGCCGCCCGTCTTCCTCTTGCCGGCCGTCTTCCTCTTGCCGGCCGTCTTCCTCTTGCCGCCGTCTTCCTCTTGCGGCCAGTCTCTTGCCGCCGTCTTCCTCTTGCCGGCCGTCTTCCTCTTGCCGGCCGTCTTCCTCTTGCCGGCCCGTCTTCCTCTTGCCGGCCCGTCTTCCTCTTGCCGGACGTCTTCCTCTTGCCGCCAGTCTTCCTCTTGCCGCCGTCTTCTCTGCCGCCCGTCTTCTCTTGCCGCCAGTCTTCCTCTTGCGCCCCCCGTCTTCCTCTTGCCGGCCGTCTTCCTCTTGCCGCCGCCCGTCTTCCTCTTGCCGCCGTCTTCCTCTTGCCGGCCGTCTTCCTCTTGCCGGCCGTCTTCCTCTGCCGGCCGTCTTCCTCTTGCCGGCCGTCTTCCTCTTGCCGGCCGTCTTCCTCTTGCCGCCCGTCTTCCTCTTGCCGGCCGTCTTCCTCTTGCCGGCCGTCTTCCTCTTGCCGCCCGTCTTCCTCTTGCCGCCCGTCTTCCTCTTGCCGCCGTCTTCCTCTTGCCGGCCGTCTTCCTCTGCCGGCCGTCTCCTCTTGCCGGCCGTCTTCCTCTTGCCGCCTCTTCCTCTTGCCGCCCGTCTTCCTCTTGCCGGCCGTCTTCCTCTTGCCGGTCTCCTCTTGCCGTTCTCTCTTGCCGGCCGTCTCTTGCCGCCCGTCTTCCTCTTGCCGTCTTACTCTTGCGTCTTCCTTGCCGGCCGTCTTCCTCTTGCCGCCCGTCTTCCTCTTGCCGGTCTTCCTCTTGCCGGCCGTCTTCCTCTTGCCGGCCCGCTTCCTCTTGCCGCCCGTCTTCCTCTTGCCGGCCGTCTTCCTCTTGCCGCCGTCTTCCTCTTGCCGCCCTTCCTATTGCCGCCCGTCTTCCTCTTGCCGGCCGTCTTCCTCTTGCCGGCCGTCCTCTTGCCGGCCGTCTTCCTCTTGCCGCCCGTCTTCCTCTTGCCGCCCGTCTTCCTCTGCCGGCCGTCTTCCTCTTGCCGGCCGTCTTCCTCTTGCCGCCCGTCTTCCTCTTGCCGCCCGTCTTCCTCTTGCCGCCGTCTTCCTATTGCCGGCAGTATTCCTCTTGCCGCCCGTCTTCCTCTTGCCGGCCGTCTTCCTCTTGCCGGCCCTCTTCCTCTTGCCGCCGTCTTCCTCTGCCGCCCTTCTCTTGCCGGCCTCTTCCTCTTGCGGCCGTCTTCCTCTTGCCGGCAGTCTTCCTCTTGCCGGCCCGTCTTCCTCTTGCTGCCGTCTTCCTCTTGCCGGCCGTCTTCCTCTTGCCGGCTTCCTATTGCCGTCTTCCTCTTGATGGCCGCTTCCTCTTGCCGCCAGTTTCCTCTTGCCGCCGTCTTCCTATTGCCGGCAGTCTTCCTCTTGACGGCCAGGCTTCCTCTTGCGCCCGTCTTCCTCTTGCCCTCTTCCTCTTGCCGCCAGTCTTCCTTGCCGCCCTCTTCCTCTGCCGCGTCTTGCCGTATCTTGGCCGACTCTCTTGCCGCCGTCTTACTCTTGCCGGCCGGTATTCCTCTTGACGGCCGTCTTCCTCTTGCCGACCGTCTTCCTCTTGCCGGCCCTACCCTTGCCGCCCGTCTTCCTCTGCCGGCCGGTCTTCCTCTTGCCGGCCGTATTATCTTGCCGGCCGTCTTCCTCTTGCCGGCCGTCTTCCTATTGCCGGCCGTCTTCCTCTTGCCCGTCTTCCTCTTGCCGGCCCGTCTTCCTCTTGCCGCCGTGCCTCTTGCCGGCCGTCTTACCTCTTGACGGCGTCTTCCTCTTGCCGTCTTCCTCTTGCGACCGTCTTATATTGCCGCACGTATCCTCTTGACGGACGTTCTATCTTGCCGCCGTCTTCCTCTTGCCGGCCGTCTTCCTCTTGCCCGACCGTTTATCTTGCGGACCGTCTTCCTCTTGCCGGCCGTATTACTCTTGCCGGCCGTATTCCTCTTGCCGGCCGTCTTACTCTTGACGACCTCTTCCGCCCGCCTCTTGCTTCGTCCTATTGGCCTCTTGCCGCCCGTCTTCCTCTTGGCGGCGTCTTACTCTTGCCGGCCCGTCTTCCTCTTGCCCGGCCGTCTTCCTCTTGCCGGCCGTCTTCCTCTTGCCGGCCGTCTTCTTGCCGGCCGTATTCCTCTTGCCGGCCGTATTCCTCTTGCCCGCCGTCTTCCTCTTGACGGCCGTCTTACTCTTGCCGGACGTCTCCTCTTGCCGCCCGTCTTCCTCTTGACGGCCGTCTTCTCTTGCCGCCAGTCTTCCTCTTGCCGGCCCGTCTTCCTCTTGCCGCCCGTCTTCCTCTTGCCGGCGTCTTCTTCCTCTTGCCGCCCGTCTTCCTCTTGCCGGCCGTCTTCCTCTGCGGCCGTCTTCCTCTGCCGCCCGTCTTCCTCTTGCGCCCGTCTTACTCTTGCCGGCCCTCTTCCTCATTGCGGCCGTCTTCCTCTTGCCGCCCGTCTTCCTCTTGCCGGCCTCTTCCTCTTGCCGGCCGTCTTCCGCTTGCCGGCCGTCTTCCTCTGCCGCCCGTCTTCCTCTTGCCGCCAGTCTTCCTCTTGCCCGTATTCTTGCCGGCCGTCTTCCTCTGCCGCCCGTCTTCCTCTTGCCGGCCGTCTTCCGCTTGCCGGCCGTCTTCCTCTTGCCGCCGTCTTCCTCTTGCCGCCGTCTTACTCTTGCCGCGGCCTCTTCCTCTTGCCCACACGTCTTCCTCTTGCCGGCCCTATTCCTCTTGTTGCGTCTTACTCTGGCGTCTTCCTCTTGCCGGCCGTTCCTCTTGCCGGCAGTCTTCCTCTTGCCGGCCGTCTTCCTTCTTGCCGCCGTCTTCCTCTTGCCGGCCGTCTTCCTCTTGCCGCCCGTCTTCCTCTTGCCGGCCGTCTTCTCTGCCGTCTTCTATTGCCGCAGTCTTCCTCTTGCCGCCCGTCTTCCTCTTGCCCGCCTCTTCCTCTTGCCGGCCGTCTTCCTCTTGCCGCCGTATTCCTCTTGCCGACCGTCTTCCTCTTGCCGCCCGTCTTCCTCTTGCCGGCCGTCTCCTCGTGCCGGCAGTCTTCCTCTTGCCGGCGTATTCCTCTGCCGGCCGTCTTCCTCTTGCCGCCGTCTCCTCTTGCCGCCCGTCTTCCTCTTGCCGGCGTCTCTTCCTCTTGCCGGCCGTCTTCCTCTTGCCGCACGTCTTCCTCTTGCCCGGCCGTCTTCCTCTTGCCGCCCGTCTTCCTCTTGCCGGCCAGTATTCCTCTTGCCGGACGTCTTACTCTTGCCGGCCCGTCTTCCTCTTGCCGGCCGTCTTCCTCTTGCCGGCGTCTTCTCTTGAGCCTCTTCCTCTTGCCCCGGCCCGTCTTCTGGCCGCGTCTTCCTCTTGCCGGCGTCCTCTTGCCGCAGTATTTCTTGCCGCAGTCTTCCTCTTGCCGGTATTCCTCGCCCTTCCTCTGCCCGCCGTCTTCCTCTTGCCGGTCTTCCTCTGCCGGCCGTCTCTTGCCGCCGTCTTCCTCTTGCCGACGTCTTCCTCTTGCCGCCCGTATTACTTGCCGGCCCGTCTTCCTCTTGCCGGTCTTCCTCTTGACCGGCCGTCTTCCTCTTGCCGTCTAGTCTTCCTCTTGCCGCCGTCTCCTATTGCCGGCGTTTCCTCTTGCGGCACGTCTTCCTCTTGCCGGCCGTCTTCCTCTGCCGGCCGTCGTCCTCTTGCCGCCCGTCTTCTTGCCGACGTCTTCTCTTGCCGGCCCGTATTCCTCTTGCCGGCCGTCTTCCTCTTGCCGGCCGTCTTCCTCTTGCGCCTCTTCCTCTTGCCGAACCCCTTTGCCGCCGTTTTCCTCTTGCCGCCTATTTGATTCCTCTTGCCGGCCGTCTTCCTCTTGCCGCCCTCGTCCTCTTTGCCGGCCTCTTCCTCTTGCCGCCCCTCTTCCTCTGCTGCCGGCCTCTTGCCGGCTGTCTTCCTTGCCGCGTCTTCCTCTTGCCGGAGTACTTCCTCTTGCCCGCCCGTCGTCCTCTGCCGCCCGTCTTCCTCTTGCCGCCGTCTTCCTCTTGCCGCCCCTCTTCCTCTTGCCGGCCGTCTTCCTCTTGCCGCCCGTCTTCCTCTTGCCGGCGTCTTCCTCTGGCCGGCCGTCTCCCTCTTGCCGTCTTCCTCTTGCCGAACGTCTCCTCTGCCGGCCGTCTTCCTTGAGCGCCATTCTTCCTCTTGCGCCTTCTCTTGGCACGTTCCTCTTGCCGGCCGTCTTCCTCTTGCCGCACTTCCTCTTGCCGCCGTTCCTCTTGCCGGCCGTATTCCTCTGCCGGGCCTTTCCTCTTGCCGGCCGTATTCCTCTTGCCGGCCGTCTTCCTCTGCCGCTCCTCTTGCCCTTTCCTCTTGCCGGCCTATTGCCGGCCGTCTTCCTCTTGCCGGCCGTCTTCTCTTGCCGGCCATCTTCCTCTTGACGGCCAGTTTGCCCTCGTCTCCTCTTGCCGCACTCTTCCTCTTGAGCCGTATATCTGCCGGCCCTATTCCTCTTGCCCGCCCGTCTTCCTCCTACCCGCCGTCTTATCTTGACGCCAGCCTCTTGCCGGCCGTCTTCCTCTTGCCGCCCGTCTTCCTCTTGCCGCCGTCTTCTTCTTGCCGCCCTTCCTCTTGCACCAATATTCCTATTGCCGGGCTCTTGGAGGTCTTCGCTTGCCGGACCGTCTTCCTCTTGCCGGCAGTCTTCCTCTTGCCGGCCGGCTTCCTCTTGAGGGCCATTCCCTCTTGCCGCCGTCTTCCTCTTGCCGGCCGTATTCTTGCCCTCCCTTGCCGGCCTCTTGCGCGTATTCTCTTGACGCCCGTCTTCCTCTTCCTCTGCCTCTCTCTTGCCGGCGTATTCCTCTTGCGGACCGTCTTCTTGCCGGCCGTCTTTCCTCTTGCCGGACTTTCTCTTGCCGGCCGTCTTCCTCTTGCCCCGGCGTATTACTCTGACGGCCGTCTTCCTCTGGGCCGTATGACGGCTTCCTCTTGCCGCAAGTCCTCTTGCCCGCCGGCTTCCTCTTGCCGGGAGTCCTCTTGCCGCCCGTATCCCTCTTGCCCGACCTCTTCTTGCCGGCTTCTCTTGCGGGCGTATTCCTCTTGCCGACCGTCTTCCTCTTGCCGGCCTTCCTCTTGCCGCCGTCTTCCTCTTGCCGCCTTCCTTGCCGGCGTCTTACTCTTGCCGGCCGTCTTCCTCTTGCCAGTCTTCTCTGACGGAATTCCTCTTGCCGGCCGTCTTCCTCTTGCCGGCTTTCTCTTGCCGGCCGTCTTCTTGCCGTCTCTGACGGCGTCTTCCTCGTGCGCCGTATTCCTCTTGCCGGCCGTCTCTTCCCGCCCGCCTTGTCTTCTGGCGTTCTTCCTCTTGCCGTCTTCCTCTTGCGCCGTCTTACTCTTGCCGCCGTCTCTTGAGGTCCCTCTTATCTTGCCGCCCTATTCCTCTTGCCCCCGTCTTCTCTTGACGGACGTCTTCTTGCCGCCCGTTTCCTCTTGCCGGCCGTATTTCTTGACGGCCGTCTTCCTCTTGCGGCCGTCCTCTTGCTATTGAGGACGTCTTCCTTGACGTGATCTTGCCCGCTTTATCTCTTGCGTCTCCTATGGCCGGCCGTCTTCCTCTTGCCGGCCGTCTTCCTCTGCGGCTCTTCCTCTTGCCGGCCTCTTGCCGTTCCTCTGACGGTATTCCTCTTGCCGGCCTTCTCTTGCGGCTATACTCTTGCCCCCTCCTCTCGGCCGACCTTCCTCTTGCCGGCCGTCTCTCTAGCCGGCGCCGTCTTCTCTTGCGGCCGTATTCCTCTTGCCGCCGTCTTCCTCTTGCCCGTCTTCCTTGCCGGCATTTACTCTTGCCGGAATCTTCTCTTGCCCTAGTCTTCGACGGTATTCTTGACGGCGTCTTCCTCTTGCTGCCCGTCTTCTCTTGCCGCCGTATTCCTCTTGCGTTCTCTTGCCGTTTATTGACCGCGTTCCTCTTGCCGCCTCTTCCTCTTGCCGGCCGTCTTCTTGCCGGTCTTCCTCTTGCCGGTCTCTTGGCCCGTCTTCCTCTGCGGGCCCTCTTCCTCTTGACCGCGTATTCCTTGCCGGACCGTCTATTGCCGCTCTTGCCGGTCTTTACTCTTGCCGCTGGCTCCTTATATGCCTCTTGCCGCGTATTCCTCTTGCCGCGTAGTACTATTGCCGGCCGTCTTCCTCTGCCCGCAACTCCCTCTTACTATTGCCGCCGTCTTCCTCTTAACCCGCCAGTCTTCCTATTGCCGCACCTCTTGACGGGTATTCCTCTTGCGGCCGTCTTCCTCTGCCGGCGTCTTCCTATGGCGGCCGATTCTCTTGCCGACCCTATGGGCGTAACTCTATGGACGGTCTTCCATGCCGGTATTCTCTTGCCCGCCTTCCTCTTGCCGCCGCCCTCTTCTTGCCGGCAGTTTCCTCTTGCCGCCCGTCTTCCGCTTGCCGGCCGTCCTATTGCGTCTTGCCGCAGTCTTCCTCTTGCCGTCTACTCTTGCTACGTTTCTTGGCCGTCTTCTTGCCGTACGTTACCTTGCCGGTGTCCTCTTGCCGCCGTCTTCTGCCGGACCCCTTGACGCCGTACTACTGACGACATCTTCCTCTTGCCGTCTCTTGCCGGTCTTCCTCTTGCCGCCATCTTATCTTGCCGGTCCTCTTGCCGCCGTATTCCTCTTGACGACCGTCTTCTCTTGCAGACGTATTCCTATTGCCGGTACTCCTCTTGGCCCGTTCCTCTGCCGCCGTTCCTCTTGCCGGCCGTCTTCTCTTGACTGCCGTCTTCCTCTGCCGGTCTTCCTCTTGCCCGATCTTCCTCTTGACGCCCGTCTATCCTCTTGCGCACGTCTTACTCTTGACTCGGCACGTCTTCCTCTTGCCGGCCGTCTTGCTATTGACCGCAAGTCTTCCTGCTCTGTACCCCCCGACAGTATTACCCTCTTGCCCGGACCCGTCTTCCTCTTGCCCCCCCCGGCCATCTTCCTCTGCCCCCTTCCTCTCTCTTGACGGTCCTTCTCTCCTCTGCCCGACATCCCCCCCCTTCTTCCTTCCCCCCCCCCGGCTTCTTCTTGCCTCCCTATTCCTCTTGCCGCCCCTATTCCTCTTGCCGGCCGTCTTCCTCTTGCGGCCTCTTCCTCTTGCCGCCCGTCTTCCTCTTGCCGGCTCTTCCTCTTGCCGGCCCTCTTCCTCTTGCCGGCCTCTTCCAGTCTTTCTTGCCGCCCGTCTTCCTCTTGCGGCCCTCTTCCTCTTGCCCGCCCACGTCTTTCTTGCCCGACCGTCCCCTCTTGCCGCCCGTCTTCCTCTTGCCGTCCCGTCTTCCTCTTGCCGGCCCTCTTCCTCTTGCCGGCCGTCTTCCTCTTGCCGCCCTCTTTATCTTGCCGCCGTCTTCCTCTTGCCGCCCGGCTTCCTCTGCCGCCCTCCTCTTGCCGGCCCTCTTCTTCTTGCCGGCCTCTTCTCTTGCGGCCTCTTCTCTTGCCGGCATTTTCCTCTTGCCGGCCGTCTTCCTCTTGCCGCCCTCTTCTTCTTGCCGGCCCGTCTTCCTCTTGCCGGCCGTCCTCTTGCCGTCTCTGCCGGCCCCTTTCTCTTGCCGGCCCGTCTTCCTCTGCCCGCCCCTCTTCCTCTTGCCGCCTTCCTCTTGCCGGCCATATTCCTCTTGCCCGCCCTTACTCTTGCCCCCCCGTCCTCCTCTTGCCGGCCTCTCTCTGCCTCTTGCCGTTTCCCTGCCTTTTCCTCTTGCCGGCTAGTAGTCCTCTGCCGGCCGGTCTTACCTCGTTGCCCCCCCCCGTCAAGCCTCTTCCTCTTGCCCGGCCCTCTTCCTCGTGCACTGCCATCTTCCCTCTTGCCGGCTCCTCTTCCTCTTGCACCCCCGACCCCTATCCTATTGCCGGCCCCGTTTTCCTATTGGACGGCCTGGTCTTACCTCTTGCCGCCCTGTTCTTACTTATTTGTGCCGCCCGCTCTTCTATGCCGCCCTCTTCCTCTATGCCGGCCGTCTTCCTCTTGCCGGACCGTCTTCCGATTGACCGCCCTCTTCTCGTGCATATTCGCTTGCCCCCCGCCCGGTTGATTCTTGCTGCCCCTCGGCAATCTTCCTCTTCCGGACGGCCTCTGTATGTGACCGAAATATCCTCTTGCGGGATTTTTGGTTCTTCCTCTTGCCGGCCGCGTATTCCTCTTGCCCGCCCTTGTCTTCCTCTTGCCGACTATTCCTCTGCCGCCCGTCTTTATCTTGACCGGCCATCTTACCCCCTCGTTGGTTCGTCCGACCGCAACTACTTGCCCCCCTCTATTCCTCCTCTCCCCCTCTTTTCTGCGCTTGGCCCCCTCCGTGCCTTGGTCTTGTCTCGTGGCGCCCCGCCCCGGGCTTTCGCCTCTCCCTCGGCTCTCCCCCGCGCTCTCCCGCGCTCCTCCCCCCTCCCCCCGGCGTTCCGCTTGCCTTGCCCCCCCTCTTCTCTCTCCCCTCTTTTCTGCGCTTGGCCCCTCCCGTGCCTTGGTCTTGTCTGGTGGCGCCCCGCCCCGGGCTTTCGCGCCTCTCCCTCGGCTCTCTCCCGCGCCGTCGCCCTCTCCTCGCTCCCCTCCCCCTCCCCCTCGGCTCGTTCCGCTTGCCTTGCCCCCTCTCTTCTCTCTCCCCCCATCTTTTCTGCGCTTGGCCCCCTCCGTGCCTTGGTCTTGTCTGGTGGCGCCCCCCCCCGGGGTTTCGCGCCTCTCGGCTCTCCCCGCGCCGTCGCCTCTCCTCGCGGCTCCCCCCCCCCTCCCCCCTCGGCTCGTTCCGCTTGCCTTGCCCCCTCCTCTTCTCTCTCCCCCTCTTTTCTGCGCTTGGCCCCTCCCGTGCCTTGGTCTTCTGGTGGCGCCCCGCCCCGGGGTTTCGCTCTCTCCCTCGGCTCTCTCCCCGCGCCGTCGCCTCTCGCGCTCCCCTCCCCTCCCCCCTCGGCTCGTTCCGCTTGCCTTGCCCCCCTCCTCTTCTCTCCCCTTTTCTGCGCTTGGCCCCTCCCGTGCCTTGGTCTTGTCTGGTGGCGCCCCGCCCCGGGGTTTCGCGCCTCTCTCCTCGGCTCTCCCCGCGCGTCGCCTCTCCCCTGCTCTCCCCTCCCCCCTCGGCTCGTTCCGCTTGCCTTGCCCCCTCCTCTTCTCTCTCCCCTCTTTTCTGCGCTTGGCCCCTCCCGTGCCTTGGTCTTGTCTGGTGGCGCCCCGCCCCGGGGTTTCGCGCTCTCCCTCGGCTCTCTCCCGCGCCGTCGCCCTCTCCCTGCGCTCCCTCCCCCTCCCCCTCGGCTCGTTCCGCTTGCCTTGCCCCCCCTCTTCTCTCCCCCTCTGCGCTTGGCCCTCCCGTGCCTTGGTCTTGTCTGGTGGCGCCCCCGCCCGGGGTTTCGCGCCTCTCTCCCTCGGCTCTCTCCCGCGCGTCGCCCTCTCGCGCTCCCTCCCCCTCCCCCTCGGCTCGTTCCGCTTGCCTTGCCCCCTTCTCTCTCCCCTCTTTTCTGCGCTTGGCCCCTCCCGTGCCTTGGTCTTGTCGTGGCGCCCCGCCCCGGGCTTTCGCCTCTCTCCTCGGCTCTCTCCCGCGCGTCGCCCTCCCTGCGCTCCCTCCCCTCCCCCCTCGGCTCGTTCCGCTTGCCTTGCCCCCCTCCTCTTCTCTCTCCCCTCTTTTCTGCGCTTGGCCCCTCCCGTGCCTTGGTCTTGTCTCGTGGCGCCCCCGCCCCGGGCTTTCGCGCCTCTCTCCCTCGGCTCTCTCCCGCGCGCGTCGCCCTCTCCTGCGCTCCCCCTCCCTCCCCCCTCCCCCTCGGCTCGTTCCGCTTGCCTTGCCCCCTCCTCTTCTCTCTCCCCTCTTTTCTGCGCTTGGCCCCTCCCGTGCCTTGGTCTTGTCTCGGTGGCGCCCCCCGCCCCGGGGTTTCGCGCCTCTCTCCCTCGGCTCTCTCCCCCGCGCCGTCGCCCTCTCGCGCTCCTCCCCCTCCCCTCCCCCTCGGCTCGTTCCGCTTGCCTTGCCCCCCCTCTTTCTCTCCCCCCCCTCTTTTCTGCGCTTGGCCCTCCCGTGCCTTGGTCTTGTCTCGTGGCGCCCCGCCCGGGCTTTCGCGCCTCTCTCCCTCGGCTCTCTCCCCGCGCCGTCGCCCTCTCCCTGCGCTCCCCTCCCCCCCCTCCCCCTCGGCTCGTTCCGCTTGCCTTGCCCCCCACTCCTCTTCTCTCTCCCCCTCTTTTCTGCGCTTGTCCCTCCCGTGCCTTGGTCTTGTCTCGTGGCGCCCCCCGCCCCGGGCTTTCGCGCCCCTCTCCCTCGGCTCTCTCTCCCCGCGCCGTCGCCCTATCCTGCGCTCCCCTCCCCCCCCCCCCCTCGGCTCGTTCCGCTTGCCTTGCCCCCCTCCTCTTCTCTCTCCCCCCCTCTTTTTGCGCTTGGCCCCTCCCGTGCCTTGGTCTTGTCTCGTGGCGCCCCCGCCCCCGGGTTTCGCGCCTCTCTCCCTAGGCTCTCTCCCCGCGCGCCGTCGCCCTATCCCTGCGCTCCCCTCCCCCTCCCCCTCGGCTCGTTCCGCTTGCCTTGCCCCCCTCTCTTCTCTCTCCCCCTCTTTTCTGCGCTTGGCCCCTCCCGTGCCTTGGTCTTGTCTGGTGGCGCCCGCCCCGCCCGGGGTTTCGCGCCCTCTCCCTCGGCTCTTCCCCCGCGCCGTCGCCCTCTCCTCGCGCTCCCTCCCCCTCCCCCCTCGGCTCGTTCCGCTTGCCTTGCCCCCCCTCCTCTCTCTCTCCCCCCCTCTTTTCTGCGCTTGTCCCCTCCCGTGCCTTGGTCTTGTCTGGTGGCGCCCCGCCCCGGGGTTTCGCGCCTCTCTCCCTCGGCTCTCTCCCCGCGCCGTCGCCCTCTCCTGCGCTCCCCTCCCCC
This sequence comes from Paralithodes platypus, assembly GCA_032716605.1. NCBI lineage: Eukaryota > Metazoa > Arthropoda > Malacostraca > Decapoda > Lithodidae > Paralithodes > Paralithodes platypus. The sequence goes on along the minus strand of JAVRFV010002376.1, from coordinate 130,890 downwards.
TCCCCCCTCGGCTCGTTCCGCTTGCCTTGCCCCCCTCCTCTTCTCTCTCCCCCTCTTTTCTGCGCTTGGCCCCTCCCGTGCCTTGGTCTTGTCTGGTGGCGCCCCGCCCCGGGGTTTCGCGCCTCTCTCCCTCGGCTCTCTCCCCGCGCCGTCGCCCTCTCCCTGCGCTCCCCTCCCCCTCCCCCCTCGGCTCGTTCCGCTTGCCTTGCCCCCCTCCTCTTCTCTCTCCCCTCTTTTCTGCGCTTGGCCCCTCCCGTGCCTTGGTCTTGTCTGGTGGCGCCCCGCCCCGGGGTTTCGCGCCTCTCCCTCGGCTCTCTCCCCGCGCGCCGTCGCCCTCTCCCTGCGCTCCCCTCCCCCTCCCCCTCGGCTCGTTCCGCTTGCCTTGCCCCCCTCCTCTTCTCTCTCCCCTCTTTTCTGCGCTTGGCCCCTCCCGTGCCTTGGTCTTGTCTGGTGGCGCCCCGCCCCGGGGTTTCGCGCCTCTCTCCTCGGCTCTCCCCGCGCCGTCGCCCTCTCGCGCTCCCCTCCCCCCCCCCCTCGGCTCGTTCCGCTTGCCTTGCCCCCCTCCTCTTCTCTCTCCCCCCTCTTTTCTGCGCTTGGCCCCTCCCGTGCCTTGGTCTTGTCTGGTGGCGCCCCGCCCCGGGGTTTCGCGCCTCTCTCCTCGGCTCTCTCCCGCGCGTCGCCCTCTCTCCTGCGCTCCCCTCCCCCTCCCCCCTCGGCTCGTTCCGCTTGCCTTGCCCCCCTCCTCTTCTCTCTCCCCCTCTTTTCTGCGCTTGGCCCCTCCCGTGCCTTGGTCTTGTCTGGTGGCGCCCCGCCCCGGGGTTTCGCGCCTCTCTCCCTCGGCTCTCTCCCGCGCGTCGCCCTCTCGCGCTGCGCTCCCCCCTCCCCCCTCGGCTCGTTCCGCTTGCCTTGCCCCCCACTCCTCTTCTCTCTCCCCCTCTTTTCTGCGCTTGGGCCCCTCCCGTGCCTTGGTCTTGTCTGGTGGCGCCCCGCCCCGGGTTTCGCGCCTCTCTCCCTCGGCTCTCTTCCCCGCGCCGTCGCCCCTTCTCCCTCGCGCTCCCTCCCCCTCCCCCCTCGGCTCGTTCCGCTTGCCTTGCCCCCCTCCTCTTCTCTCTCCCCCTCTTTTCTGCGCTTGGCCCCTCCCGTGCCTTGGTCTTGTCTGGTGGCGCCCCCGCCCCGGGGTTTCGCGCCTCTCTCCCTCGGCTCTCTCCCCGCGCCGTCGCCCTCTCTCCTGCGCTCCCTCCCCCTCCCCCCTCGGCTCGTTCCGCTTGCCTTGCCCCCTCCTCTTCTCTCTCCCCTCTTTTCTGCGCTTGGCCCCTCCCGTGCCTTGGTCTTGTCTGGTGGCGCCCCGCCCCGGGGTTTCGCGCCTCTCTCCCTCGGCTCTCTCCCCGCGCCGTCGCCCTCTCCTGCGCTCCCCTCCCCTCCCCCCTCGGCTCGTTCCGCTTGCCTTGCCCCCCTCCTCTTCTCTCTCCCCCTCTTTTCTGCGCTTGGCCCTCCCGTGCCTTGGTCTTGTCTGGTGGCGCCCCGCCCGGGGTTTCGCGCCTCTCTCCCTCGGCTCTCTCCCGCGCCGTCGCCCTCTCCTCGCGCTCCCCTCCCCCTCCCCCCTCGGCTCGTTCCGCTTGCCTTGCCCCCCTCCTCTTCTCTCTCCCCCTCTTTTCTGCGCTTGGCCCCTCCCGTGCCTTGGTCTTGTCTGGTGGCGCCCCGCCCCGGGGTTTCGCGCCTCTCTCCCTCGGCTCTCTCCCGCGCCGTCGCCCTCTCCCTGCGCTCCCCTCCCCCTCCCCCCTCGGCTCGTTCCGCTTGCCTTGCCCCCCTCCTCTTCTCTCTCCCTCTTTTCTGCGCTTGGCCCCTCCCGTGCCTTGGTCTTGTCTGGTGGCGCCCCGCCCCGGGGTTTCGCGCCTCTCTCCCTCGGCTCTCTCCCCGCGCCGTCGCCCTCTCCTCGCGCTCCCCTCCCCCTCCCCCCTCGGCTCGTTCCGCTTGCCTTGCCCCCCTCTCTTCTCTCTCCCTCTTTTCTGCGCTTGGCCCCTCCCGTGCCTTGGTCTTGTCTGGTGGCGCCCCGCCCCGGGGTTTCGCGCCTCTCTCCTCGGCTCTCTCCCCGCGCCGTCGCCCTCTCCTGCGCTCCCTCCCCCTCCCCCCTCGGCTCGTTCCGCTTGCCTTGCCCCCCTCCTCTTCTCTCTCCCCCTCTTTCTGCGCTTGGCCCCTCCCGTGCCTTGGTCTTGTCTGGTGGCGCCCCGCCCCGGGGTTTCGCGCCTCTCTCCCTCGGCTCTCTCCCGCGCCGTCGCCCTCTCCTCGCGCTCCCCTCCCCCTCCCCCTCGGCTCGTTCCGCTTGCCTTGCCCCCCTCCTCTTCTCTCTCCCCCTCTTTTCTGCGCTTGGCCCCTCCCGTGCCTTGGTCTTGTGGGCGCCCCGCCCCGGGGTTTCGCGCCTCTCTCCTCGGCTCTCTCCCCGCGCCGTCGTCGCCCTCTCCTGCGCTCCCCTCCCCCTCCCCCCTCGGCTCGTTCCGCTTGCCTTGCCCCCTCCTCTTCTCTCTCCCCCTCTTTTCTGCGCTTGGCCCCTCCCGTGCCTTGGTCTTGTCTGGTGGCGCCCCGCCCCGGGGTTTCGCGCCTCTCTCCCTCGGCTCTCTCCCCGCGCCGTCGCCCTCTCCTCGCGCTCCCCTCCCCTCCCCCCTCGGCTCGTTCCGCTTGCCTTGCCCCCCTCCTCTTCTCTCTCCCCCCTCTTTTCTGCGCTTGGCCCCTCCCGTGCCTTGGTCTTGTCTGGTGGCGCCCCGCCCCGGGGTTTCGCGCCTCTCTCCCTCGGCTCTCTCCCCGCGCGTCGCCCTCTCCCTGCGCTCCCTCCCCTCCCTCCCCCCTCGGCTCGTTCCGCTTGCCTTGCCCCCCTCCTCTTCTCTCTCCCCCTCTTTTCTGCGCTTGGCCCCTCCCGTGCCTTGGTCTTGTCTGGTGGCGCCCCGCCCCGGGGTTTCGCGCCTCTCTCCCTCGGCTCTCTCCCCGCGCCGTCGCCCCTCGCGCTCCCCTCCCCCTCCCCCCTCGGCTCGTTCCGCTTGCCTTGCCCCCTCCTCTTCTCTCTCCCCCCTCTTTTCTGCGCTTGGCCCCTCCCGTGCCTTGGTCTTGTCTGGTGGCGCCCCGCCCCGGGGTTTCGCGCCTCTCTCCTCGGCTCTCCCCCGCGCCGTCGCCCTCTCCCTGCGCTCCCCTCCCCCTCCCCCCTCGGCTCGTTCCGCTTGCCTTGCCCCCCTCCTCTTCTCTCTCCCCTCTTTTCTGCGCTTGGCCCCTCCCGTGCCTTGGTCTTGTCTGGTGGCGCCCCGCCCCGGGGTTTCGCGCCTCTCTCCCTCGGCTCTCTCCCCGCGCCGTCGCCCTCTCCCGCGCTCCCCTCCCCCTCCCCCCTCGGCTCGTTCCGCTTGCCTTGCCCCCCTCCTCTTCTCTCTCCCCCTCTTTTCTGCGCTTGGCCCTCCCGTGCCTTGGTCTTGTCTGGTGGCGCCCCGCCCCGGGGTTTCGCGCGCCTCTCTCCCTCGGCTCTCTCCCCGCGCCGTCGCCCTCTCCCTGCGCTCCCCTCCCCCTCCCCCCTCGGCTCGTTCCGCTTGCCTTGCCCCCCTCCTCTTCTCTCTCCCCCCTCTTTTCTGCGCTTGGCCCCTCCCGTGCCTTGGTCTTGTCTGGTGGCGCCCCGCCCCGGGGTTTCGCGCCTCTCCCTCGGCTCTCTCCCCGCGCCGTCGCCCTCTCCCTGCGCTCCCCTCCCCCTCCCCCTCGGCTCGTTCCGCTTGCCTTGCCCCCCCTCTCTTCTCTCTCCCCTCTTTTCTGCGCTTGGCCCCTCCCGTGCCTTGGTCTTGTCTGGTGGCGCCCGCCCCGGGGTTTCGCGCCTCTCTCCCTCGGCTCTCTCCCCGCGCCGTCGCCCTCTCCCTGCTCCCCTCCCCCTCCCCCCTCGGCTCGTTCCGCTTGCCTTGCCCCCCTCCTCTTCTCTCTCCCCCTCTTTTCTGCGCTTGGCCCCTCCCGTGCCTTGGTCTTGTCTGGTGGCGCCCCGCCCCGGGGTTTCGCGCCTCTCTCCCTCGGCTCTCTCCCCGCGCCGTCGCCCTCTCCTCGCGCTCCCCTCCCCCTCCCCCCTCGGCTCGTTCCGCTTGCCTTGCCCCCCTCCTCTTCTCTCCTCTTTTCTGCGCTTGGCCCCTCCCGTGCCTTGGTCTTGTCTGGTGGCGCCCCGCCCCGGGGTTTCGCGCCTCTCTCCCTCGGCTCTCTCCCGCGCCGTCGCCCTCTCCCGCGCTCCCCTCCCCCTCCCCCCTCGGCTCGTTCCGCTTGCCTTGCCCCCCTCCTCTTCTCTCTCCCCCCATCTTTTCTGCGCTTGGCCCCTCCCGTGCCTTGGTCTTGTCTGGTGGCGCCCCGCCCCGGGGTTTCGCGCCTCTCTCCCTCGGCTCTCCCCCGCGCCGTCGCCCTCTCCCTGCGCTCCCCTCCCCCTCCCCCTCGGCTCGTTCCGCTTGCCTTGCCCCCCTCCTCTTCTCTCTCCCCCTCTTTTCTGCGCTTGGCCCCTCCCGTGCCTTGGTCTTGTCTGGTGGCGCCCCGCCCCGGGGTTTCGCGCCTCTCTCCCTCGGCTCTCTCCCCGCGCCGTCGCCCTCTCCTGCGCTCCCTCCCCCCCCCCTCGGCTCGTTCCGCTTGCCTTGCCCCCCTCCTCTTCTCTCTCCCCCTCTTTTCTGCGCTTGGCCCCTCCCGTGCCTTGGTCTTGTCTGGTGGCGCCCCGCCCCGGGGTTTCGCGCCTCTCTCCCTCGGCTCTCCCCGCGCCGTCGCCCTCTCCTCGCGCTCCCCTCCCCCTCCCCCCTCGGCTCGTTCCGCTTGCCTTGCCCCCCTCCTCTTCTCTCTCCCCCCTCTTTTCTGCGCTTGGCCCCTCCCGTGCCTTGGTCTTGTCTGGTGGCGCCCCGCCCCGGGCTTTCGCGCCTCTCTCCCTCGGCTCTCTCCCCGCGCCGTCGCCCTCTCCTGCGCTCCCCTCCCCCTCCCCCCTCGGCTCGTTCCGCTTGCCTTGCCCCCTCCTCTTCTCTCTCCCCCTCTTTTCTGCGCTTGGCCCCTCCCGTGCCTTGGTCTTGTCTGGTGGCGCCCCGCCCCGGGGTTTCGCGCCTCTCTCCTCGGCTCTCTCCCGCGCCGTCGCCCTCTCCCTGCGCTCCCCTCCCCCCCCCCCCTCGGCTCGTTCCGCTTGCCTTGCCCCCCTCCTCTTCTCTCTCCCCCTCTTTTCTGCGCTTGGCCCCTCCCGTGCCTTGGTCTTGTCTGGTGGCGCCCCGCCCCGGGGTTTCGCGCCTCTCTCCCTCGGCTCTCTCCCCGCGCCGTCGCCCTCTCCTGCGCTCCCCTCCCCCTCCCCCTCGGCTCGTTCCGCTTGCCTTGCCCCCCTCCTCTTCTCTCCCCCCTCTTTTCTGCGCTTGGCCCCTCCCGTGCCTTGGTCTTGTCTGGTGGCGCCCCGCCCCGGGGTTTCGCGCCTCTCTCCCTCGGCTCTCTCCCGCGCCGTCGCCCTCTCCTGCGCTCCCCTCCCCCTCCCCCCTCGGCTCGTTCCGCTTGCCTTGCCCCCCTCCTCTTCTCTCTCCCCCTTTTCTGCGCTTGGCCCCTCCCGTGCCTTGGTCTTGTCTGGTGGCGCCCGCCCCCGGGGTTTCGCGCCTCTCTCCCTCGGCTCTCCCGCGCGTCGCCCTCTAGCGCCCCCCCCCCTCGGCTCGTTCCGCTTGCCTGCCCCCCTCCTCCTCTCCCTCTTTTCTGCGCTGGGCCCTCCCGTGCCTTGGTCTTGTCTGGTGGCGCCCCGCCCCGGGTTTCGCCTCTCTCCCTCGGCTCTCCCGCGCCGTCGCCCTCCTGCGCTCCCCTCCCCCTCCCCCTCGGCTCGTTCCGCTTGCCTTGCCCCCCCTCTCTTCTCTCTCCTCTTTTCTGCGCTTGGCCCCTCCCGTGCCTTGGTCTTGTCTGGTGGCGCCCCGCCCGGGGTTTCGCCTCTCTCCTCGGCTCTCTCCCCGCGCCGTCGCCCCCCTCGCCCCCTCCTCCCCCCTCGGCTCGTTCCGCTTGCCTTGCCCCCCTCTCTTCTCTCTCCCCTCTTTTCTGCGCTTGGCCCCCCCGTGCCTTGGTCTTGTCTGGTGGCGCCCCGCCCGGGGTTCGCGCCTCTCTCTCGGCTCTCTCCCCGCGCCGTCGCCCTCCTGCGCTCCCTCCCCCCCCTCGGCTCGTTCCGCTTGCCTTGCCCCCCTCCTCTTCTCTCTCCCTCTTTCTGCGCTTGGCCCCTCCCGTGCCTTGGTCTTGTCTGGTGGCGCCCCGCCCCGGGGTTTCGCGCTCTCTCCTCGGCTCTCCCCGCGCGTCGCCTCTCCTCGCGCTCCCCCCCTCCCCCCTCGGCTCGTTCCGCTTGCCTTGCCCCCCTCTCTTCTCTCCTCTTTTCTGCTTGGCCCCTCCCGTTGGTCTTGTCTGGTGGCGCCCCGCCCGGGGTTTCGCGCCTCTCTCCTCGGCTCTTCCCGCGCCGTCGCCTCCCTGCGCTCCCCTCCCCCTTCGGCTCGTTCCGCTTGCCCCCCTCCTCTTCTCTCTCCCCTCTTTTCTGCGCTTGGCCCCTCCCGTGCCTTGGTCTTGTCGGTGGCGCCCCGCCCGGGGTTCGCGCCTCTCCCCTCGGCTCTCTCCCCGCGCCGTCGCCCTCTCTCGCTCCCCCCCCCCCCTCGGCTCGTTCCGCTTGCCTGCCCCCTTCTCTTCTCTCCCTTTCTGCGCTTGGCCCTCCGTGCCTTGGTCTTGTCTGGTGGCGCCCCCCGGGGTTTCGCGCCTCTCTCCCTCGGCTCTCTCCGCGCCGTCGCCCTCTCGCGCTCCCCTCCCCCTCCCCCTCGGCTCGTTCCGCTTGCCTTGCCCCCCTCCTCTTCTCTCTCCCCCTCTTTCTGCGCTTGGCCCTCCCGTGCCTTGGTCTTGTCTGGTGGCGCCCGCCCCCGGGGCTTTCGCGCCTCTCTCCCTCGGCTCTCTCCCGCGCCGTCGCCCTCTCCTCGCGCTCCCCTCCCCCTCCCCCTCGGCTCGTTCCGCTTGCCTTGCCCCCCCCTCCTCTTCTCTCTCCCCCCTTTTCTGCGCTTGGCCCCTCCCGTGCCTTGGTCTTGTCTGGTGGCGCCCCGCCCCGGGCTTTCGCGCCTCTCTCCCTCGGCTATCTCCCCGCGCCGTCGCCCTCCCCGCGCTCCCCTCCCCCCCTCCCCCCTCGGCTCGTTCCGCTTGCCTTGCCCCCCTCCTCTTCTCTCTCCCCTCTTTTCTGCGCTTGTCCCCTCCCGTGCCTTGGTCTTGTCTGTGGCGCCCCCGCCCCGGGGCTTTCGCGCCTCTCCCTCGGCTCTCTCCCGCGCCGTCGACCCTCCCTGCGCTCCCCCTCCCCCCTCCCCTCGGCTCGTTCCGCTTGCCTTGCCCCCCTCTCTTCTCTCTCCCCCTCTTTCTGCGCTTGTCCCCTCCCGTGCCTTGGTCTTGTATGGTGGCGCCCCCCGCCCCGGGCTTTCGCGCCTCTCTCCCTCGGCTCTCCCCCGCGCCGTCGCCCTCTCCTCGCGCTCCCCTCCCCTCCCCCCTCGGCTCGTTCCGCTTGCCTTGCCCCCCTCCTCTCTCTCCCCTCTTTTTGCGCTTGGTCCCCTCCCGTGCCTTGGTCTTGTCTGGTGGCGCCCCGCCCCGGGGTTTCGCGCCTCTCTCCCTCGGCTATCTCCCCGCGCCGTCGCCCTCTCCTCGCGCTCCCTCCCCCTCCCCCCTAGGCTCGTTCCGCTTGCCTTGCCCCCCTCCTCTTCTCTCTCCCCCTCTTTTCTGCGCTTGGCCCCTCCCGTGCCTTGGTCTTGTCTGGTGGCGCCCCGCCCCGGGGTTTCGCGCCTCTCTCCCTCGGCTCTCTCCCGCGCCGTCGCCTCTCCTCGCGCTCCCCTCCCCCTCCCCCCTCGGCTCGTTCCGCTTGCCTTGCCCCCCTCTCTTCTCTCTCCCCCTCTTTTCTGCGCTTGGCCCTCCCGTGCCTTGGTCTTGTCTCGTGGCGCCCCCGCCCCGGGCTTTCGCGCCTCTCTACCCTCGGCTCTCTCCCCGCGCCGTCGCCCTCTCCTCGCGCTCCCCTCCCCCTCCCTCGGCTCGTTCCGCTTGCCTTGCCCCCCCTCCTCTTCTCTCCCCCCCTCTTTTCTGCGCTTGGCCCCTCCCGTGCCTTGGTCTTGTCTGGTGGCGCCCCGCCCCGGGCTTTCGCGCCTCTCTCCCTCGGCTCTCTCCCCGCGCCGTCGCCCTCTCCCGCGCTCCTCCCCTCCCCCTCCCCCTCGGCTCGTTCCGCTTGCCTTGCCCCCCTCCTCTTCTCTCTCCCCTCTTTTCTGCGCTTGGCCCCCTCCCGTGCCTTGGTCTTGTCTGGTGGCGCCCCGCCCGGGGTTTCGCGCCTCTCTCCCTCGGCTCTCTCCCCCGCGCCGTCGCCCTCTCCTCGCGCTCCCTCCCCTCCCCCCTCGGCTCGTTCCGCTTGCCTTGCCCCCCCTCCTCTTCTCTCTCCCCCTCTTTTCTGCGCTTGTCCCCTCCCGTGCCTTGGTCTTGTCGTGGCGCCCCGCCCCGGGGTTTCGCGCCTCTCTCCCTCGGCTCTCTCCCGCGCCGTCGCCCTCTCCTCGCGCTCCTCCCCTCCCCCCCTCGGCTCGTTCCGCTTGCCTTGCCCCCTCCTCTTCTCTCTCCCCCTCTTTCTGCGCTTGGCCCCTCCCGTGCCTTGGTCTTGTCTGGTGGCGCCCCCGCCCGGGGTTTCGCCTCTCCCTCGGCTCTCCCCGCGCGTCGCCCTCTCTCCCTGCGCTCCCCCCTCCCCCTCGGCTCGTTCCGCTTGCCTTGCCCCCCTCCTCTTCTCTCTCCCTCTTTTCTGCGCTTGGCCCCTCCCGTGCCTTGGTCTTGTCTGGTGGCGCCCCGCCCGGGGTTTCGCGCCTCTCTCCCTCGGCTCTCTCCCGCGCGTCGCCCTCTCCTGCGCTACTCCCCCTCCCCTCGGCTCGTTCCGCTGCCTTGCCCCTTTCTCTCTTTTTCTGCGCTTGGCCTCCCGTGCCTTGGTCTTGTCGTGGCCCCCGCCCGGGGTTTCGCTCTCTCCCTCGGCTCTCCGAGCGCCCTCTCCCTGCGCTCCCTCCCCTCCCCCCCCTCGCTCGTTCCGCTTGCCTTGCCCCCTCCTCTTCTCTCTCCCCTCTTTTCTGCGCCCCTCCGTGCCTTGGTCTTGTCTGGTGGCGCCCCGCCCCGGGGTTTCGCGCTCTCCCTCGGCTCTCTCCCGCGCCGTCGCCCTCTCCCGCGCTCCCCCCCTCCCCCCTCGGCTCGTTCCGCTTGCCTTGCCCCTCTCTTCTCTCCCCCTCTTTCTGCGCTTGGCCCTCCGTGCCTTGGTCTTGTCCGGTGGCGCCCCGCCGGGGTTTCGCGCCTCTCTCCCTCGGCTCTCCCGCGAGGCCCTCTCCTGCGCTCCCCCCTCCCCTCGGCTCGTTCCTGCATGCCCCCCTCCTCTTCTCTCTCTCTTTCTGCGCTTGGCCCTCCGTGCCTTGGTCTTGTCCGGTGGCGCGCCCCGGGGTTTCGCGCCTCTACCTCGGCTCTCTCCGCGCGTCGCCCTCTCCTGCGCTCCCCTCCCCCTCCCCCTAGGCTCGTTCCGCTTGCCTTGCCCCCCTCATCTTCTCTCTCCCCTCTTTTCTGCGCTTGGACCCTCCCGTGCCTTGGTCTTGTCGGTGGCGCCCCCCGGGCTTTCGCGCCTCTCTCCCTCGGCTCTCTACCCGAGCCGTCGCCCATATCGCGCTCAACTCCCCCTCCCCCTCGGCTCGTTCCGCTTGCCTTGACCCATCTTCTCTCTCCCCCACTATTTCTGCGCTTGGCCCCTCCGTGCCTGGTCTTGTCGGTGGCGCCCCCGCGGGTTTAGCGCCTCTCCCTAGGCTCTACCCGCGTAGACCCTACTAGCGCTCCCTCACCCTCGGCTAGTTCCGCTTGAATTGCCCCCAATACTATCTCTCTCCCCAATCTTTTCTGCGATTGGCCCCTAAAGTGCCTTGGTCTTGTCTGGTGGCGCCCCCGGGGGTTTAGCGCCTCTATAACTCGGCTATCTACACGCGCCGTCGACCTATCTGAGCTCAAAATCACCCCTAACCCTAGGCTAGTTCCGCTTGAATTGCCTCCTATTCTCTCTCCATTTTCTGAGATTGGACCCCTCCCGTGACTTGGTCTTGTAGTGGCGACACGCACCGGGTTTAGAGCCTCTATAACTAGGCTATCTACACGAGACGTAGACTATAATGCGCTCAAATCACCCTAAAAAACTAGTCTAGTTAAGATTGAATAGAGACAATAATATTCTCTCTAATAATATTTTCTGTGATTGGACACTAAAGTGAATTGGTCTTGTTCGGTGGAGACACGAAACGGGGTTTAGAGCCTCTATACTAGGCTATCTACACGAGACGTAGACATATATAGAGCTAAAATCACCCTAAAAACTAGGCTAGTTAAGATTGAATTGACAAAATAATATTCTCTCTAAAAATATTTTCTGAGATTGGACACTAAAGTGAATTGGTCTTGTATAGTGGAGACACGAAACGGGGTTTAGAGCCTCTATAACTAGGCTATCTACACGAGACGTAGACATATAACTGAGCTAAAATCACCCTAAAAACTAGGCTAGTTACGATTGAATTGACAAAATAATATTCTCTCTAAAAATATTTTCTGAGATTGGACACTAAAGTGAATTGGTCTTGTATAGTGGAGACACGAAACGGGGTTTAGAGCCTCTATAACTAGGCTATCTACACGAGACGTAGACATATAACTGAGCTAAAATCACCCTAAAAACTAGGCTAGTTAAGATTGAATTGACAAAATAATATTCTCTCTAAAAATATTTTCTGAGATTGGACACTAAAGTGAATTGGTCTTGTACGGTGGAGACACGAAACGGGGTTTAGAGCCTCTATAACTAGGCTATCTACACGAGACGTAGACATATAACTGAGCTAAAATCACCCTAAAAACTAGGCTAGTTAAGATTGAATTGACAAAATAATATTCTCTCTAAAAATATTTTCTGAGATTGGACACTAAAGTGAATTGGTCTTGTATAGTGGAGACACGAAACGGGGTTTAGAGCCTCTATAACTAGGCTATCTACACGAGACGTAGACATATAACTGAGCTAAAATCACCCTAAAAACTAGGCTAGTTACGATTGAATTGACAAAATAATATTCTCTCTAAAAATATTTTCTGAGATTGGACACTAAAGTGAATTGGTCTTGTATAGTGGAGACACGAAACGGGGTTTAGAGCCTCTATAACTAGGCTATCTACACGAGACGTAGACATATAACTGAGCTAAAATCACCCTAAAAACTAGGCTAGTTACGATTGAATTGACAAAATAATATTCTCTCTAAAAATATTTTCTGAGATTGGACACTAAAGTGAATTGGTCTTGTATAGTGGAGACACGAAACGGGGTTTAGAGCCTCTATAACTAGGCTATCTACACGAGACGTAGACATATAACTGAGCTAAAATCACCCTAAAAACTAGGCTAGTTACGATTGAATTGACAAAATAATATTCTCTCTAAAAATATTTTCTGAGATTGGACACTAAAGTGAATTGGTCTTGTATAGTGGAGACACGAAACGGGGTTTAGAGCCTCTATAACTAGGCTATCTACACGAGACGTAGACATATAACTGAGCTAAAATCACCCTAAAAACTAGGCTAGTTACGATTGAATTGACAAAATAATATTCTCTCTAAAAATATTTTCTGAGATTGGACACTAAAGTGAATTGGTCTTGTATAGTGGAGACACGAAACGGGGTTTAGAGCCTCTATAACTAGGCTATCTACACGAGACGTAGACATATAACTGAGCTAAAATCACCCTAAAAACTAGGCTAGTTACGATTGAATTGACAAAATAATATTCTCTCTAAAAATATTTTCTGAGATTGGACACTAAAGTGAATTGGTCTTGTATAGTGGAGACACGAAACGGGGTTTAGAGCCTCTATAACTAGGCTATCTACACGAGACGTAGACATATAACTGAGCTAAAATCACCCTAAAAACTAGGCTAGTTACGATTGAATTGACAAAATAATATTCTCTCTAAAAATATTTTCTGAGATTGGACACTAAAGTGAATTGGTCTTGTATAGTGGAGACACGAAACGGGGTTTAGAGCCTCTATAACTAGGCTATCTACACGAGACGTAGACATATAACTGAGCTAAAATCACCCTAAAAACTAGGCTAGTTACGATTGAATTGACAAAATAATATTCTCTCTAAAAATATTTTCTGAGATTGGACACTAAAGTGAATTGGTCTTGTATAGTGGAGACACGAAACGGGGTTTAGAGCCTCTATAACTAGGCTATCTACACGAGACGTAGACATATAACTGAGCTAAAATCACCCTAAAAACTAGGCTAGTTACGATTGAATTGACAAAATAATATTCTCTCTAAAAATATTTTCTGAGATTGGACACTAAAGTGAATTGGTCTTGTATAGTGGAGACACGAAACGGGGTTTAGAGCCTCTATAACTAGGCTATCTACACGAGACGTAGACATATAACTGAGCTAAAATCACCCTAAAAACTAGGCTAGTTACGATTGAATTGAAAAAATAATATTCTCTCTAAAAATATTTCTGAGATTGGACACTAAAGTGAATTGGTCTTGTATAGTGGAGACACGAAACGGGGTTTAGAGCCTCTATAACTAGGCTATCTACACGAGACGTAGACATATAACTGAGCTAAAATCACCCTAAAAACTAGGCTAGTTACGATTGAATTGACAAAATAATATTCTCTCTAAAAATATTTTCTGAGATTGGACACTAAAGTGAATTGGTCTTGTATAGTGGAGACACGAAACGGGGTTTAGAGCCTCTATAACTAGGCTATCTACACGAGACGTAGACATATATTAGAGCTAAAATCACCCTAAAAACTAGGCTAGTTACGATTGAATTGACAAAATAATATTCTCTCTAAAAATATTTTCTGAGATTGGACACTAAAGTGAATTGGTCTTGTATAGTGGAGACACGAAACGGGGTTTAGAGCCTCTATAACTAGGCTATCTACACGAGACGTAGACATATAACTGAGCTAAAATCACCCTAAAAACTAGGCTAGTTACGATTGAATTGACAAAATAATATTCTCTCTAAAAATATTTTCTGAGATTGGACACTAAAGTGAATTGGTCTTGTATAGTGGAGACACGAAACGGGGTTTAGAGCCTCTATAACTAGGCTATCTACACGAGACGTAGACATATAACTGAGCTAAAATCACCCTAAAAACTAGGCTAGTTACGATTGAATTGACAAAATAATATTCTCTCTAAAAATATTTTCTGAGATTGGACACTAAAGTGAATTGGTCTTGTATAGTGGAGACACGAAACGGGGTTTAGAGCCTCTATAACTAGGCTATCTACACGAGACGTAGACATATAACTGAGCTAAAATCACCCTAAAAACTAGGCTAGTTACGATTGAATTGACAAAATAATATTCTCTCTAAAAATATTTTCTGAGATTGGACACTAAAGTGAATTGGTCTTGTATAGTGGAGACACGAAACGGGGTTTAGAGCCTCTATAACTAGGCTATCTACACGAGACGTAGACATATAACTGAGCTAAAATCACCCTAAAAACTAGGCTAGTTACGATTGAATTGACAAAATAATATTCTCTCTAAAAATATTTTCTGAGATTGGACACTAAAGTGAATTGGTCTTGTATAGTGGAGACACGAAACGGGGTTTAGAGCCTCTATAACTAGGCTATCTACACGAGACGTAGACATATAACTGAGCTAAAATCACCCTAAAAACTAGGCTAGTTACGATTGAATTGACAAAATAATATTCTCTCTAAAAATATTTTCTGAGATTGGACACTAAAGTGAATTGGTCTTGTATAGTGGAGACACGAAACGGGGTTTAGAGCCTCTATAACTAGGCTATCTACACGAGACGTAGACATATAACTGAGCTAAAATCACCCTAAAAACTAGGCTAGTTACGATTGAATTGACAAAATAATATTCTCTCTAAAAATATTTTCTGAGATTGGACACTAAAGTGAATTGGTCTTGTATAGTGGAGACACGAAACGGGGTTTAGAGCCTCTATAACTAGGCTATCTACACGAGACGTAGACATATAACTGAGCTAAAATCACCCTAAAAACTAGGCTAGTTACGATTGAATTGACAAAATAATATTCTCTCTAAAAATATTTCTGAGATTGGACACTAAAGTGAATTGGTCTTGTATAGTGGAGACACGAAACGGGGTTTAGAGCCTCTATAACTAGGCTATCTACACGAGACGTAGACATATAACTGAGCTAAAATCACCCTAAAAACTAGGCTAGTTACGATTGAATTGACAAAATAATATTCTCTCTAAAAATATTTTCTGAGATTGGACACTAAAGTGAATTGGTCTTGTATAGTGGAGACACGAAACGGGGTTTAGAGCCTCTATAACTAGGCTATCTACACGAGACGTAGACATATAACTGAGCTAAAATCACCCTAAAAACTAGGCTAGTTACGATTGAATTGACAAAATAATATTCTCTCTAAAAATATTTTCTGAGATTGGACACTAAAGTGAATTGGTCTTGTATAGTGGAGACACGAAACGGGGTTTAGAGCCTCTATAACTAGGCTATCTACACGAGACGTAGACATATAACTGAGCTAAAATCACCCTAAAAACTAGGCTAGTTACGATTGAATTGACAAAATAATATTCTCTCTAAAAATATTTCTGAGATTGGACACTAAAGTGAATTGGTCTTGTATAGTGGAGACACGAAACGGGGTTTAGAGCCTCTATAACTAGGCTATCTACACGAGACGTAGACATATAACTGAGCTAAAATCACCCTAAAAACTAGGCTAGTTACGATTGAATTGACAAAATAATATTCTCTCTAAAAATATTTTCTGAGATTGGACACTAAAGTGAATTGGTCTTGTATAGTGGAGACACGAAACGGGGTTTAGAGCCTCTATAACTAGGCTATCTACACGAGACGTAGACATATAACTGAGCTAAAATCACCCTAAAAACTAGGCTAGTTACGATTGAATTGACAAAATAATATTCTCTCTAAAAATATTTTCTGAGATTGGACACTAAAGTGAATTGGTCTTGTATAGTGGAGACACGAAACGGGGTTTAGAGCCTCTATAACTAGGCTATCTACACGAGACGTAGACATATAACTGAGCTAAAATCACCCTAAAAACTAGGCTAGTTACGATTGAATTGACAAAATAATATTCTCTCTAAAAATATTTTCTGAGATTGGACACTAAAGTGAATTGGTCTTGTATAGTGGAGACACGAAACGGGGTTTAGAGCCTCTATAACTAGGCTATCTACACGAGACGTAGACATATAACTGAGCTAAAATCACCCTAAAAACTAGGCTAGTTACGATTGAATTGAAAAAATAATATTCTCTCTAAAAATATTTTCTGAGATTGGACACTAAAGTGAATTGGTCTTGTATAGTGGAGACACGAAACGGGGTTTAGAGCCTCTATAACTAGGCTATCTACACGAGACGTAGACATATAACTGAGCTAAAATCACCCTAAAAACTAGGCTAGTTACGATTGAATTGAAAAAATAATATTCTCTCTAAAAATATTTTCTGAGATTGGACACTAAAGTGAATTGGTCTTGTATAGTGGAGACACGAAACGGGGTTTAGAGCCTCTATAACTAGGCTATCTACACGAGACGTAGACATATAACTGAGCTAAAATCACCCTAAAAACTAGGCTAGTTACGATTGAATTGAAAAATAATATTCTCTCTAAAAATATTTTCTGAGATTGGACACTAAAGTGAATTGGTCTTGTATAGTGGAGACACGAAACGGGGTTTAGAGCCTCTATAACTAGGCTATCTACACGAGACGTAGACATATAACTGAGCTAAAATCACCCTAAAAACTAGGCTAGTTACGATTGAATTGAAAAAATAATATTCTCTCTAAAAATATTTTCTGAGATTGGACACTAAAGTGAATTGGTCTTGTATAGTGGAGACACGAAACGGGGTTTAGAGCCTCTATAACTAGGCTATCTACACGAGACGTAGACATATAACTGAGCTAAAATCACCCTAAAAACTAGGCTAGTTACGATTGAATTGAAAAAATAATATTCTCTCTAAAAATATTTTCTGAGATTGGACACTAAAGTGAATTGGTCTTGTATAGTGGAGACACGAAACGGGGTTTAGAGCCTCTATAACTAGGCTATCTACACGAGACGTAGACATATAACTGAGCTAAAATCACCCTAAAAACTAGGCTAGTTACGATTGAATTGAAAAAATAATATTCTCTCTAAAAATATTTTCTGAGATTGGACACTAAAGTGAATTGGTCTTGTATAGTGGAGACACGAAACGGGGTTTAGAGCCTCTATAACTAGGCTATCTACACGAGACGTAGACATATAACTGAGCTAAAATCACCCTAAAAACTAGGCTAGTTACGATTGAATTGAAAAAATAATATTCTCTCTAAAAATATTTTCTGAGATTGGACACTAAAGTGAATTGGTCTTGTATAGTGGAGACACGAAACGGGGTTTAGAGCCTCTATAACTAGGCTATCTACACGAGACGTAGACATATAACTGAGCTAAAATCACCCTAAAAACTAGGCTAGTTACGATTGAATTGAAAAAATAATATTCTCTCTAAAAATATTTTCTGAGATTGGACACTAAAGTGAATTGGTCTTGTATAGTGGAGACACGAAACGGGGTTTAGAGCCTCTATAACTAGGCTATCTACACGAGACGTAGACATATAACTGAGCTAAAATCACCCTAAAAACTAGGCTAGTTACGATTGAATTGAAAAAATAATATTCTCTCTAAAAATATTTTCTGAGATTGGACACTAAAGTGAATTGGTCTTGTATAGTGGAGACACGAAACGGGGTTTAGAGCCTCTATAACTAGGCTATCTACACGAGACGTAGACATATAACTGAGCTAAAATCACCCTAAAAACTAGGCTAGTTACGATTGAATTGACAAAATAATATTCTCTCTAAAAATATTTTCTGAGATTGGACACTAAAGTGAATTGGTCTTGTATAGTGGAGACACGAAACGGGGTTTAGAGCCTCTATAACTAGGCTATCTACACGAGACGTAGACATATAACTGAGCTAAAATCACCCTAAAAACTAGGCTAGTTACGATTGAATTGAAAAAATAATATTCTCTCTAAAAATATTTTCTGAGATTGGACACTAAAGTGAATTGGTCTTGTATAGTGGAGACACGAAACGGGGTTTAGAGCCTCTATAACTAGGCTATCTACACGAGACGTAGACATATAACTGAGCTAAAATCACCCTAAAAACTAGGCTAGTTACGATTGAATTGACAAAATAATATTCTCTCTAAAAATATTTTCTGAGATTGGACACTAAAGTGAATTGGTCTTGTATAGTGGAGACACGAAACGGGGTTTAGAGCCTCTATAACTAGGCTATCTACACGAGACGTAGACATATAACTGAGCTAAAATCACCCTAAAAACTAGGCTAGTTACGATTGAATTGACAAAATAATATTCTCTCTAAAAATATTTTCTGAGATTGGACACTAAAGTGAATTGGTCTTGTATAGTGGAGACACGAAACGGGGTTTAGAGCCTCTATAACTAGGCTATCTACACGAGACGTAGACATATAACTGAGCTAAAATCACCCTAAAAACTAGGCTAGTTACGATTGAATTGACAAAATAATATTCTCTCTAAAAATATTTTCTGAGATTGGACACTAAAGTGAATTGGTCTTGTATAGTGGAGACACGAAACGGGGTTTAGAGCCTCTATAACTAGGCTATCTACACGAGACGTAGACATATAACTGAGCTAAAATCACCCTAAAAACTAGGCTAGTTACGATTGAATTGACAAAATAATATTCTCTCTAAAAATATTTTCTGAGATTGGACACTAAAGTGAATTGGTCTTGTATAGTGGAGACACGAAACGGGGTTTAGAGCCTCTATAACTAGGCTATCTACACGAGACGTAGACATATAACTGAGCTAAAATCACCCTAAAAACTAGGCTAGTTACGATTGAATTGACAAAATAATATTCTCTCTAAAAATATTTTCTGAGATTGGACACTAAAGTGAATTGGTCTTGTATAGTGGAGACACGAAACGGGGTTTAGAGCCTCTATAACTAGGCTATCTACACGAGACGTAGACATATAACTGAGCTAAAATCACCCTAAAAACTAGGCTAGTTACGATTGAATTGACAAAATAATATTCTCTCTAAAAATATTTCTGAGATTGGACACTAAAGTGAATTGGTCTTGTATAGTGGAGACACGAAACGGGGTTTAGAGCCTCTATAACTAGGCTATCTACACGAGACGTAGACATATAACTGAGCTAAAATCACCCTAAAAACTAGGCTAGTTACGATTGAATTGAAAAAATAATATTCTCTCTAAAAATATTTTCTGAGATTGGACACTAAAGTGAATTGGTCTTGTATAGTGGAGACACGAAACGGGGTTTAGAGCCTCTATAACTAGGCTATCTACACGAGACGTAGACATATAACTGAGCTAAAATCACCCTAAAAACTAGGCTAGTTACGATTGAATTGAAAAAAATATTCTCTCTAAAAATATTTTCTGAGATTGGACACTAAAGTGAATTGGTCTTGTATAGTGGAGACACGAAACGGGGTTTAGAGCCTCTATAACTAGGCTATCTACACGAGACGTAGACATATAACTGAGCTAAAATCACCCTAAAAACTAGGCTAGTTACGATTGAATTGAAAAAATAATATTCTCTCTAAAAATATTTTCTGAGATTGGACACTAAAGTGAATTGGTCTTGTATAGTGGAGACACGAAACGGGGTTTAGAGCCTCTATAACTAGGCTATCTACACGAGACGTAGACATATAACTGAGCTAAAATCACCCTAAAAACTAGGCTAGTTACGATTGAATTGACAAAATAATATTCTCTCTAAAAATATTTTCTGAGATTGGACACTAAAGTGAATTGGTCTTGTATAGTGGAGACACGAAACGGGGTTTAGAGCCTCTATAACTAGGCTATCTACACGAGACGTAGACATATAACTGAGCTAAAATCACCCTAAAAACTAGGCTAGTTACGATTGAATTGACAAAATAATATTCTCTCTAAAAATATTTTCTGAGATTGGACACTAAAGTGAATTGGTCTTGTATAGTGGAGACACGAAACGGGGTTTAGAGCCTCTATAACTAGGCTATCTACACGAGACGTAGACATATAACTGAGCTAAAATCACCCTAAAAACTAGGCTAGTTACGATTGAATTGAAAAATAATATTCTCTCTAAAAATATTTTCTGAGATTGGACACTAAAGTGAATTGGTCTTGTATAGTGGAGACACGAAACGGGGTTTAGAGCCTCTATAACTAGGCTATCTACACGAGACGTAGACATATAACTGAGCTAAAATCACCCTAAAAACTAGGCTAGTTACGATTGAATTGAAAAAATAATATTCTCTCTAAAAATATTTTCTGAGATTGGACACTAAAGTGAATTGGTCTTGTATAGTGGAGACACGAAACGGGGTTTAGAGCCTCTATAACTAGGCTATCTACACGAGACGTAGACATATAACTGAGCTAAAATCACCCTAAAAACTAGGCTAGTTACGATTGAATTGACAAAATAATATTCTCTCTAAAAATATTTTCTGAGATTGGACACTAAAGTGAATTGGTCTTGTATAGTGGAGACACGAAACGGGGTTTAGAGCCTCTATAACTAGGCTATCTACACGAGACGTAGACATATAACTGAGCTAAAATCACCCTAAAAACTAGGCTAGTTACGATTGAATTGACAAAATAATATTCTCTCTAAAAATATTTTCTGAGATTGGACACTAAAGTGAATTGGTCTTGTATAGTGGAGACACGAAACGGGGTTTAGAGCCTCTATAACTAGGCTATCTACACGAGACGTAGACATATAACTGAGCTAAAATCACCCTAAAAACTAGGCTAGTTACGATTGAATTGAAAAAATAATATTCTCTAAAAATATTTTCTGAGATTGGACACTAAAGTGAATTGGTCTTGTATAGTGGAGACACGAAACGGGGTTTAGAGCCTCTATAACTAGGCTATCTACACGAGACGTAGACATATAACTGAGCTAAAATCACCCTAAAAACTAGGCTAGTTACGATTGAATTGAAAAAATAATATTCTCTCTAAAAATATTTTCTGAGATTGGACACTAAAGTGAATTGGTCTTGTATAGTGGAGACACGAAACGGGGTTTAGAGCCTCTATAACTAGGCTATCTACACGAGACGTAGACATATAACTGAGCTAAAATCACCCTAAAAACTAGGCTAGTTACGATTGAATTGAAAAATAATATTCTCTCTAAAAATATTTTCTGAGATTGGACACTAAAGTGAATTGGTCTTGTATAGTGGAGACACGAAACGGGGTTTAGAGCCTCTATAACTAGGCTATCTACACGAGACGTAGACATATAACTGAGCTAAAATCACCCTAAAAACTAGGCTAGTTACGATTGAATTGACAAAATAATATTCTCTCTAAAAATATTTTCTGAGATTGGACACTAAAGTGAATTGGTCTTGTATAGTGGAGACACGAAACGGGGTTTAGAGCCTCTATAACTAGGCTATCTACACGAGACGTAGACATATAACTGAGCTAAAATCACCCTAAAAACTAGGCTAGTTACGATTGAATTGAAAAAATAATATTCTCTCTAAAAATATTTTCTGAGATTGGACACTAAAGTGAATTGGTCTTGTATAGTGGAGACACGAAACGGGGTTTAGAGCCTCTATAACTAGGCTATCTACACGAGACGTAGACATATAACTGAGCTAAAATCACCCTAAAAACTAGGCTAGTTACGATTGAATTGACAAAATAATATTCTCTCTAAAAATATTTTCTGAGATTGGACACTAAAGTGAATTGGTCTTGTATAGTGGAGACACGAAACGGGGTTTAGAGCCTCTATAACTAGGCTATCTACACGAGACGTAGTGTCCAATCTCAGAAAATATTTTTAGAGAGAATATTATTTTTCAATTCAATCGTAACTAGCCTAGTTTTTAGGGTGATTTTAGCTCTATTATATGTCTACGTCTCGTGTAGATAGCCTAGTTATAGAGGCTCTAAACCCCGTTTCGTGTCTCCACTATACAAGACCAAATTCACTTTAGTGTCCAATCTCAGAAAATATTTTTAGAGAGAATATTATTTTGTCAATTCAATCGTAACTAGCCTAGTTTTTAGGGTGATTTTAGCTCTATTATATGTCTACGTCTCGTGTAGATAGCCTAGTTATAGAGGCTCTAAACCCCGTTTCGTGTCTCCACTATACAAGACCAATTCACTTTAGTGTCCAATCTCAGAAAATATTTTTAGAGAGAATATTATTTTGTCAATTCAATCGTAACTAGCCTAGTTTTTAGGGTGATTTTAGCTCTGTTATATGTCTACGTCTCGTGTAGATAGCCTAGTTATAGAGGCTCTAAACCCCGTTTCGTGTCTCCACTATACAAGACCAATTCACTTTAGTGTCCAATCTCAGAAAATATTTTTAGAGAGAATATTATTTTGTCAATTCAATCGTAACTAGCCTAGTTTTTAGGGTGATTTTAGCTCTATTATATGTCTACGTCTCGTGTAGATAGCCTAGTTATAGAGGCTCTAAACCCCGTTTCGTGTCTCCACTATACAAGACCAATTCACTTTAGTGTCCAATCTCAGAAAATATTTTAGAGAGAATATTATTTTGTCAATTCAATCGTAACTAGCCTAGTTTTTAGGGTGATTTTAGCTCAGTTATATGTCTACGTCTCGTGTAGATAGCCTAGTTATAGAGGCTCTAAACCCCGTTTCGTGTCTCCACTATACAAGACCAATTCACTTTAGTGTCCAATCTCAGAAAATATTTTTAGAGAGAATATTTTGTTGTCAATTCAATCGTAACTAGCCTAGTTTTTAGGGTGATTTTAGCTCTGTTATATGTCTACGTCTCGTGTAGATAGCCTAGTTATAGAGGCTCTAAACCCCGTTTCGTGTCTCCACTATACAAGACCAATTCACTTTAGTGTCCAATCTCAGAAAATATTTTTAGAGAGAATATTATTTTGTCAATTCAATCGTAACTAGCCTAGTTTTTAGGGTGATTTTAGCTCTATTATATGTCTACGTCTCGTGTAGATAGCCTAGTTATAGAGGCTCTAAACCCCGTTTCGTGTCTCCACTATACAAGACCAATTCACTTTAGTGTCCAATCTCAGAAAATATTTTTAGAGAGAATATTATTTTGTCAATTCAATCGTAACTAGCCTAGTTTTTAGGGTGATTTTAGCTCTGTTATATGTCTACGTCTCGTGTAGATAGCCTAGTTATAGAGGCTCTAAACCCCGTTTCGTGTCTCCACTATACAAGACCAATTCACTTTAGTGTCCAATCTCAGAAAATATTTTTAGAGAGAATATTATTTTGTCAATTCAATCGTAACTAGCCTAGTTTTTAGGGTGATTTTAGCTCAGTTATATGTCTACGTCTCGTGTAGATAGCCTAGTTATAGAGGCTCTAAACCCCGTTTCGTGTCTCCACTATACAAGACCAATTCACTTTAGTGTCCAATCTCAGAAAATATTTTTAGAGAGAATATTATTTTGTCAATTCAATCGTAACTAGCCTAGTTTTTAGGGTGATTTTAGCTCAGTTATATGTCTACGTCTCGTGTAGATAGCCTAGTTATAGAGGCTCTAAACCCCGTTTCGTGTCTCCACTATACAAGACCAATTCACTTTAGTGTCCAATCTCAGAAAATATTTTTAGAGAGAATATTATTTTGTCAATTCAATCGTAACTAGCCTAGTTTTTAGGGTGATTTTAGCTCAGTTATATGTCTACGTCTCGTGTAGATAGCCTAGTTATAGAGGCTCTAAACCCCGTTTCGTGTCTCCACTATACAAGACCAATTCACTTTAGTGTCCAATCTCAGAAAATATTTTTAGAGAGAATATTATTTTGTCAATTCAATCGTAACTAGCCTAGTTTTTAGGGTGATTTTAGCTCAGTTATATGTCTACGTCTCGTGTAGATAGCCTAGTTATAGAGGCTCTAAACCCCGTTTCGTGTCTCCACTATACAAGACCAATTCACTTTAGTGTCCAATCTCAGAAAATATTTTTAGAGAGAATATTATTTTGTCAATTCAATCGTAACTAGCCTAGTTTTTAGGGTGATTTTAGCTCTGTTATATGTCTACGTCTCGTGTAGATAGCCTAGTTATAGAGGCTCTAAACCCCGTTTCGTGTCTCCACTATACAAGACCAATTCACTTTAGTGTCCAATCTCAGAAAATATTTTTAGAGAGAATATTATTTTGTCAATTCAATCGTAACTAGCCTAGTTTTTAGGGTGATTTTAGCTCAGTTATATGTCTACGTCTCGTGTAGATAGCCTAGTTATAGAGGCTCTAAACCCCGTTTCGTGTCTCCACTATACAAGACCAAATTCACTTTAGTGTACAATCTCTGAAAATATTTTTAGAGAGAATATTATTTTGTCAATTCAATCGTAACTAGCCTAGTTTTTAGGGTGATTTTAGCTCAGTTATATGTCTACGTCTCGTGTAGATAGCCTAGTTATAGAGGCTCTAAACCCCGTTTCGTGTCTCCACTATACAAGACCAATTCACTTTAGTGTCCAATCTCAGAAAATATTTAGAGAGAATATTATTTTGTCAATTCAATCGTAACTAGCCTAGTTTTTAGGGTGATTTTAGCTCAGTTATATGTCTACGTCTCGTGTAGATAGCCTAGTTATAGAGGCTCTAAACCCCGTTTCGTGTCTCCACTATACAAGACCAATTCACTTTAGTGTCCAATCTCAGAAAATATTTTTAGAGAGAATATTATTTTGTCAATTCAATCGTAACTAGCCTAGTTTTTAGGGTGATTTTAGCTCAGTTATATGTCTACGTCTCGTGTAGATAGCCTAGTTATAGAGGCTCTAAACCCCGTTTCGTGTCTCCACGAACAAGACCAATTCACTTTAGTGTCCAATCTCAGAAAATATTTTTAGAGAGAATATTATTTTGTCAATTCAATCGTAACTAGCCTAGTTTTTAGGGTGATTTTAGCTCAGTTATATGTCTACGTCTCGTGTAGATAGCCTAGTTATAGAGGCTCTAAACCCCGTTTCGTGTCTCCACGAACAAGACCAATTCACTTTAGTGTCCAATCTCAGAAAATATTTTTAGAGAGAATATTATTTTGTCAATTCAATCGTAACTAGCCTAGTTTTTAGGGTGATTTTAGCTCAGTTATATGTCTACGTCTCGTGTAGATAGCCTAGTTATAGAGGCTCTAAACCCCGTTTCGTGTCTCCACTATACAAGACCAATTCACTTTAGTGTCCAATCTCAGAAAATATTTTTAGAGAGAATATTATTTTGTCAATTCAATCGTAACTAGCCTAGTTTTTAGGGTGATTTTAGCTCAGTTATATGTCTACGTCTCGTGTAGATAGCCTAGTTATAGAGGCTCTAAACCCCGTTTCGTGTCTCCACTATACAAGACCAATTCACTTTAGTGTCCAATCTCAGAAAATATTTTTAGAGAGAATATTATTTTGTCAATTCAATCGTAACTAGCCTAGTTTTTAGGGTGATTTTAGCTCAGTTATATGTCTACGTCTCGTGTAGATAGCCTAGTTATAGAGGCTCTAAACCCCGTTTCGTGTCTCCACTATACAAGACCAATTCACTTTAGTGTCCAATCTCAGAAAATATTTTTAGAGAGAATATTATTTTGTCAATTCAATCGTAACTAGCCTAGTTTTTAGGGTGATTTTAGCTCTATTATATGTCTACGTCTCGTGTAGATAGCCTAGTTATAGAGGCTCTAAACCCCGTTTCGTGTCTCCACTATACAAGACCAATTCACTTTAGTGTCCAATCTCAGAAAATATTTTTAGAGAGAATATTATTTTGTCAATTCAATCGTAACTAGCCTAGTTTTTAGGGTGATTTTAGCTCTATTATATGTCTACGTCTCGTGTAGATAGCCTAGTTATAGAGGCTCTAAACCCCGTTTCGTGTCTCCACTATACAAGACCAATTCACTTTAGTGTCCAATCTCAGAAAATATTTTTAGAGAGAATATTATTTTGTCAATTCAATCGTAACTAGCCTAGTTTTTAGGGTGATTTTAGCTCTATTATATGTCTACGTCTCGTGTAGATAGCCTAGTTATAGAGGCTCTAAACCCCGTTTCGTGTCTCCACTATACAAGACCAATTCACTTTAGTGTCCAATCTCAGAAAATATTTTTAGAGAGAATATTATTTTGTCAATTCAATCGTAACTAGCCTAGTTTTTAGGGTGATTTTAGCTCAGTTATATGTCTACGTCTCGTGTAGATAGCCTAGTTATAGAGGCTCTAAACCCCGTTTCGTGTCTCCACTATACAAGACCAATTCACTTTAGTGTCCAATCTCAGAAAATATTTTTAGAGAGAATATTATTTTGTCAATTCAATCGTAACTAGCCTAGTTTTTAGGGTGATTTTAGCTCTATTATATGTCTACGTCTCGTGTAGATAGCCTAGTTATAGAGGCTCTAAACCCCGTTTCGTGTCTCCACTATACAAGACCAATTCACTTTAGTGTCCAATCTCAGAAAATATTTTTAGAGAGAATATTATTTTGTCAATTCAATCGTAACTAGCCTAGTTTTTAGGGTGATTTTAGCTCAGTTATATGTCTACGTCTCGTGTAGATAGCCTAGTTATAGAGGCTCTAAACCCCGTTTCGTGTCTCCACTATACAAGACCAATTCACTTTAGTGTCCAATCTCAGAAAATATTTTTAGAGAGAATATTATTTTGTCAATTCAATCGTAACTAGCCTAGTTTTTAGGGTGATTTTAGCTCAGTTATATGTCTACGTCTCGTGTAGATAGCCTAGTTATAGAGGCTCTAAACCCCGTTTCGTGTCTCCACTATACAAGACCAATTCACTTTAGTGTCCAATCTCAGAAAATATTTTTAGAGAGAATATTATTTTGTCAATTCAATCGTAACTAGCCTAGTTTTTAGGGTGATTTTAGCTCAGTTATATGTCTACGTCTCGTGTAGATAGCCTAGTTATAGAGGCTCTAAACCCCGTTTCGTGTCTCCACTATACAAGACCAATTCACTTTAGTGTCCAATCTCAGAAAATATTTTTAGAGAGAATATTATTTTGTCAATTCAATCGTAACTAGCCTAGTTTTTAGGGTGATTTTAGCTCAGTTATATGTCTACGTCTCGTGTAGATAGCCTAGTTATAGAGGCTCTAAACCCCGTTTCGTGTCTCCACTATACAAGACCAATTCACTTTAGTGTCCAATCTCAGAAAATATTTTTAGAGAGAATATTATTTTGTCAATTCAATCGTAACTAGCCTAGTTTTTAGGGTGATTTTAGCTCTGTTATATGTCTACGTCTCGTGTAGATAGCCTAGTTATAGAGGCTCTAAACCCCGTTTCGTGTCTCCACTATACAAGACCAATTCACTTTAGTGTCCAATCTCAGAAAATATTTTTAGAGAATATTATTTTGTCAATTCAATCGTAACTAGCCTAGTTTTTAGGGTGATTTTAGCTCTGTTATATGTCTACGTCTCGTGTAGATAGCCTAGTTATAGAGGCTCTAAACCCCGTTTCGTGTCTCCACTATACAAGACCAATTCACTTTAGTGTCCAATCTCAGAAAATATTTTTAGAGAGAATATTATTTTGTCAATTCAATCGTAACTAGCCTAGTTTTTAGGGTGATTTTAGCTCAGTTATATGTCTACGTCTCGTGTAGATAGCCTAGTTATAGAGGCTCTAAACCCCGTTTCGTGTCTCCACTATACAAGACCAATTCACTTTAGTGTCCAATCTCAGAAAATATTTTTAGAGAGAATATTATTTTGTCAATTCAATCGTAACTAGCCTAGTTTTTAGGGTGATTTTAGCTCAGTTATATGTCTACGTCTCGTGTAGATAGCCTAGTTATAGAGGCTCTAAACCCCGTTTCGTGTCTCCACTATACAAGACCAATTCACTTTAGTGTCCAATCTCAGAAAATATTTTTAGAGAGAATATTATTTTGTCAATTCAATCGTAACTAGCCTAGTTTTTAGGGTGATTTTAGCTCAGTTATATGTCTACGTCTCGTGTAGATAGCCTAGTTATAGAGGCTCTAAACCCCGTTTCGTGTCTCCACTATACAAGACCAATTCACTTTAGTGTCCAATCTCAGAAAATATTTTTAGAGAGAATATTATTTTGTCAATTCAATCGTAACTAGCCTAGTTTTTAGGGTGATTTTAGCTCTGTTATATGTCTACGTCTCGTGTAGATAGCCTAGTTATAGAGGCTCTAAACCCCGTTTCGTGTCTCCACTATACAAGACCAATTCACTTTAGTGTCCAATCTCAGAAAATATTTTTAGAGAGAATATTATTTTGTCAATTCAATCGTAACTAGCCTAGTTTTTAGGGTGATTTTAGCTCAGTTATATGTCTACGTCTCGTGTAGATAGCCTAGTTATAGAGGCTCTAAACCCCGTTTCGTGTCTCCACTATACAAGACCAATTCACTTTAGTGTCCAATCTCAGAAAATATTTTTAGAGAGAATATTATTTTGTCAATTCAATCGTAACTAGCCTAGTTTTTAGGGTGATTTTAGCTCTATTATATGTCTACGTCTCGTGTAGATAGCCTAGTTATAGAGGCTCTAAACCCCGTTTCGTGTCTCCACTATACAAGACCAATTCACTTTAGTGTCCAATCTCAGAAAATATTTTTAGAGAGAATATTATTTTGTCAATTCAATCGTAACTAGCCTAGTTTTTAGGGTGATTTTAGCTCAGTTATATGTCTACGTCTCGTGTAGATAGCCTAGTTATAGAGGCTCTAAACCCCGTTTCGTGTCTCCACTATACAAGACCAATTCACTTTAGTGTCCAATCTCAGAAAATATTTTTAGAGAGAATATTATTTTGTCAATTCAATCGTAACTAGCCTAGTTTTTAGGGTGATTTTAGCTCTGTTATATGTCTACGTCTCGTGTAGATAGCCTAGTTATAGAGGCTCTAAACCCCGTTTCGTGTCTCCACTATACAAGACCAATTCACTTTAGTGTCCAATCTCAGAAAATATTTTTAGAGAGAATATTATTTTGTCAATTCAATCGTAACTAGCCTAGTTTTTAGGGTGATTTTAGCTCAGTTATATGTCTACGTCTCGTGTAGATAGCCTAGTTATAGAGGCTCTAAACCCCGTTTCGTGTCTCCACTATACAAGACCAATTCACTTTAGTGTCCAATCTCAGAAAATATTTTTAGAGAGAATATTATTTTGTCAATTCAATCGTAACTAGCCTAGTTTTTAGGGTGATTTTAGCTCAGTTATATGTCTACGTCTCGTGTAGATAGCCTAGTTATAGAGGCTCTAAACCCCGTTTCGTGTCTCCACTATACAAGACCAATTCACTTTAGTGTCCAATCTCAGAAAATATTTTTAGAGAGAATATTATTTTGTCAATTCAATCGTAACTAGCCTAGTTTTTAGGGTGATTTTAGCTCAGTTATATGTCTACGTCTCGTGTAGATAGCCTAGTTATAGAGGCTCTAAACCCCGTTTCGTGTCTCCACTATACAAGACCAATTCACTTTAGTGTCCAATCTCAGAAAATATTTTTAGAGAGAATATTATTTTGTCAATTCAATCGTAACTAGCCTAGTTTTTAGGGTGATTTTAGCTCTGTTATATGTCTACGTCTCGTGTAGATAGCCTAGTTATAGAGGCTCTAAACCCCGTTTCGTGTCTCCACTATACAAGACCAATTCACTTTAGTGTCCAATCTCAGAAAATATTTTTAGAGAGAATATTATTTTGTCAATTCAATCGTAACTAGCCTAGTTTTTAGGGTGATTTTAGCTCAGTTATATGTCTACGTCTCGTGTAGATAGCCTAGTTATAGAGGCTCTAAACCCCGTTTCGTGTCTCCACTATACAAGACCAATTCACTTTAGTGTCCAATCTCAGAAAATATTTTTAGAGAGAATATTATTTTGTCAATTCAATCGTAACTAGCCTAGTTTTTAGGGTGATTTTAGCTCAGTTATATGTCTACGTCTCGTGTAGATAGCCTAGTTATAGAGGCTCTAAACCCCGTTTCGTGTCTCCACTATACAAGACCAATTCACTTTAGTGTCCAATCTCAGAAAATATTTTTTAGAGAGAATATTATTTTGTCAATTCAATCGTAACTAGCCTAGTTTTTAGGGTGATTTTAGCTCAGTTATATGTCTACGTCTCGTGTAGATAGCCTAGTTATAGAGGCTCTAAACCCCGTTTCGTGTCTCCACTATACAAGACCAATTCACTTTAGTGTCCAATCTCAGAAAATATTTTTAGAGAGAATATTATTTTGTCAATTCAATCGTAACTAGCCTAGTTTTTAGGGTGATTTTAGCTCAGTTATATGTCTACGTCTCGTGTAGATAGCCTAGTTATAGAGGCTCTAAACCCGTTTCGTGTCTCCACTATACAAGACCAATTCACTTTAGTGTCCAATCTCAGAAAATATTTTTAGAGAGAATATTATTTTGTCAATTCAATCGTAACTAGCCTAGTTTTTAGGGTGATTTTAGCTCAGTTATATGTCTACGTCTCGTGTAGATAGCCTAGTTATAGAGGCTCTAAACCCGTTTCGTGTCTCCACTATACAAGACCAATTCACTTTAGTGTCCAATCTCAGAAAATATTTTTAGAGAGAATATTATTTTGTCAATTCAATCGTAACTAGCCTAGTTTTTAGGGTGATTTTAGCTCAGTTATATGTCTACGTCTCGTGTAGATAGCCTAGTTATAGAGGCTCTAAACCCCGTTTCGTGTCTCCACTATACAAGACCAATTCACTTTAGTGTCCAATCTCAGAAAATATTTTTAGAGAGAATATTATTTTGTCAATTCAATCGTAACTAGCCTAGTTTTTAGGGTGATTTTAGCTCAGTTATATGTCTACGTCTCGTGTAGATAGCCTAGTTATAGAGGCTCTAAACCCCGTTTCGTGTCTCCACTATACAAGACCAATTCACTTTAGTGTCCAATCTCAGAAAATATTTTTAGAGAGAATATTATTTTGTCAATTCAATCGTAACTAGCCTAGTTTTTAGGGTGATTTTAGCTCAGTTATATGTCTACGTCTCGTGTAGATAGCCTAGTTATAGAGGCTCTAAACCCCGTTTCGTGTCTCCACTATACAAGACCAATTCACTTTAGTGTCCAATCTCAGAAAATATTTTTAGAGAGAATATTATTTTGTCAATTCAATCGTAACTAGCCTAGTTTTTAGGGTGATTTTAGCTCAGTTATATGTCTACGTCTCGTGTAGATAGCCTAGTTATAGAGGCTCTAAACCCCGTTTCGTGTCTCCACTATACAAGACCAATTCACTTTAGTGTCCAATCTCAGAAAATATTTTTAGAGAGAATATTATTTTGTCAATTCAATCGTAACTAGCCTAGTTTTTAGGGTGATTTTAGCTCAGTTATATGTCTACGTCTCGTGTAGATAGCCTAGTTATAGAGGCTCTAAACCCCGTTTCGTGTCTCCACTATACAAGACCAATTCACTTTAGTGTCCAATCTCAGAAAATATTTTTAGAGAGAATATTATTTTGTCAATTCAATCGTAACTAGCCTAGTTTTTAGGGTGATTTTAGCTCTGTTATATGTCTACGTCTCGTGTAGATAGCCTAGTTATAGAGGCTCTAAACCCCGTTTCGTGTCTCCACTATACAAGACCAATTCACTTTAGTGTCCAATCTCAGAAAATATTTTTAGAGAGAATATTATTTTGTCAATTCAATCGTAACTAGCCTAGTTTTTAGGGTGATTTTAGCTCAGTTATATGTCTACGTCTCGTGTAGATAGCCTAGTTATAGAGGCTCTAAACCCCGTTTCGTGTCTCCACTATACAAGACCAATTCACTTTAGTGTCCAATCTCAGAAAATATTTTTAGAGAGAATATTATTTTGTCAATTCAATCGTAACTAGCCTAGTTTTTAGGGTGATTTTAGCTCAGTTATATGTCTACGTCTCGTGTAGATAGCCTAGTTATATAGGCTCGTGTCTCCACTATACAAGACCAATTCACTTTAGTGTCCAATCTCAGAAAATATTTTTAGAGAGAATATTATTTTGTCAATTCAATCGTAACTAGCCTAGTTTTTAGGGTGATTTTAGCTCTGTTATATGTCTACGTCTCGTGTAGATAGCCTAGTTATAGAGGCTCTAAACCCGTTTCGTGTCTCTAAGACCAATTCACTTTAGTGTCCAATCTCAGAAAAAAAATTTAGAGAGAATATTATTTTGTCAATTCAATCGTAACTAGCCTAGTTTTTAGGGTGATTTTAGCTCAGTTATATGTCTACGTCTCGTGTAGATAGCCTAGTTATAGAGGCTCTAAACCCCGTTTCGTGTCTCCACTATACAAGACCAATTCACTTTAGTGTCCAATCTCAGAAAATATTTTTAGAGAGAATATTATTTTGTCAATTCAATCGTAACTAGCCTAGTTTTTAGGGTGATTTTAGCTCAGTTATATGTCTACGTCTCGTGTAGATAGCCTAGTTATAGAGGCTCTAAACCCCGTTTCGTGTCTCCACTATACAAGACCAATTCACTTTAGTGTCCAATCTCAGAAAATATTTTTAGAGAGAATATTATTTTGTCAATTCAATCGTAACTAGCCTAGTTTTTAGGGTGATTTTAGCTCAGTTATATGTCTACGTCTCGTGTAGATAGCCTAGTTATAGAGGCTCTAAACCCCGTTTCGTGTCTCCACTATACAAGACCAATTCACTTTAGTGTCCAATCTCAGAAAATATTTTTAGAGAGAATATTATTTTGTCAATTCAATCGTAACTAGCCTAGTTTTTAGGGTGATTTTAGCTCAGTTATATGTCTACGTCTCGTGTAGATAGCCTAGTTATAGAGGCTCTAAACCCCGTTTCGTGTCTCCACTATACAAGACCAATTCACTTTAGTGTCCAATCTCAGAAAATATTTTTAGAGAGAATATTATTTTGTCAATTCAATCGTAACTAGCCTAGTTTTTAGGGTGATTTTAGCTCAGTTATATGTCTACGTCTCGTGTAGATAGCCTAGTTATAGAGGCTCTAAACCCCGTTTCGTGTCTCCACTATACAAGACCAATTCACTTTAGTGTCCAATCTCAGAAAATATTTTTAGAGAGAATATTATTTTGTCAATTCAATCGTAACTAGCCTAGTTTTTAGGGTGATTTTAGCTCAGTTATATGTCTACGTCTCGTGTAGATAGCCTAGTTATAGAGGCTCTAAACCCCGTTTCGTGTCTCCACTATACAAGACCAATTCACTTTAGTGTCCAATCTCAGAAAATATTTTTAGAGAGAATATTATTTTGTCAATTCAATCGTAACTAGCCTAGTTTTTAGGGTGATTTTAGCTCAGTTATATGTCTACGTCTCGTGTAGATAGCCTAGTTATAGAGGCTCTAAACCCCGTTTCGTGTCTCCACTATACAAGACCAATTCACTTTAGTGTCCAATCTCAGAAAATATTTTTAGAGAGAATATTATTTTGTCAATTCAATCGTAACTAGCCTAGTTTTTAGGGTGATTTTAGCTCAGTTATATGTCTACGTCTCGTGTAGATAGCCTAGTTATAGAGGCTCTAAACCCCGTTTCGTGTCTCCACTATACAAGACCAATTCACTTTAGTGTCCAATCTCAGAAAATATTTTTAGAGAGAATATTATTTTGTCAATTCAATCGTAACTAGCCTAGTTTTTAGGGTGATTTTAGCTCAGTTATATGTCTACGTCTCGTGTAGATAGCCTAGTTATAGAGGCTCTAAACCCCGTTTCGTGTCTCCACTATACAAGACCAATTCACTTTAGTGTCCAATCTCAGAAAATATTTTTAGAGAGAATATTATTTTGTCAATTCAATCGTAACTAGCCTAGTTTTTAGGGTGATTTTAGCTCAGTTATATGTCTACGTCTCGTGTAGATAGCCTAGTTATAGAGGCTCTAAACCCCGTTTCGTGTCTCCACTATACAAGACCAATTCACTTTAGTGTCCAATCTCAGAAAATATTTTTAGAGAGAATATTATTTTGTCAATTCAATCGTAACTAGCCTAGTTTTTAGGGTGATTTTAGCTCAGTTATATGTCTACGTCTCGTGTAGATAGCCTAGTTATAGAGGCTCTAAACCCCGTTTCGTGTCTCCACTATACAAGACCAATTCACTTTAGTGTCCAATCTCAGAAAATATTTTTAGAGAGAATATTATTTTGTCAATTCAATCGTAACTAGCCTAGTTTTTAGGGTGATTTTAGCTCAGTTATATGTCTACGTCTCGTGTAGATAGCCTAGTTATAGAGGCTCTAAACCCGTTTCGTGTCTCCACTATACAAGACCAATTCACTTTAGTGTCCAATCTCAGAAAATATTTTTAGAGAGAATATTATTTTGTCAATTCAATCGTAACTAGCCTAGTTTTTAGGGTGATTTTAGCTCAGTTATATGTCTACGTCTCGTGTAGATAGCCTAGTTATAGAGGCTCTAAACCCCGTTTCGTGTCTCCACTATACAAGACCAATTCACTTTAGTGTCCAATCTCAGAAAATATTTTTAGAGAGAATATTATTTTGTCAATTCAATCGTAACTAGCCTAGTTTTTAGGGTGATTTTAGCTCAGTTATATGTCTACGTCTCGTGTAGATAGCCTAGTTATAGAGGCTCTAAACCCGTTTCGTGTCTCCACTATACAAGACCAATTCACTTTAGTGTCCAATCTCAGAAAATATTTTTAGAGAGAATATTATTTTGTCAATTCAATCGTAACTAGCCTAGTTTTTAGGGTGATTTTAGCTCAGTTATATGTCTACGTCTCGTGTAGATAGCCTAGTTATAGAGGCTCTAAACCCCGTTTCGTGTCTCCACTATACAAGACCAATTCACTTTAGTGTCCAATCTCAGAAAATATTTTTAGAGAGAATATTATTTTGTCAATTCAATCGTAACTAGCCTAGTTTTTAGGGTGATTTTAGCTCAGTTATATGTCTACGTCTCGTGTAGATAGCCTAGTTATAGAGGCTCTAAACCCCGTTTCGTGTCTCCACTATACAAGACCAATTCACTTTAGTGTCCAATCTCAGAAAATATTTTTAGAGAGAATATTATTTTGTCAATTCAATCGTAACTAGCCTAGTTTTTAGGGTGATTTTAGCTCAGTTATATTTCTACGTCTCGTGTAGATAGCCTAGTTATAGAGGCTCTAAACCCCGTTTCGTGTCTCCACTATACAAGACCAATTCACTTTAGTGTCCAATCTCAGAAAATATTTTTAGAGAGAATATTATTTTGTCAATTCAATCGTAACTAGCCTAGTTTTTAGGGTGATTTTAGCTCAGTATATGTCTACGTCTCGTGTAGATAGCCTAGTTATAGAGGCTCTAAACCCCGTTTCGTGTCTCCACTATACAAGACCAATTCACTTTAGTGTCCAATCTCAGAAAATATTTTTAGAGAGAATATTATTTTGTCAATTCAATCGTAACTAGCCTAGTTTTTAGGGTGATTTTAGCTCAGTTATATGTCTACGTCTCGTGTAGATAGCCTAGTTATAGAGGCTCTAAACCCCGTTTCGTGTCTCCACTATACAAGACCAATTCACTTTAGTGTCCAATCTCAGAAAATATTTTTAGAGAGAATATTATTTTGTCAATTCAATCGTAACTAGCCTAGTTTTTAGGGTGATTTTAGCTCAGTTATATGTCTACGTCTCGTGTAGATAGCCTAGTTATAGAGGCTCTAAACCCCGTTTCGTGTCTCCACTATACAAGACCAATTCACTTTAGTGTCCAATCTCAGAAAATATTTTTAGAGAGAATATTATTTTGTCAATTCAATCGTAACTAGCCTAGTTTTTAGGGTGATTTTAGCTCAGTTATATGTCTACGTCTCGTGTAGATAGCCTAGTTATAGAGGCTCTAAACCCCGTTTC
Organism: Paralithodes platypus; assembly: GCA_032716605.1. Taxonomy (NCBI): domain Eukaryota; kingdom Metazoa; phylum Arthropoda; class Malacostraca; order Decapoda; family Lithodidae; genus Paralithodes; species Paralithodes platypus. The sequence goes on along the minus strand of JAVRFV010002376.1, from coordinate 95,760 downwards.
GTGTCTCCACTATACAAGACCAATTCACTTTAGTGTCCAATCTCAGAAAATATTTTTAGAGAGAATATTATTTTGTCAATTCAATCGTAACTAGCCTAGTTTTTAGGGTGATTTTAGCTCAGTTATATGTCTACGTCTCGTGTAGATAGCCTAGTTATAGAGGCTCTAAACCCCGTTTCGTGTCTCCACTATACAAGACCAATTCACTTTAGTGTCCAATCTCAGAAAATATTTTTAGAGAGAATATTATTTTGTCAATTCAATCGTAACTAGCCTAGTTTTTAGGGTGATTTTAGCTCAGTTATATGTCTACGTCTCGTGTAGATAGCCTAGTTATAGAGGCTCTAAACCCCGTTTCGTGTCTCCACTATACAAGACCAATTCACTTTAGTGTCCAATCTCAGAAAATATTTTTAGAGAGAATATTATTTTGTCAATTCAATCGTAACTAGCCTAGTTTTTAGGGTGATTTTAGCTCAGTTATATGTCTACGTCTCGTGTAGATAGCCTAGTTATAGAGGCTCTAAACCCCGTTTCGTGTCTCCACTATACAAGACCAATTCACTTTAGTGTCCAATCTCAGAAAATATTTTTAGAGAGAATATTATTTTGTCAATTCAATCGTAACTAGCCTAGTTTTTAGGGTGATTTTAGCTCAGTTATATGTCTACGTCTCGTGTAGATAGCCTAGTTATAGAGGCTCTAAACCCCGTTTCGTGTCTCCACTATACAAGACCAATTCACTTTAGTGTCCAATCTCAGAAAATATTTTTAGAGAGAATATTATTTTGTCAATTCAATCGTAACTAGCCTAGTTTTTAGGGTGATTTTAGCTCAGTTATATGTCTACGTCTCGTGTAGATAGCCTAGTTATAGAGGCTCTAAACCCCGTTTCGTGTCTCCACTATACAAGACCAATTCACTTTAGTGTCCAATCTCAGAAAATATTTTTAGAGAGAATATTATTTTGTCAATTCAATCGTAACTAGCCTAGTTTTTAGGGTGATTTTAGCTCAGTTATATGTCTACGTCTCGTGTAGATAGCCTAGTTATAGAGGCTCTAAACCCCGTTTCGTGTCTCCACTATACAAGACCAATTCACTTTAGTGTCCAATCTCAGAAAATATTTTTAGAGAGAATATTATTTTGTCAATTCAATCGTAACTAGCCTAGTTTTTAGGGTGATTTTAGCTCAGTTATATGTCTACGTCTCGTGTAGATAGCCTAGTTATAGAGGCTCTAAACCCCGTTTCGTGTCTCCACTATACAAGACCAATTCACTTTAGTGTCCAATCTCAGAAAATATTTTTAGAGAGAATATTATTTTGTCAATTCAATCGTAACTAGCCTAGTTTTTAGGGTGATTTTAGCTCAGTTATATGTCTACGTCTCGTGTAGATAGCCTAGTTATAGAGGCTCTAAACCCCGTTTCGTGTCTCCACTATACAAGACCAATTCACTTTAGTGTCCAATCTCAGAAAATATTTTTAGAGAGAATATTATTTTGTCAATTCAATCGTAACTAGCCTAGTTTTTAGGGTGATTTTAGCTCAGTTATATGTCTACGTCTCGTGTAGATAGCCTAGTTATAGAGGCTCTAAACCCCGTTTCGTGTCTCCACTATACAAGACCAATTCACTTTAGTGTCCAATCTCAGAAAATATTTTTAGAGAGAATATTATTTTGTCAATTCAATCGTAACTAGCCTAGTTTTTAGGGTGATTTTAGCTCAGTTATATGTCTACGTCTCGTGTAGATAGCCTAGTTATAGAGGCTCTAAACCCCGTTTCGTGTCTCCACTATACAAGACCAATTCACTTTAGTGTCCAATCTCAGAAAATATTTTTAGAGAGAATATTATTTTGTCAATTCAATCGTAACTAGCCTAGTTTTTAGGGTGATTTTAGCTCAGTTATATGTCTACGTCTCGTGTAGATAGCCTAGTTATAGAGGCTCTAAACCCCGTTTCGTGTCTCCACTATACAAGACCAATTCACTTTAGTGTCCAATCTCAGAAAATATTTTTAGAGAGAATATTATTTTGTCAATTCAATCGTAACTAGCCTAGTTTTTAGGGTGATTTTAGCTCAGTTATATGTCTACGTCTCGTGTAGATAGCCTAGTTATAGAGGCTCTAAACCCCGTTTCGTGTCTCCACTATACAAGACCAATTCACTTTAGTGTCCAATCTCAGAAAATATTTTTAGAGAGAATATTATTTTGTCAATTCAATCGTAACTAGCCTAGTTTTTAGGGTGATTTTAGCTCAGTTATATGTCTACGTCTCGTGTAGATAGCCTAGTTATAGAGGCTCTAAACCCCGTTTCGTGTCTCCACTATACAAGACCAATTCACTTTAGTGTCCAATCTCAGAAAATATTTTTAGAGAGAATATTATTTTGTCAATTCAATCGTAACTAGCCTAGTTTTTAGGGTGATTTTAGCTCAGTTATATGTCTACGTCTCGTGTAGATAGCCTAGTTATAGAGGCTCTAAACCCCGTTTCGTGTCTCCACTATACAAGACCAATTCACTTTAGTGTCCAATCTCAGAAAATATTTTTAGAGAGAATATTATTTTGTCAATTCAATCGTAACTAGCCTAGTTTTTAGGGTGATTTTAGCTCAGTTATATGTCTACGTCTCGTGTAGATAGCCTAGTTATAGAGGCTCTAAACCCCGTTTCGTGTCTCCACTATACAAGACCAATTCACTTTAGTGTCCAATCTCAGAAAATATTTTTAGAGAGAATATTATTTTGTCAATTCAATCGTAACTAGCCTAGTTTTTAGGGTGATTTTAGCTCAGTTATATGTCTACGTCTCGTGTAGATAGCCTAGTTATAGAGGCTCTAAACCCCGTTTCGTGTCTCCACTATACAAGACCAATTCACTTTAGTGTCCAATCTCAGAAAATATTTTTAGAGAGAATATTATTTTGTCAATTCAATCGTAACTAGCCTAGTTTTTAGGGTGATTTTAGCTCAGTTATATGTCTACGTCTCGTGTAGATAGCCTAGTTATAGAGGCTCTAAACCCCGTTTCGTGTCTCCACTATACAAGACCAATTCACTTTAGTGTCCAATCTCAGAAAATATTTTTAGAGAGAATATTATTTTGTCAATTCAATCGTAACTAGCCTAGTTTTTAGGGTGATTTTAGCTCAGTTATATGTCTACGTCTCGTGTAGATAGCCTAGTTATAGAGGCTCTAAACCCCGTTTCGTGTCTCCACTATACAAGACCAATTCACTTTAGTGTCCAATCTCAGAAAATATTTTTAGAGAGAATATTATTTTGTCAATTCAATCGTAACTAGCCTAGTTTTTAGGGTGATTTTAGCTCAGTTATATGTCTACGTCTCGTGTAGATAGCCTAGTTATAGAGGCTCTAAACCCCGTTTCGTGTCTCCACTATACAAGACCAATTCACTTTAGTGTCCAATCTCAGAAAATATTTTTAGAGAGAATATTATTTTGTCAATTCAATCGTAACTAGCCTAGTTTTTAGGGTGATTTTAGCTCAGTTATATGTCTACGTCTCGTGTAGATAGCCTAGTTATAGAGGCTCTAAACCCCGTTTCGTGTCTCCACTATACAAGACCAATTCACTTTAGTGTCCAATCTCAGAAAATATTTTTAGAGAGAATATTATTTTGTCAATTCAATCGTAACTAGCCTAGTTTTTAGGGTGATTTTAGCTCAGTTATATGTCTACGTCTCGTGTAGATAGCCTAGTTATAGAGGCTCTAAACCCCGTTTCGTGTCTCCACTATACAAGACCAATTCACTTTAGTGTCCAATCTCAGAAAATATTTTTAGAGAGAATATTATTTTGTCAATTCAATCGTAACTAGCCTAGTTTTTAGGGTGATTTTAGCTCAGTTATATGTCTACGTCTCGTGTAGATAGCCTAGTTATAGAGGCTCTAAACCCCGTTTCGTGTCTCCACTATACAAGACCAATTCACTTTAGTGTCCAATCTCAGAAAATATTTTTAGAGAGAATATTATTTTGTCAATTCAATCGTAACTAGCCTAGTTTTTAGGGTGATTTTAGCTCAGTTATATGTCTACGTCTCGTGTAGATAGCCTAGTTATAGAGGCTCTAAACCCCGTTTCGTGTCTCCACTATACAAGACCAATTCACTTTAGTGTCCAATCTCAGAAAATATTTTTAGAGAGAATATTATTTTGTCAATTCAATCGTAACTAGCCTAGTTTTTAGGGTGATTTTAGCTCAGTTATATGTCTACGTCTCGTGTAGATAGCCTAGTTATAGAGGCTCTAAACCCCGTTTCGTGTCTCCACTATACAAGACCAATTCACTTTAGTGTCCAATCTCAGAAAATATTTTTAGAGAGAATATTATTTTGTCAATTCAATCGTAACTAGCCTAGTTTTTAGGGTGATTTTAGCTCAGTTATATGTCTACGTCTCGTGTAGATAGCCTAGTTATAGAGGCTCTAAACCCCGTTTCGTGTCTCCACTATACAAGACCAATTCACTTTAGTGTCCAATCTCAGAAAATATTTTTAGAGAGAATATTATTTTGTCAATTCAATCGTAACTAGCCTAGTTTTTAGGGTGATTTTAGCTCAGTTATATGTCTACGTCTCGTGTAGATAGCCTAGTTATAGAGGCTCTAAACCCCGTTTCGTGTCTCCACTATACAAGACCAATTCACTTTAGTGTCCAATCTCAGAAAATATTTTTAGAGAGAATATTATTTTGTCAATTCAATCGTAACTAGCCTAGTTTTTAGGGTGATTTATATGTCTACGTCTCGTGTAGATAGCCTAGTTATAGAGGCTCTAAACCCCGTTTCGTGTCTCCACTATACAAGACCAATTCACTTTAGTGTCCAATCTCAGAAAATATTTTTAGAGAGAATATTATTTTGTCAATTCAATCGTAACTAGCCTAGTTTTTAGGGTGATTTTAGCTCAGTTATATGTCTACGTCTCGTGTAGATAGCCTAGTTATAGAGGCTCTAAACCCCGTTTCGTGTCTCCACTATACAAGACCAATTCACTTTAGTGTCCAATCTCAGAAAATATTTTTAGAGAGAATATTATTTTGTCAATTCAATCGTAACTAGCCTAGTTTTTAGGGTGATTTTAGCTCAGTTATATGTCTACGTCTCGTGTAGATAGCCTAGTTATAGAGGCTCTAAACCCCGTTTCGTGTCTCCACTATACAAGACCAATTCACTTTAGTGTCCAATCTCAGAAAATATTTTTAGAGAGAATATTATTTTGTCAATTCAATCGTAACTAGCCTAGTTTTTAGGGTGATTTTAGCTCAGTTATATGTCTACGTCTCGTGTAGATAGCCTAGTTATAGAGGCTCTAAACCCCGTTTCGTGTCTCCACTATACAAGACCAATTCACTTTAGTGTCCAATCTCAGAAAATATTTTTAGAGAGAATATTATTTTGTCAATTCAATCGTAACTAGCCTAGTTTTTAGGGTGATTTTAGCTCAGTTATATGTCTACGTCTCGTGTAGATAGCCTAGTTATAGAGGCTCTAAACCCCGTTTCGTGTCTCCACTATACAAGACCAATTCACTTTAGTGTCCAATCTCAGAAAATATTTTTAGAGAGAATATTATTTTGTCAATTCAATCGTAACTAGCCTAGTTTTTAGGGTGATTTTAGCTCAGTTATATGTCTACGTCTCGTGTAGATAGCCTAGTTATAGAGGCTCTAAACCCCGTTTCGTGTCTCCACTATACAAGACCAATTCACTTTAGTGTCCAATCTCAGAAAATATTTTTAGAGAGAATATTATTTTGTCAATTCAATCGTAACTAGCCTAGTTTTTAGGGTGATTTTAGCTCAGTTATATGTCTACGTCTCGTGTAGATAGCCTAGTTATAGAGGCTCTAAACCCCGTTTCGTGTCTCCACTATACAAGACCAATTCACTTTAGTGTCCAATCTCAGAAAATATTTTTAGAGAGAATATTATTTTGTCAATTCAATCGTAACTAGCCTAGTTTTTAGGGTGATTTTAGCTCAGTTATATGTCTACGTCTCGTGTAGATAGCCTAGTTATAGAGGCTCTAAACCCCGTTTCGTGTCTCCACTATACAAGACCAATTCACTTTAGTGTCCAATCTCAGAAAATATTTTTAGAGAGAATATTATTTTGTCAATTCAATCGTAACTAGCCTAGTTTTTAGGGTGATTTTAGCTCAGTTATATGTCTACGTCTCGTGTAGATAGCCTAGTTATAGAGGCTCTAAACCCCGTTTCGTGTCTCCACTATACAAGACCAATTCACTTTAGTGTCCAATCTCAGAAAATATTTTTAGAGAGAATATTATTTTGTCAATTCAATCGTAACTAGCCTAGTTTTTAGGGTGATTTTAGCTCAGTTATATGTCTACGTCTCGTGTAGATAGCCTAGTTATAGAGGCTCTAAACCCCGTTTCGTGTCTCCACTATACAAGACCAATTCACTTTAGTGTCCAATCTCAGAAAATATTTTTAGAGAGAATATTATTTTGTCAATTCAATCGTAACTAGCCTAGTTTTTAGGGTGATTTTAGCTCAGTTATATGTCTACGTCTCGTGTAGATAGCCTAGTTATAGAGGCTCTAAACCCCGTTTCGTGTCTCCACTATACAAGACCAATTCACTTTAGTGTCCAATCTCAGAAAATATTTTTAGAGAGAATATTATTTTGTCAATTCAATCGTAACTAGCCTAGTTTTTAGGGTGATTTTAGCTCAGTTATATGTCTACGTCTCGTGTAGATAGCCTAGTTATAGAGGCTCTAAACCCCGTTTCGTGTCTCCACTATACAAGACCAATTCACTTTAGTGTCCAATCTCAGAAAATATTTTTAGAGAGAATATTATTTTGTCAATTCAATCGTAACTAGCCTAGTTTTTAGGGTGATTTTAGCTCAGTTATATGTCTACGTCTCGTGTAGATAGCCTAGTTATAGAGGCTCTAAACCCCGTTTCGTGTCTCCACTATACAAGACCAATTCACTTTAGTGTCCAATCTCAGAAAATATTTTTAGAGAGAATATTATTTTGTCAATTCAATCGTAACTAGCCTAGTTTTTAGGGTGATTTTAGCTCAGTTATATGTCTACGTCTCGTGTAGATAGCCTAGTTATAGAGGCTCTAAACCCCGTTTCGTGTCTCCACTATACAAGACCAATTCACTTTAGTGTCCAATCTCAGAAAATATTTTTAGAGAGAATATTATTTTGTCAATTCAATCGTAACTAGCCTAGTTTTTAGGGTGATTTTAGCTCAGTTATATGTCTACGTCTCGTGTAGATAGCCTAGTTATAGAGGCTCTAAACCCCGTTTCGTGTCTCCACTATACAAGACCAATTCACTTTAGTGTCCAATCTCAGAAAATATTTTTAGAGAGAATATTATTTTGTCAATTCAATCGTAACTAGCCTAGTTTTTAGGGTGATTTTAGCTCAGTTATATGTCTACGTCTCGTGTAGATAGCCTAGTTATAGAGGCTCTAAACCCCGTTTCGTGTCTCCACTATACAAGACCAATTCACTTTAGTGTCCAATCTCAGAAAATATTTTTAGAGAGAATATTATTTTGTCAATTCAATCGTAACTAGCCTAGTTTTTAGGGTGATTTTAGCTCATTATATGTCTACGTCTCGTGTAGATAGCCTAGTTATAGAGGCTCTAAACCCCGTTTCGTGTCTCCACTATACAAGACCAATTCACTTTAGTGTCCAATCTCAGAAAATATTTTTAGAGAGAATATTATTTTGTCAATTCAATCGTAACTAGCCTAGTTTTTAGGGTGATTTTAGCTCAGTTATATGTCTACGTCTCGTGTAGATAGCCTAGTTATAGAGGCTCTAAACCCCGTTTCGTGTCTCCACTATACAAGACCAATTCACTTTAGTGTCCAATCTCAGAAAATATTTTTAGAGAGAATATTATTTTGTCAATTCAATCGTAACTAGCCTAGTTTTTAGGGTGATTTTAGCTCAGTTATATGTCTACGTCTCGTGTAGATAGCCTAGTTATAGAGGCTCTAAACCCCGTTTCGTGTCTCCACTATACAAGACCAATTCACTTTAGTGTCCAATCTCAGAAAATATTTTTAGAGAGAATATTATTTTGTCAATTCAATCGTAACTAGCCTAGTTTTTAGGGTGATTTTAGCTCAGTTATATGTCTACGTCTCGTGTAGATAGCCTAGTTATAGAGGCTCTAAACCCCGTTTCGTGTCTCCACTATACAAGACCAATTCACTTTAGTGTCCAATCTCAGAAAATATTTTTAGAGAGAATATTATTTTGTCAATTCAATCGTAACTAGCCTAGTTTTTAGGGTGATTTTAGCTCAGTTATATGTCTACGTCTCGTGTAGATAGCCTAGTTATAGAGGCTCTAAACCCCGTTTCGTGTCTCCACTATACAAGACCAATTCACTTTAGTGTCCAATCTCAGAAAATATTTTTAGAGAGAATATTATTTTGTCAATTCAATCGTAACTAGCCTAGTTTTTAGGGTGATTTTAGCTCAGTTATATGTCTACGTCTCGTGTAGATAGCCTAGTTATAGAGGCTCTAAACCCCGTTTCGTGTCTCCACTATACAAGACCAATTCACTTTAGTGTCCAATCTCAGAAAATATTTTTAGAGAGAATATTATTTTGTCAATTCAATCGTAACTAGCCTAGTTTTTAGGGTGATTTTAGCTCAGTTATATGTCTACGTCTCGTGTAGATAGCCTAGTTATAGAGGCTCTAAACCCCGTTTCGTGTCTCCACTATACAAGACCAATTCACTTTAGTGTCCAATCTCAGAAAATATTTTTAGAGAGAATATTATTTTGTCAATTCAATCGTAACTAGCCTAGTTTTTAGGGTGATTTTAGCTCAGTTATATGTCTACGTCTCGTGTAGATAGCCTAGTTATAGAGGCTCTAAACCCCGTTTCGTGTCTCCACTATACAAGACCAATTCACTTTAGTGTCCAATCTCAGAAAATATTTTTAGAGAGAATATTATTTTGTCAATTCAATCGTAACTAGCCTAGTTTTTAGGGTGATTTTAGCTCAGTTATATGTCTACGTCTCGTGTAGATAGCCTAGTTATAGAGGCTCTAAACCCCGTTTCGTGTCTCCACTATACAAGACCAATTCACTTTAGTGTCCAATCTCAGAAAATATTTTTAGAGAGAATATTATTTTGTCAATTCAATCGTAACTAGCCTAGTTTTTAGGGTGATTTTAGCTCAGTTATATGTCTACGTCTCGTGTAGATAGCCTAGTTATAGAGGCTCTAAACCCCGTTTCGTGTCTCCACTATACAAGACCAATTCACTTTAGTGTCCAATCTCAGAAAATATTTTTAGAGAGAATATTATTTTGTCAATTCAATCGTAACTAGCCTAGTTTTTAGGGTGATTTTAGCTCAGTTATATGTCTACGTCTCGTGTAGATAGCCTAGTTATAGAGGCTCTAAACCCCGTTTCGTGTCTCCACTATACAAGACCAATTCACTTTAGTGTCCAATCTCAGAAAATATTTTTAGAGAGAATATTATTTTGTCAATTCAATCGTAACTAGCCTAGTTTTTAGGGTGATTTTAGCTCAGTTATATGTCTACGTCTCGTGTAGATAGCCTAGTTATAGAGGCTCTAAACCCCGTTTCGTGTCTCCACTATACAAGACCAATTCACTTTAGTGTCCAATCTCAGAAAATATTTTAGAGAGAATATTATTTTGTCAATTCAATCGTAACTAGCCTAGTTTTTAGGGTGATTTTAGCTCAGTTATATGTCTACGTCTCGTGTAGATAGCCTAGTTATAGAGGCTCTAAACCCCGTTTCGTGTCTCCACTATACAAGACCAATTCACTTTAGTGTCCAATCTCAGAAAATATTTTTAGAGAGAATATTATTTTGTCAATTCAATCGTAACTAGCCTAGTTTTTAGGGTGATTTTAGCTCAGTTATATGTCTACGTCTCGTGTAGATAGCCTAGTTATAGAGGCTCTAAACCCCGTTTCGTGTCTCCACTATACAAGACCAATTCACTTTAGTGTCCAATCTCAGAAAATATTTTTAGAGAGAATATTATTTTGTCAATTCAATCGTAACTAGCCTAGTTTTTAGGGTGATTTTAGCTCAGTTATATGTCTACGTCTCGTGTAGATAGCCTAGTTATAGAGGCTCTAAACCCCGTTTCGTGTCTCCACTATACAAGACCAATTCACTTTAGTGTCCAATCTCAGAAAATATTTTTAGAGAGAATATTATTTTGTCAATTCAATCGTAACTAGCCTAGTTTTTAGGGTGATTTTAGCTCAGTTATATGTCTACGTCTCGTGTAGATAGCCTAGTTATAGAGGCTCTAAACCCCGTTTCGTGTCTCCACTATACAAGACCAATTCACTTTAGTGTCCAATCTCAGAAAATATTTTTAGAGAGAATATTATTTTGTCAATTCAATCGTAACTAGCCTAGTTTTTAGGGTGATTTTAGCTCAGTTATATGTCTACGTCTCGTGTAGATAGCCTAGTTATAGAGGCTCTAAACCCCGTTTCGTGTCTCCACTATACAAGACCAATTCACTTTAGTGTCCAATCTCAGAAAATATTTTTAGAGAGAATATTATTTTGTCAATTCAATCGTAACTAGCCTAGTTTTTAGGGTGATTTTAGCTCAGTTATATGTCTACGTCTCGTGTAGATAGCCTAGTTATAGAGGCTCTAAACCCCGTTTCGTGTCTCCACTATACAAGACCAATTCACTTTAGTGTCCAATCTCAGAAAATATTTTTAGAGAGAATATTATTTTGTCAATTCAATCGTAACTAGCCTAGTTTTTAGGGTGATTTTAGCTCAGTTATATGTCTACGTCTCGTGTAGATAGCCTAGTTATAGAGGCTCTAAACCCCGTTTCGTGTCTCCACTATACAAGACCAATTCACTTTAGTGTCCAATCTCAGAAAATATTTTAGAGAGAATATTATTTTGTCAATTCAATCGTAACTAGCCTAGTTTTTAGGGTGATTTTAGCTCAGTTATATGTCTACGTCTCGTGTAGATAGCCTAGTTATAGAGGCTCTAAACCCCGTTTCGTGTCTCCACTATACAAGACCAATTCACTTTAGTGTCCAATCTCAGAAAATATTTTTAGAGAGAATATTATTTTGTCAATTCAATCGTAACTAGCCTAGTTTTTAGGGTGATTTTAGCTCAGTTATGTCTACATCTCGTGTAGATAGCCTAGTTATAGAGGCTCTAAACCCCGTTTCGTGTCTCCACTATACAAGACCAATTCACTTTAGTGTCCAATCTCAGAAAATATTTTTAGAGAGAATATTATTTTGTCAATTCAATCGTAACTAGCCTAGTTTTTAGGGTGATTTTAGCTCAGTTATATGTCTACGTCTCGTGTAGATAGCCTAGTTATAGAGGCTCTAAACCCGTTTCGTGTCTCCACTATACAAGACCAATTCACTTTAGTGTCCAATCTCAGAAAATATTTTTAGAGAGAATATTATTTTGTCAATTCAATCGTAACTAGCCTAGTTTTTAGGGTGATTTTAGCTCAGTTATATGTCTACGTCTCGTGTAGATAGCCTAGTTATAGAGGCTCTAAACCCCGTTTCGTGTCTCCACTATACAAGACCAATTCACTTTAGTGTCCAATCTCAGAAAATATTTTTAGAGAGAATATTATTTTGTCAATTCAATCGTAACTAGCCTAGTTTTTAGGGTGATTTTAGCTCAGTTATATGTCTACGTCTCGTGTAGATAGCCTAGTTATAGAGGCTCTAAACCCCGTTTCGTGTCTCCACTATACAAGACCAATTCACTTTAGTGTCCAATCTCAGAAAATATTTTTAGAGAGAATATTATTTTGTCAATTCAATCGTAACTAGCCTAGTTTTTAGGGTGATTTTAGCTCTATTATATACCTTGATTTCTCAAAAGGCCTTTGTGACAAAGTTCCCCACACACGTTTACTGCTAAAACTAAAAGCGCATGGAATACAAGACGGTGTGTTTGAAATTTAGTATAGAAAATTGCCTCAGGCCACAGAAAGCAAAGGGTAGTCATAAACGTTAAAGGCATCTAAATGGACCAATGTAAAGTAGCGGGGTACCCCAGGGATCGGTACTAAGGAACCAATTCTCTTTCTAATTTACATCAACTCATAGATGAGGGTCTCACCTGCACAATCTCAAAATTTGCTGACGACTACAACAAAAATTGCAAATAGCGTACTCTCACAAGAACAAGTTGACTATATTCAACACAATCTAGAGGAATTGGTTCATGTTGGTGCCGCAATTTTGGCAAATGATTTTCAATGCTGATAAATGGTAAAGTAACTACCTGTCGGATACCTAAATGAGAAAGTCACACTATTCGCTTAATGGCACTCAGCTTTAAGAATGTAAACAGAGAAACCTGATCTGGGAGTAAACAATATCGAGTAACCTAAAACCGTGTCAACAATGTTTCAGAAGTTTGTTAAAGGAGGCCAACAAAATAATTGTCTTTTATAGGCAGGTCCATTGCGCATAACTCCAAAGAAGTTCTCCTACCCCTTTACAATTCCTTAGTCCCGCCCTCTTCTGGAATACTGCGTCCAATCCTGGTGCCCTAATTACCAAAAAGATATAAACAAGCTAGGAACGAGTGTCAACGTATATGTTACCAAATGATACCTAGACTAAAGAACAAACCCTACGAAGAGCGTCTGAGCGATGTAAATCGATTTCCTTTAACCGCAGTGCAGATTAAGAGGCGACTTAATTCAAGTGGGTTCAAAATCATCAAAGGCATCGACAATAATGAACTGTAGTAAGTACTTCACTATCGACCAAATCTAATTACACTCGGGGAAACGGTTTGCAAACTTATTGGTAAATCTTTTAACGGACCTCGCACGAATCTAAGAATTTCTTCTTCAATCAGAGTTGTCAAGTTGTGGAATGGGCTTCCCCGAGACGTTATAGACTGCAGCACCGTTGATTCATTTAAATTCCGCTTAGACAAATATCTCGCATCAAACCCGCGACTGACTGCGTTTGTAAATGAATAACTTTATCCTCCCCTCAGTTACTAACCGCCTATGTCCCCTACTAACTTCCTAGTCCTTCCACGTTAGGTGGCAGGGCAGTAGGTGTTCCCTTTCCACTGTTCCCCTTACCCACTCTCAAAACACCTGTTTGGACACTTGATCCTCAGTGTTTTGGAGGACAAGCAACCTAGAAGGGTCACTAGACCTGTTGTTGCTTGATTTCCTTTGTACTCCTTTGTTCTTTGTACTCTCTCTCTCTCTCTCTCTCTCTCTCTCTCTCATTTCCACACACACCATCACCACAACAATATACCGACAAGCGGCCCATGGACCCATTCAACAACATAAGGCAAGCACGTAGTTTTAAAAGGAGGCAACCGCGCGTGAAGACAACAAATATACCTTAGTTTCCTACTTAGCCTGCAGGGTGTCAAATAGTAGCAATGTTGTTTGAAGACACACACAGCCCCACCAAACACACACACACACACACACACACACACACACACACACACACACACACATACATACTCACACCAGGGCCATCTGTTGACACAGTATATTAACCCCTTGTGTGCAGTCACACTTTATTTTTATATAATCTCTATTTGGTGAATTGTGTATAGTTAGTGTACATATTCTGTTATACATATATATATATTTGTTTAAGGTTAGGTTATCACACCTGGTAGCCTATTTCTGCGAATTTCAATTTTATTATTTTCGGTTAGGCTATTCAACGCTGGTAGCCTATTATTGCGTATTTCAATTTAAAAAAAAAACTTTTGGTTAGTCTATCGCCCCTGGAAGCCTAAGTCTACGTATCTCAACCTTGTTTGTTTTCGGTTGAGTGACTCTCACCCCTGAATAACCTATTTCCTGCTTATCTTAGCAATATTTGTTTTCGGTTGAAGTGATTGAAGTGTTTTTAAAGTGGGGGTGAAGTGTTTTAAAGTGAGTTGAATTGTTTTTTGAGTGAGTTGAAGTGATCTGAAGAAAGTGACTGATCCCCAGGCTTCGTCCGCTTGTGCGAACTGCGCCGGTATTTTTGGTGAGTCCATGTTTTGCTACTATCGATCAGCAAGGTCTGCCGCCGGATCCTGCCATCAACGAGAGAATTTTTACAGTGAAATTAGATTAGCCTACAACAAAAGATCAACGTCCTCAACCATGAAGCTCTGGAATCACTCCAAGAGTTTGTTAACACTCCAACGTTTGAGTACCCCAAACTTCAATTGTCACCGCAAGTCCATCAGCCACCCAACGCCCCCAACGGCAACTGCCAACAATTCAACGCCTACAGGTAGCCACTTCAGCTGATGTTTCGCGATACTCAATAGACAAATAGTGACTCTCTTCCCCCATCAGAACAACTTCCTCCCTTGTCGTGAGGAACAACGTTTGCCCCAAGACACCATTAAACACATACCGATTAACCGATTGTCCAAACCGTTTCCAGATACTCGCAGACTCAGATGACGAAGAGGCAAATAGAAGAAGTCCGGCTTCTGGTAGACTCGATGATACGTGGTCAGCTCACAGAGTTTTGCGCCGAGGGCACCTAAGACCAGGAAGCGTTTTTTGTATCCCTGTTGTTGTTGTTGGATGACGTAGTTGCAGCAGTTGACGAAGTATCAAAGCTGGGCCTCTGCTAATACAATGTACGTCATCCACGTTGGATCCAACAATGTAACAAGCGAACCCGTTCGGAAGATTTGCTTTTAAAGTACCAACAGCTGATCAAGTCGTTTTAAGGAGAAGTCATCAAGGATCATCGTCTCAGGAATCGTTCCCCCGGCTCGGTGTAGAGAGCCGATTTTTACAACATAGCCACCATCACAAATCGTTGTCTAGCAAAAACCTCTGCAGGAATGAGAACGTGGGATTCGTTGACACCTGGGACAATTTCTACTACGATGACTATTTGTTTTCCGGACGATGTAGTTCATCTGAACCAGGTTGGAGCAGCACGTTTTGGGCGTCTTTTCTCAATGATGCGGTGAAGGATTTTCGGAGAAGAAATCGACGCCAGCACAGGACGAAACCAGGAAATGAGGAGCCGAATACAGCGGGGGGGGGAGGACGGCAACCTACAAAGGAACTACTAATCCGTTCAAGAACCCGCGAATTTGGATAAAGCTCCACCAACAGCTACCCAAATTTTCCCCCCACAAACAACCGTCATTGATAACGACCGAGGACCGAGTACATCCCTGAATTGTCAATGTAGATATCCGACCAGAACCAAAAATTCGATAAAAGAACGTTATGCTGCGAGTTCTAAAATCGCACCTTTAAAAAGGTTTTCTATGCAAACGCTCGTAGCATACGCAATAAATTTTCAGATTTAGAGGAACTAGTGTTTTACAGAAAATCATTATGTGGATTGGCATAACAGAATCTTGGCTCAATACAGAAGATAGAGACTTTTTAGCAGAGTATTCACCTTCCCGGTTATGTAATGTTGGAGAACAGCCCGACTAAATACAAATGGAGGTGGCGTGTTACTTTATATCGAAGAAAGTCTTAACCCGACCCTCGTGTCAAAACCTCAAATTGTGGACGTCGACACATCTTTTGTGGTAATAAAGAAATAATCAAGGGTACAAAAATAATACTTGCGTTAATATACAGACCTCCAGCTCAAATCAGTGCAAACTGACCTGAGAAATTTAACGAACACATTGGCAGATGTAAGTAACTCACAAGATAACAGGTAATTTTTGGCGACTTTAATTTACCTGTGACCAAGTGGGGCGATACTCTTACTTCACACTCCGGACATGACTTGTATACTAACTTACAAGAGAGCCATTCGCTTAATCAATTTTTTTATCGAGACGCCGACCCGTGGGTAATAACGTTCTTGGCATTGTACTTGCAACAAAAGAATAATTGAATATGAGAATTTGAATGTTGGTGATGAATTCAGTAACAGCGACCATCACGTACGATAACTTTCACTTTAAAGTTTACTAGTAACGAACCAAATAGTATCATCGACAAAGTTCCTGAATTTCAAGAAAGCAAACTTTCCATAACCTTAGAGCTATGTTTACAGAAACTGACTGGAGGCTTTTTAATTAACAATAACGACAATAAATACATCTTGGAAGTTGCTTGAAAACACACTTACCTAAAAGCAGTGCATGAATGCATACCAGCGAAAATCCGGCGTCCATGCCATAATAATAAGCCCAAAAAATGGTGGAATAAAGATATTTTCAAACTGCCTGCTTGCTAAAAAATTTGCTAATGATAGCTTCAAATCCACACAACATGCCGAAGAACGGGTGAAATTGGTCGAGCTACGAAGCAATCGCCAAAAAGTTAATTAAGCAAAGTAAAAAGAGACCTTAGAGTTACATATTGCGAATCAAAGTAAAACAAACCCGAAAGAATTCTATAGTTATATCAGAAAGAAAAAACGATTACTTCATCTGTTTGGACGCGTTATTCCCGATGAAAAAGGAGAATACACCAAAGACGAAGTACAAAATGAGTAATGCCCTCAATACCTTCTTTGCATCAGTTTGTACAACAGAAGACCTCAGTGCTATCCCTACACCATCGCCAATTCCAGATTGATAATTCCGATGTTCTAAGCAATGATCACCGTTACAGAGAGAGAAGTATTTGTTTTTGGAATTGTTTAGATAAACTCAAGGTACATAAAACGCCAGGGACCTGATACAATCTCGCCTAGATTTCTAAAGGAAGCTAAGAATGAGCTCTCCACACCACTGACCTTACTATTCAATAAATCCCTGGCAGTCTGGAACTATGCCTGATCAGTTGGGAAGCTAGCCAATGTAACACCGATATTAACAAAAGGCAGCAAATCCCCACCAAGTACCTATCGTCCAATTAGCCTTAACCTCAGTTGTATTTAAAGATGCTAGACACACTCATAAGAGATAGACTTGTAAATCACTTAAAGGAAAATAACATACTTCAAAGATACTCAACACGGCTTTCGTAAAAAACGTTCCTGTTTAACAAACGTCTTGAGGACTTCTTCCACACGCGTATCCTCAACCTCTACGTATGAGAGTCAAGCTGTTAGATATTATATACCTTGATTTTCAAAATGGCCTTTGACAAAGTTCCCCACAAAACGGTTTCTGCTTAAAACTAAAAGCGCATGGAAATACAAGACTGTGTGTTGAAATGGATAGAAACTTGGCGTCAGCAACAGAAAGCAAAGGGTCGTCATAAAACGGTAAGGCATCTAAATGGACCAAATGTAAGTAGCGGGGTTACCCCAGGGATCTGGTACTAGGACGCAATTCTCTTTCTCAGTTACATCAACTACATAGATGAGGGTCTCACCTGCACAATCCCTCAAAATTTGCTGCCGATACAAAAATTGCAAATAGCTGTACTCTCAAAGGAACAAGTTGGACGATATGCAACACAATCTAGATAAATTGTCATGTTGGAACGGGCAAATGAGTTTCAATGCGGATAAATGTAAAGTACTACATGTCGGATACCTAAATGAGAAAGCAAACTATTCGATGAATGGCACTCAGCTTAAGAATGTAAACAGAGAAACTGATCTGGGAGTAACAATATCGAGTAACCTAAAACCGAGTCAACAATGTTCAGAAGTTGTTAAGAAGGCAAACAAAATAATTGGCTTTATAGTCAGGTCCATTTGAGCATAAATCCAAAGACGTTATCCTGACCCTTTACAATCTCCCTTAGTCCCGCCCTCTTCTGGAATACTGCGTTTCAGCCTGTGTGCCCTTATTACCACAAATATATAAACAAACTAAGTAACGAGTTCAACGTAGAGTTTACCAAAAGGCTACCTAGCCCTAAAGAACACACCATACGAATAGCTCCTTAGAGAACTAAATCTATTTTCCTTTAAACAACCCCCCAGCGCAGATTAAGAGGCTACTTAATTCAAGTGTTCAAAATCATCAAAGGCATCGACAATATGAACTGTAGGTAAAGTACTTCAGTATCGACCAATCTAATTACACGGGCGGTGAAACGGTTGCAAAATGGATTGGTAAATCTTTTCACTCAGCAACGAATCTAAGAATTTCGTCTTCAATCAGAGTTGTCAACTTGTGGAATGGGCTTCCCCGAGACGTTATAGACTGGGGCAGCCACCGTTGATTCATTTAAATTCCGCCTAGACAATATACTCGCATCAAACCCGCGACTGACTGTTCGTTTGTAAAATGAATAACTTTTATCCTCCCCCTCATATTACTAACCCATATGTCCCCTACTAAACTTCCTAGTCCTGGCCACGTTAGTGGCAAGGGCAGTAGTTCCCTTTCCAATGTTCCCTTACCCACTCTAAACCACTGTTTGGACACTTGATCCTCAGTGTTTTGGAGGACAAGCAGCCTAGAAGGGTCACTAGATCTGTTGTTGCTTGATTTCCTTTGTACTCCTTTGTACACACATACAGTATATAGCCCCAACCCCCCACACACACACAACCCCACCATACACACACACAACCCCACCATACACACACACAGTCCCAACCCTACTCACACAGCCCCAACCCCACACACATATAACCCCACCATACACACATATAACCCCACCATACACACACACAACCCCACCATACACACACACACAACCCCACCATACACACACACAGTCCCAACCCCACTCACACAGCCCCAACCCCACACACACAACCCCACCATACACACACATAACCCCACCATACACACACAACCCCACCATACACACACACACACACACACAGCAAGTCTCAAATGTCAAACAGAATTTCCCTCCGCAAACCACATTATCTCACATTCTCCCCCATTGAAGTCGGTTATAAGTCGCTAAGTCCATTTGTAAACACTTCGCCAACTTAGGTTACGTAAATTGACCCCCCCCCCCACCTTCCTCACATAAAGGAGGAAGGAGAATCACATAACAGGAAGGAAAGGAAGAACAATCATGGCAGGACTCGCAGGAAAAGAGAGAGTTCCAAGCAAATTATTACAAGCAGAACGACAGTAACGGCCGAGCATAAACCAACCCCCGATATAGAGAGAGAGAGAGAGAGAGAGAGAGAGAGAGAGAGAGAGAGAGAGAGAGAGAGAGAGAGAGAGAGAGAGAGAGAGAGAGAGAGAGAGAGAGAGAGCAACCCCCGATATTGAGGCCAAGCTGAGAGTTACATAGATACACAGAGTGCACAGACGTTGCGGTTCCTTCTAGGTTGTTGTTGTTCCCTAAGTTGCCTGGCCAAACAGCCCCGAGTCCCTAAGGAAGGCCATGGCCTTGATCGGGCTTTCCCACAGGGCTTTCAAGGAGTGTAGATTACTGTATGTTGTTGGCGTAAATGATTGTGTAGAATGCAGTCTTTTATGATGTGTTTAATAGTATGGGGTGCTGTGTTGCATCTTACTAGGTAGTCCGGAATTAATGCTAACATAGAATTTGCTACAGAGTGGAAGGTAAGGATAGCAAAGCAAAAGGTTCTCTGCCCAGAGAGAGAGAGAGAGAGAGAGAGAGAGAGAGAGAGAGAGAGCAAAAAACAAAAAACAAAAAAACCAACCACATTACGCACGATTACCGCCCACCACAAACCCTTCCGGCCCCGTAACCG
Source organism: Paralithodes platypus (assembly GCA_032716605.1). Lineage (NCBI taxonomy): Eukaryota > Metazoa > Arthropoda > Malacostraca > Decapoda > Lithodidae > Paralithodes > Paralithodes platypus. Next base: position 76,122 of record JAVRFV010002376.1, on the reverse strand, counting down.
TAGAGCGCGCCCCGCAAACTTCATTTTCCGAGTGAACAAATTTTCGGGCGGAACGGTCGGAAAAAGCCAAGTCAATATTAAATTTACCATGGTTCGCGAGAGTCGGTTCCAACGGATCACGCGCGGGTTTGTTTTTGGTAACCGGGTTCTGCTCGTGACCGGAAGCTGCAATAAACCGAGGCTATAAAAGGTATGCACAAAATATGGTGGCCGGACACCTCATAGTAGCCATTCAACCAGTACCAAATCAACAGACGTTATGTTAGGTTAGTACTATATTTGGCACTGGTTTGGTCTTGGTTTATTTTTGTACTGGCTGAGCTACTGGTTGAAAGGGTCTATGGTTGAGATGTCCGGGAACTATACAAGATCATTGGGTTTATTATTAGTGATTTACCTTTCGAGGTTTAAGGGGGGATTATTCACTTTTGGTCGACTTTTTAAAGTATTTATTTTGTGTATATTTTCCTCCCAGACCTCCATCAAACTTAATAACATCCATTAGATCACCCTTCTAGATTTATTTGTACATTTTTCGGTAGACAAATTTCCCGGCCGAGGTCGGTTCTTCCAAAATTAAAGGCTCACTATCGTTCGCCCGGAACAAAAAAAAACGACACCTAAATAGCACGAAAGGTCTTAATATTGACAAGGAAATGGGGCGGAAGGTCTAAAATCGAGAAACTAATGGGGCAAACATCTTAAAATCTGAAAACTAATGGGGCTAAACATGAGGGAGAAGGGGATCTAGAAAAACAACCCATCTCCCCTCGTCTCGTTTTGATATTTTGTTTAATTAACACTCAACGAGCGGCCTAGGCGGTAATTTATATGTACCGCCCAGCTGGGGCTTTTACCATAAATGGGGTTGTTTCCGTGCTCTTTTTCATGCATAAACAAGACCCAGAACGTAATACAAGTATGTATCTCTGAAAGGGCGTAAATTGAGCTTTCCAATGACACCCGAACCATCCTTCTACGATCACTGGTTGTCTTGCAACGATGTGCAACCGAAGGGCAAAATCGCTAAATACGGTAATTTTTCTTGCATTATTACGTGTGAAATGAGTGAGAGAGGGTGGAGTACAAAGGAGTGCATCTCAGTAGCTCCACGGCCACCGTGGCGAGCGGTCATGAGGTAACCTATGCTCCTCCCACCGCTCCGCTCTCTCTCAGAGCACATTACGTGCTCAAAATTGCACTCGACAATAGCCGTGACCCGCCACATAGGCTACATTTATTTCACTCGACAATAGCCGGGCGCCGACAGTTAAGGGTTAATATTGAAGATTTTGCTTGCTTTTGCCATATTCGAGCCATGCATTTTAGTTAATTTTTCTCCTGGGCTAACTAGGACGCCTTCCCAGAACTCAAATATGCCCTCCCAAACTATCAAGCTAAATTTGTACTTTCATCGGTAGAAGTTTTCCTGGCCCAAGGCCGATTAGTTCAAAGTCACAGGCTTGCTATCACATGCTCAAAAAAAAAATAAAAAAAATAATAAATAATAAATAAATAAATAAATAAAAATCGACACCTAAATGGGGTGAAGCGTCTTATTGCCAAACTGATGGGGTGAAACATCACAATATCTCCTGAATAATGGTGCGCAACATCCTAATGTCTCCAAACTAATGGCGCGAACCAGGGGAGGTCCAAAAAGCCTCCACTGGGTTCAAATAGGGTTATCATTCAAAGCTGCACAAAAGTGTTAAAGTGGGTTGCAGAAAGGGGAGCTAAGTGAACGGAGAGCATTTCACACACACACACACGTACTGTAGTTCAATTCTCATCTCCATATCAAAGGCAAGGAGGGAGAGAGAGAGGGTGGTGGTGTCTTAGAGGAGGAGGAAGAAGCAGAAAAAGTAAAAGAGGGGGAGGAGGAGGAGGAGTAGGGGGAGGAGTAGAAGGAGGAATACAAAGGAAAACAAAGGACTTACAAACTGCAACAGACCTATTTGCCCGAATGGGGCAGTTTGGATATCTACACTGCTAAGCTACTAACTACTAGGTTAAGCGGGTATCACACTGGGCCACATTTTCGCCCTTCTACGATCTCCGATCTCCGTTTTCACCCAGTAGCGCAGGCACCTCCTAGCACACACGTACAGGCTTTACCCACTGGCTTTACCACGGTTAAGCGATCGTTATATTGTGGTGTTTCACCTAAACTGTAGAATAATATACCGTAGATTGATATTGACAAATTTAGTGTAATAGGACCCAATCTATACGCTAAGGTTGCTATGTTTTGCGTTTGCTTGGTGAGGAAGAGTGTTAACCCGGCAAGCGCGATAGGCCTCACGGAAGGCTTCCTATAGGGAACGCGATAGGCCTCACGGAAGCAAGACCATAAAAAAAGCCTTCCAAAAAAAAAAAGGGCCTATCAAAACAAAGGATTTTGTCTCTAGGTGAGATAATTCCCCTCTAGTACTCATGCATGTGTTTCTCACCCCTCCCCCTCCCCTCCCTTCCCCCCCTTTTTTCCCCCTTCCCGCCCTCCTCAATTATCACCTATTTATCCTCTTATTATCATCATTTATCGGTTTATTTTTCTCTCCCGCGATAATGTAGCAAAAGTGGGTTGCATAAAAGATCGTTATGCAACACCCATACACCGGCACACACCGCCCCGCTCGTCTCAGTTGACATCCCAGACAGCGAGAGGGAGGGCTGCCTGTGGCTCTCTCTCGCCTGAGATTATGACCGGGTGGCCAATATCTTCGTTTTTCCACCACCAAATGCTTTTTCCCACTTATTTTAGCACTCTTGAAGGTTCATATATACATCATATATGTAAAATAAAAGCATACCGAAAACAAATAATGCTGTATATTGTAAATATAACGAATTCTGTCAGAATCCAGGGCTAGAAATGCACAAATAACTACCCTAGCACCTAGGTCTATATCGCGCTTGTCAGGTTAATGGTAAACGAAAGGAGAATATCTTCACAGCTGTAGGCTACCCGATTTTCGTACAAGTAAAATACAAGAAGTAGCATTCGCTACATAAATATGTGTATACCCATGAATATATTTACATTAATATACCCCTGAGTGAAAAGCTTGATAACAGAGTCTGTGCAATTGATTTAAACTTCCCGCCTCAGGAACGGCTGTTCCAACCACTTCCTCCCTCCCCCAACACTACATTTAATACATTCCATGATCATGTAGGCTACTTTAAATGTAGTGCATACCTTATATTACATGTACTAAAGTGTTTTACTACCTTTTATATGCGCTTAAACAGTCAAATGTCATTTAATTTTCAAATAAGATTAGTGTATTTAAATGAAGTGTTCGTTTGGGCATCAGTTGACTTTGGTACAGATGCATGTTTGGTTAATGCCTGCTTGTATTGCAAACTATCAATGCTAAACGGCATTTACGAAATTGTTAATAGAAGACACTATTATACTTTGTAGATATGATGAGTCAAATAATTACAATAAAACAGTTATTTTAATGTTTATCACAAACAACCTACGGAACAAAACAAATTCACTCCGACCAATCACAGGACATTAGTGCCCAGTTGCCACATCCTCGACTCTCAGCTGGAAAACAATCAAGTATAGTACCTTATGGGTTAAAATATCCTACATTCATATAACATATTCGAAGGGTTAAGGGGGTAGTACTCGTTTTTGTATGGACCCCCTCCCTCATGTTTAGCATATTTGTTTTGAGGTTTGAAGACATTCGTTCCGTTAGTTTTGCGATTTTGAGACCTTTCGACTCATTTTGTTTTCAATACGTGCCCATTAGGTGTCGATGTTTTCCTTGCGAGCAATAGCGAGCGTCTAATTTTAGAAGGAACTGGCCTTCGGCTTGGAAATTTTCTACCGGCAAATTTGCAAATTTATCTTGAAAGGGGGTATAGGGGGTGTTTTTCTGAGCTTGATGGAGGTCTAGCAAAGAAACTAAAAAGTAAATGATTATATAAATATATAGACCCCCACAATAAAATTGAAAACGAAATGGGGTGAAATATGTTAAAATCGCCAAAATAATGGGCCGACCGTCTTAAAATCTCAAAACTAATTGGGCTAAACACGAGGGAGAAAGGGTTCCATAAAAAACAAACAGTATCCCCTAAATTAAGAGCCCGACCTCCCAACTACCACTATGCTTCAATAACATTCTGCTTTAAGGGCCCAAAGGGGAGGATTTTAGTTTGTTCCATAGACCCCCATCAAGCTTAAAATTACACCCCCTAGACTCCCTTTAAGGTAAATTTGTAAATATTACGGTTCCTTTTAAATTACAGGCTCGCTATCGCTCTCCAGGATAAAATTGACACCTAAATGGCACGCAAGATTTTAAAAGGGACGTTCGAGCTAAAATGCCTGGACACATGGAGTTTGAAGCAATTTAAGACATAGGAAGAATGAAAGACTGATTCTGGGAGAGAGTTCCTGAGCTCGGCTGTTGAATAGAAGAAAGACTGAGAATAATATATATATATATATATATATATATATATATAATATATATATATATTCTATATTTTATTAATTTCACCACACCAAACACCCCCAATGAAATTAATGAAAGCATAACCACCGGGATTCGAACCTGGGTTATTACACACAGATTTGTAGTCACCTTAACCATTATATTATATATATATATATATATATATTAAAATACCGCGAAAACGACAAAAAGAGACATCACCAGAACTGCAGAAGAAGGCGAAGACAGAAACTCCCAACAGACAAGTCGCGGCGCTGTGCCAAGTCACGCCGGACGGAGAGCGAAAGGTCTCGCCGGTCAACCAACGCCCCAGTACACCAGGCAGGACAATCATGCACAATACCCCCATGAAGAGGAGAATATTATTCAGTCAGTCCTTCTGAGCTACCTGTACTCATCTTCTATTCCCAAATGTAGCAGGGGTACCCGGCGTTGCCTGGGTAATCACCATAATCACCATCACTACTACCACCACTACTACTACCATAATCACCATCATCAATCACTACTACCACAATCATCACAATACTACTACCATAATCACCGGCCTCTGTGCCTCATTAAACGGCGACCTCGATTTCGGCCGCTAAATGACCTCATCCGTACCCCCATTTTGGGGAGCTGCGAACAACTTTCGTTCCATACACCTTTTCGATCGGAGGTCTCCTTCTGCCCCAAACGGCAATTTTTTTCGCATTTTTTTCGCTCCTGTATACTACATAAGTTCTACCGAAAATGTTATTAAACAAAAGTGTCTCTGATTTCCACTAAACTCGCCTAAAACCATCTCCAAAGCCTGGGCTTTCCAACGGTGCCCCACACTCCCACCTGGCACCAAAACTGTGGGAGGAGTTTAGTAACAAAAGTCGGGTAACTGACAGACAGACAGACAAACATTGACCTTTATTTATTAAGATTGTAAGTGCATACGTATTTATTCGTGAATGTGGGAATGTAAATGTGTGTATGTATTTTATGTATGTATGTATGTATGTATGTATGTATGTATGTAGTCTATGTATTAATGTATATGTATTATGTATAAATGTATATTTATTAGTGGCCCCTCCATCATTGACGATTATGCCTATTACATAAGGCACCCTCTTCAAACACTCATTTACCGTAGTTTGAATCTACTGCGCAGAGCATACAAAATTGAGGAGCCTTCATCATGAGCGCACGCAACCTCACTCATGGTTCGTCATTATGAAATTGGGTACTCACTACGAAAAAACTTCGTAAAAAATAACAAATAAAAAGAAAATAAGAATAACTATTCATAAGCTTTCCATAACTTCGTGGATGTACTTGTTTGGATCTTTGACCAGACGCTGACTTCAGGCGTCATTCTTCCTTCTCTGCTCTGCGCTCAACCTGCCCTGACGTGTCTCCCCACGCTCCGCTCGTTCCGCATTTGATGCGTCCCTAGTGAGTTTTTTCTCATTTGTTTACTCAGGGATGTATCGAGTAAGGTTAGGATATGCGTAGCAAGGGTGTCATGGGCGGGCTGCCCGCAGTTCAGTGTATTTTGGGTCGTGTGTTTGGGACGCCTATTTCTGGCGTACCCTCGTGGTCCCGGGGTGGACGCGTGAAACGTTTTCGCGGTTTAGCTAGCCTAGTTGTTTAGTTGGCTTTAACTACGCGTGATTAGGCTTCTTTTTATCTTTCTGATGAAGTTGCCTTATTTGTTTGTTTTCTGACGTTCCTAGCGTATTTTTCTTCACTTAGTGAAGTTTTTTCTAGGTCCCGTGTCAGTGCTTCCCTCTCCCGGGTATATTTCTTCGAGGTGTGTTGGCTGCTGTTCTTGTTGTGATAATATTTAGTGCTTTTTGTTTTATTACCACATGTTTAAGCTATACTCCGTCTGCTTAGGACTAGCCAGCCTCTCGTAGCTTTTTTACATGTACAAGTGTTATTGATTTATTGTATAAATATGTACTACTGTGTCATGTGTGTTCTGGATAAGTTGTGTATTGGCTTATTCCAGGCACTATCCTCCGATTGCATCTGGTTGGTGTGGGTTACCGTTCCGGCGGGTTTTCTCGATTGCTCCGTGAAAACCCGGCTGGTTCTCAGATTGCGTCTTGTGGGTGTGAGTTGCCTTTTCCGGCGGGTTTTCTCGATTGCACCGAGAAAATCCGGCTGGTTGCCGAGTTTTAATCACGCGTGGTTAAAATAGGCTAGTTTCCCCCGGCGAGTGGTGGCTTGACGGCTCTCCAGAACTGCGTCTCTGTAGTGGGGCCTGTGTTCAGGCTTACTATGTGTTTCCCGGCGGAAGGGCGTTACCCGGTTCAACTAGGGGATCATGCGGACACCTGTTGACGATAGTTTTTCCCTGTTTTGCAAAGCTGTTGAAAAACTGGGCTGTGTTGTTTTGAGTAGTCTTTCCACCCCGGCGATCTTTTGCAAAGAAGTGGGGATAGGAACAATTGGGGTTACCTTTTCTATTATTTTTCACCCGGCGGTTGAACCTCGGGAGGGTGGGAATCACGGATTTGCAATTCGGTAGGATTAGCTTAACAATTGAGGGATACATTTAAGTATCAAGACATTCAACTCACGGCGATCTAATGATTAAGATGGGCTTAACCTGGCTAACTGCGTTATAATAAGGAGGCCGGCGTCTTAGTATGGGTTCCCGGTGAACGTTATATCACAGGGAAGACTGCGTCACTTATAAAGAACTGCTCATCTTTATATCATGTCTGAGGATATTCTTAAATCTTTTGGACACGTAAAGTTATTTACAAATCTTTACATACGAACCTACAGGGTAACGAGAGGTAATGGTGGGGTATTACGTCTCGTTGCCCGGCGGTTGATTAACACTTGTGTTAGAACATTGTGGGGTAACCTTATGAGCATTAATTCCTGGAAATGTTCTTGTTTCCAGGGCGGAGTTCCGGCGGGTCCACAGAGGACCAGGTGAGGCCCGGGGGGAGTTAGCTTTTAACCAGTCTCTGCCATTGCTGCTCTAGCCCCTGTTTTTGCTCTTTGCTCAACACCCTCATGTTCCGGAATCCCTATTTTTGCGCACACAATGTGCATTCGTTGTGTCAAATGCTTAGACCGATCAAGGGGTTTGTGGGTCACAAAGAATTGTACCTTTTGTAGTCAGCTGGGTATTAAAGTATTACAGCACGACAATCTGGCCGCGGCGGTTGCATTACGCGAGGTCCGACAACTTCTTACTAATTATGCGACTGCAGTGGCTCATAAAGCATTGCAGTGTGATAACGTAATTCTGTGGGACCGTTTGTTGGTTCAGTACCCCCCCAATTAAACGTCCTCCTTCCCGAAGTAAAGTCACTAAGCCGGCAGAGGCTGGGCTGGTTAAAGAGCTTCTTGCCTCCCCCGGCACATCTAAGAGACCGCGAGAGCCGTCTCCCCCGGCGACAACTTCGGAATCAAGAGCTAGGTCCAGGTCACCGTCTCTTCTCAGAAAGCAGACACATAGTCACTCGACTTCACCTTCGCGGAAGAAGAGTAAGACAGACAAGACCAAGGATAGTTCTAGTGATACATCAAAGTTGAGGCGGAGTCACAAGTCTTCTAAAAAAGAGTCTCATGTACGAAAGTCCTCCCGGCGTTCGCCGGAGCCTCAAACCTCGCTTTCTGCCTCTACTCCCGACATGTCTCAAGTCCAATCTGACAGGTCGGAAGTGGAGTCAGAGACTGTGGTCGGGGATATTCCGGCGGGCTCAGTCATTGGGGTGGGGCCTGGCTCACAAGTAAGTTCCGACCAAGGCCGGGGAGTTTGGAGGTACTCCCAGCCATGGCGGGACAGCTCTCTGCCATCTCAGGCAAATCAGGTAGAGGCTGAAGTCCACCGGGACGCGGAGACACCGTCTTCCATCCCTGACTTAACATGGCAAGGGGCCCCCGCCTCGGCGGAATCCTCTCAGGAGGGACCGGAGGCAGGGGATGATGGGTCTATTATTTCTGAGGTGGGTAATGAAGATAACTCTCAGAATAGGGATATTTCACCTAATAGTTCTTCATCTGCTCATTTTGTCACGGCGGATGAGATTGATGGGTTATTAGCGAGTGCTTTAACTAAGTTTTTTGGCCAGCAACCGGAGCCTCCTATGGTTGGTCTGAGAGCTCCCACGCCAACATCGACTGTCCGACCTCTGGCTACTTCCGTTACTTTGACACAAACTCCGCTCACTCCCCTTGTATCACCTACTATTGTTACTAGGCCAACTTCGGCGGCACTAACTACTTCCAATGTGCGAGTAGTAGCAGACGTAAATCCTCCCCCATTAGACAAAGCCCCGGTCAGAAAAGGGGCTATGCCTCTCTTATACGGGTCAGACGATTCGTGGGTATCACTGGTACCAACAAAGCCAGAGGCAGCACAGTCCACTATGCCAGAGGAGCTTTCGGTACCACGAGAGTGGGTAATCCAAGGAAATAAATCTAGGAAGTTAAGGGCTCTTGATATGCTGGGAAATGTACTTGATGTTAGTATTAAGGCCATCCCCAACTATTATACTCATGACTATTTTGTATATTCTTCTACACCTGCCCTACCCCCTGCATCAGCTTCAAAACTGTTTTCGGACTGGACAAAACATGATGGATTCAATGATATCAAAGCGCTGTCAGCTCTAACCCCTGAGTTGGGATTAAAGACATTTACTGACTCAGACGCGAATCCAGTTTTGAAGGTGGAGCAATTGGGTCCGAGACCTTGGGTGGACAGGGAAGTCGAGGCGCAAAACTTTGCAACTACATTCACTTCTAAAGCTTCACACCTAATCCCACAAGAGAGCCATTCTTGGTTCTCTCTCTCAGTATACTCTGCCGGCGGAGTTCCCTCTGCTCTCTTTGCCTTTTTAGCTGCCCCTAGAATTAATCTATGCGAGCTTAAAGATCCTTTCTCTACACCTTCCACTAATCACCTAAACCGGGAGTTTAGGCTACGGGGTAAGGCGTACAGACTATTTTCTCAGTATATTGTTACGCAACAGGTAGCAAAATCAATGCTAAGATCTGCTCAGGCTATCGCGGACACAGAAGTCCGAAAGGCAATCGAACTATCTAGACGCTTACTTCTCCAAACTTCTATTCAGTCACTAGGAGATATACGCACAGCCTTGTTAGAGGCGGTGCGGGCAAGACAAGATCTAAGGATGTCTCTAGTCCGAAAGCTCCCGGATAGAATTGCAAATCAAGCAATATTGTCCCCAGTTCTAACTGCCTCTTTAATGTCCCCGGAGGTGTGGAGGACGGTGTTAAACATGGCTCAGGCCTTGAAGCACAGTCTCGCCCCGTCTCAGAAACCTGCTTTCACTTTTACCAAGTCCAAACCAGTCGCTAAAGCTCAGTCTGGTGGGGCGAAATCCTTTCATTTGCCTAAATCCTCTTCCACCCAAGGTCAGTACAGATACAGGCAGGGAAAGTCTTCAGGTACCCATAAAGGACAGAGGTATCAAAGGCCGGGTCAGGGCTCGTCTCCAACCAAACCCGGCCAGTCGTCTAAACTTCCACCACCACCACCACCACCAAAAAACTAAGGTCTCCCTCACTCCCAGGGCCGATCTCCCGGCGAGTGGATCAGGGGGTAGTCCAGCCGGCGAACCCTTGTCTGCTAACTGGTTCGTTCCGGGCGAATCATCGCGCATGGCCTTTAAACACATGGGCGAGGATGGTGGCACGCAAAGGCATCACCTGGCAGTGGCTCCGGCGACCTCGCTTATGTCAGCCGACAATGGCAAATTTTGTTTCATTAGAGGTGGAGTCACTGATCCAAGAGATGGTGGCCAAGAATGTTATCATCCCGGTCCCCCAAAATTACCCAGTTTTTACATCCAAACTTTTTCTGGTACCCAAAAGGGACAGTGTTCAGATGAGGCCGGTTGTAGACCTGTCTTATCTGAACCTCCATATTCACAACGTATCCTTCCGGATGCTGACAGTGAATCAGATCAGGCTAACACTTCCGCCGGAAGGGTGGATGTGTTCTTTAGACCTGACGGACGCGTATTGGCACGTCCCGGTAAACAAACGGTTTCAACGTTTTCTAGCGTTAAGAATCATGCATCAGACTTATGTCTTTCAGAGGATGCCGTTCGGTTTAAACCTAGCACCTCGCATATTCACGAAATTAGTCCGGCAAGCCCTGATGCCCTTGTTGCAACAAGGGATCAGGATTTTGTGGTATCTAGACGACTGGCTGGTGGTGGCGGAGACGGAACAATTATGCATAAGTTATGTCAACATAACATTAACTCATGTAAAAACTCTAGGATTCAAGGTAAACCTGGTAAAGTCAAACCTTGTAGCTGGGTGTGCTCAACCGCCTTAGGGGTTTCTTTTCCCCTGCACAGCTTCTTGCTCTGTACAGGGGCATAGTGCGTCCTTGTATTGAGTATTGTTCACATGTGTGGGGAGGTTCCTCTCACACCGCTCTCCTAGACAAAGTTGAAAGGAAGGCCTATCGTATCATTAACTCCCGTCCACTCACCAACTCACTGCAATCTCTCTCTCTCCGCCGCAATGTTGCATCTCTCTCGCTATTCCATCGCAACTATAACAATCAGTTTTCCTCAGAGCTTTCCCAGTGTATACCACCTCCTTTATGTAGGGCACGTGGTACCCGTCTTGCAACTCAATCCCACCCCTACTCTGTGCAACTCTCCAACCCGAGAGCGAAACGTTACTCTCAAACTTTCTTCTACTCAACAGCTGAGCTCTGGAACTCTCTCCCAGAATCAGTCTTTCCCTCTTCCTATGACCTAAATTACTTCAAACTCCGTGTGTTCAGGCATTTTGGCTCGAACGTCCCTTGATTTTGGCCCTGTCACTCTTTCAACTATGGGGGAGGCACTCGCTATAGGCGGTTCTGCCTTTTGCCTCCCTCAATCACATAGAAAAAAAAAAATATATATATACCGGTATATATAATTTATATATATATATATATATATATATATATATATATATATACTGTATATATATATATATATATATATATATATATATATATATATATATATATATATATATATATATATATGCTGTATATACAGTAAGGTATATATATATATATATGCTGTATATACAGTAAGGTATATATATATAAATATATATAAATAAATATACATCTTTAGTTACCAGTATATTGTTTAAGAGGGGCGGGGGAGGGGTGGATGGTGCTGGACTCCCTTCTCCCCATTAGTTTAGAGATTGTTTAGACATTGGCCCAATAGCGTGTTGATTTTAGTACCTTTCGTGCCCTTCAAGTCTCTATTTATTCCCTGGTGAGCGATAGTGTGCCTGCAATTTACGAGGTGAATTTGTCTACAGATAATTGCAAAAATGTATCTCGAAGGAAAGTCTTTAGGTTATTTCTTAAGCTTGATGGAGGGCTAGGAAGGAAACTAAAGAAATAAGAAAATTAATAAAAACAAAATCCTCAAGGGGGTAGTGCTTGGTTTTTGGCCTACTGTATATATGTATTTATTAATGTTGTAATGTTCTCGCTATACCTCCATTAAGCTTAAAAAGCTACCCCCTAGACCCCATTTCAAGACTAATTTGTAAATTTTTCGGTAAATAAATTTCCCGACCGAAGGCCGGTTCCTTCTGAAATTACAGGCTCGCTATCGCTCGCCAGGAAAAAATCGACACCTAAATGGCACAAAACGTCTTAGAAATGAAGCAAAAGGTCTCAAAATCGCTAAACTAACCGAACGAAGTGTTAAAATCCTAAAACTATTATGCTAAACATGAGGGAGAAGGGGGTCCAGAAAAACCGAGCACTACCCACCTTAAGTTCCTTTGTTGTGTTCTCCCCGTGTTCATTCAACCACGTTCACCCCCCCCCCCCCCCTACGAAGCACCTCCTCTCTTTGGGTAATTGGGTCTCTCTCTCTCTCGATCTACCATAAGCACTCCCAGGCATCTCTAGCACAAAGGCTTAAATATTTGGATTATATCTCACTCTCTCTAATTCTAACTCTCTCTCCCATCTATCTCTCTCTCTCTCTCTCAACCTACCATAAGCACTTCCAGGTATCTCTAGTACAAAGGCTTAAATATTTGGATTCTTTCTCACTCTCACTAACACTAACTCTCTCTCTCTCTCTCTCTATCTATCTACAGTCATTGAGCATGCGAAAAAAGCCAATCTTTGTCCTTGGTGATTTAAATGACGATCTTCTCCAGAACAACAGTAAACTGTCCCGTATCATTAAAACTAATAAATGATCACAACTCATAAATAAACCAACTAGAATCACTCCTACATCTGCCACCCTACTTGATGTAATCATTACAAACAAACCCGACCTAGCGCTGAACTCTGACGTAATACCCCATTCTATCGCAGATCATGATCTCATAACCACTACAGTAAATATTAGTAAGCCCAAGTGTTCACCCACCTTCAAGACTTTTCGAGATTTAAGTCAATACGACAAGGACACCTTCTGCTCGTAAATACTCAGTGAAGTCAATAACCTAGATACTATACTTAACACAGATAACGTAAACGAACAAGTGAACATATTACCATCAGTCATTACCAAAAGTCTAGATTTATGTGCTCCCATGGTTAATAAAGAAATAAGCCGACCCCCAGCCCCTTAGATGACTGACGAAATTCGTGAAGCAATAAGAGACAGAAACGAATCCCAAAATATCTTAAAAGCGAACCGACTTAACCTAACATTGCAGAATCAGTGTTAAGAATTGAAGAAAAAAGCAAAAAACTTATTAACAAAAACAAAGAAAGAATATTATCACAGTCAACTAATAAATTCTAAAAATAATATTGCTTCAACCTGGAGAGACGTAAAAGAGGTAATTCCTCCCATTAAAATTAAATTCAATACTTGCATAATAACCTATCTATCTATCTATATGCTCAGGCCCAATCCCCATTTTGGGGGTAGCCGACTCAAGACAGAGCAAGAACAGGGAAAACACAAAAACAACATAAAACAAAAAATAAACACAGATAAAAAACACAAACTCTCACACATCCAGGTCACCCAGGAGAAGACCCAGAGACCAGGGTTACCAAGGTCGCTCCAGCACTCCCCCGGCCCCTGACCACCCGAGAGGTTCCGATCTCGGCAGGCAGACATGCAGCGGAGCCAAAGCCACAAGCCCTCCCACCACACTTCCAGGCACACCCTTCATATTAATCGTCTCCCCGGGCCAGGCGCCTGATGGACTATTATCTAGTCCAACTTGCGCCCGACCCCTTACTCCAAATGACCACGTGTTCACTCAACTATTCACAAGCATTCTCCATTCACTCCTGTCCACCACCACTTCCCCTGCCTGATCTATAGTCATTCCTCTATCATCCAAAGCCTTTCTTACACAGTCTCTCCATCTCAATGGGGGTCTTCCTGCCTTTCTATCTCCCCTTGTACCTGACTCACATATTCTCTTTGTAAGCCTTTCATCTCCCATTCGTTCAACATGACCATACCAGCTCAGCACCCTTCTGTCCACTCTGGCTGACAAATGTTCTTGCTGCCCCACTCTCCTACGTATCTCTTCATTCCTCAATCTGTCTCTACGAGTAACTCCACACATACTCCTCAAGCAGCTCATCTCTATCACATCCAGCCCTCTTTTCTCCTTTTTCTTCAGAGCCCATGTCTCAGCCCCATACATCACTGTTGGCACAACAATTCCTTGATACAGTGCACTTTTTACTTTCACGCCGAGATTTCTCGTCTTCCACATACTTCCCATTGCTCCGAAAACCTTCCTTCCTTCACACACTCTCTGTTTTACCTCCACTTCCATACCTCCACTCCTGCTTATCGTTCCTCCTAGATATTTAAAACACTCTACTTGTTCCAATATTTCCCCATCCAGCCTCACATCTAGATTCACCCTATGCTCTCCCCTATTACACACCATTACTTTACTTTTATTGACGTTCACCTTCAGTTTCCTCCTTCCACAAACCACACCAAACTCTTTGACTACCCGCTGCAGTTTCTCATCAGAATCCGCCACCAATGCTGTGTCATCAGCGAACAGCAACTGATTCAACTCCCAATCTCTACCATTCTTTCCTACTAAACCCAATCCTCTTCCCATAGTTCTCCTTTTCACCTCCCTCACCACACCATCCATAAACATATTAAACAGCCATGGTGACATTACACAACCCTGTCGCAAACCTACCTTTACCTCAAACCATTCACTCAACTCACCATTTCCTACTCTCACACATGCTCTGCTCCCTTCATAAAAACTCTTAACTGCTTCTAACAAATTTCCTCCTATTTCATAAATCCTTAACACCTTCCACATTGCTTCACGGTCCACACGATCATACGCTTTTTCCAAGTCCATAAAAGCCCAAAATATCTCCTTATGCTTCTCTAAATACTTCTCGCATAACTGTCTTACTGCAAACATCTGATCCACGCACCCTCTTCCCCTCCTAAAACCGCACTGTTCTTCTCCTATTACAACTTCCTTACACTTTATTATCCTCTCTATCAACACCCTGCCATACAGCTTTCCAACCACTGACAATAAACTAATACCTCTATAACTTGAACACTCCTGCCGATCTCCCTTCCCCTTGTACAACGGCACAATACATGCACTCTTCCAGTCTATTGGTACCATTGACACAGCAAAGCACACATTGAAAAGTCTCACCAACCAATCTATTATCACATCTCCACCCTTCTTTATACACTCCACAGCAATACCATCCAAACCGTCTGCTTTTCCCGCTCTCATTTGTTTCACTGCTTCTTTCACCTCATTTTCCTCAATCCTTTCATTCATTCCCTGCCACCTGGGTGGCCTGGGTAATCTATCTCCATCCACCTCTGCTTCAATCACTGCTTCTCTTCCATCTCTTGTATTTAACAAAGATTCAAAATACTTGGCATATCTTTTCCTCACTTCAACTGGTTCCACTAGTAATTCTCCATTTTCATCTTTCACTGACTCTTCCCTCTTTTGTCCTCCTTTCCTTACTTTATTTACCTCCTTCCAGAACATCTTCTTTCGTTCTTCAAAATTCTCACTCAGCCTTTGGCCCCACCTTTCGTTTGCATCTTTTTTCGCTTCTCTAATTTTCCGTTTTGCCTCTCTCCTTTTCTCCTTGTACCTCTCCCATACCTCAACACTACCATCCTGTAAAACCCTCTCAAAACACTGTCTCTTCTCCTCAACTGCCTTTCTCACCGTATCATTCCACCACTCGCTTCCCTTCCTGATACCTCTGCCTCCTACTTTCCTTTTGCCGCATACTACCTCTGCACTTGCTTTCACTCCTTCCTTAAACTGTTGCCATTCAACCTCTACTTCTCTCTCTTCCATCTCTCTCACTTCCATCCACTTTTCATTTAGTCTTTCCTTGTACTCCCTCTCTTTTTCACTCTTCTCTAACTCACTAACTTTTATTACCTCTCTTACTTCACGCTTGTCTCTTATTCTCCTGTAACTCTTAACTCTTAGTTTTCCCTCCACCAGGTAATGATCTGACATACCCTCCGCCTCACCTCTCATCACATTCACATCCAGCAGTCTACACAATCTTTCCCTTGTCACCAGCACATAATCCATCAATGCCCTCTCTACAATCTCTCCCCTCACAAGTCTATGCCAGGTGTACTTGTGTATACGCCTTTTTTTGAAGAACGTATTACCTACACTCAATCTACACTCTTCACATACATTTTTCAGTCTTTCTCCACTCTCGTTTACACCATCCACACCAAAACTACCGATGACTCTCTCAACAGGCTCATTTCCTACCCTAGCATTTAGGTCCCCTAAAACTATAACATTTTCATTTTCATCAAACCCTTGTAGACAATCTCTCAAATCCTCCCAGAAACCCTCTACCTCGTCTAACTCTCTTTCACTTCCTGGTCCATACGCACTTACAAAAACCCACCTTTCACCCTTAAACCGCATTCTCACCCACATTAGCCTTGATGACACCTCTTTCCACTCTTTTATAAACTCTCTCAACTCCTCCTTCACAATAATAGCCACTCCTTCTTTCCCCCTGACTCCCTCGTCTACTCCAGACTTTCTACCTATCACGTTTCCAAAATCCACTTCTCCCTCTCCTTTCATCTTTGTTTCATTCAGTGCTAGGACATCATACATCCTTCTTTCAAATAACCTTCCAATATCCTCTCGCTTCTCATTCGTACTACATCCACGCACATTCAAAGCTCCTATTCTTAGGGTCCGGGACCACGAACGCGTTCCCTCGCCCCTATCTCTGTCTCGTTTTTTTGGTAGATTTATTTTAATAAAAAACTAACAAAACAAAGCTGAAGAATTTAATCTTTCTTTGCTAACGTAGGGCAAACCACATACGACAGTACCCAGCGCTCTCCACCGGACAGACCGCAACCAGCTGAGGGTGAAAGGGAAAGTAATACACACAACTCACCCTCCCACTTCCGGCCTCAACCCGTTGACACAAATACAGTCATTTTAACAATAAAACAGCTACACGAATCTAAATCTTTTGGCTCTGATAACATTTCCCTTCACTTCATTAAAGATTCTCTATTCGTTACTGCCTCCTACTTAACATTCATCATAAACACCTCTATTGTTACCGGCGTCTTCCCTACAATTTGGAAACATGCAGTAGTCACCCCTCTATTTAAAAATTGAGATAAAAGCAACACTAGCAATTATCGTCCAATCTCCATTCTACCCATTTTCTCTAAAATCCTCGAAAAAAAATTTGCAATACAATTTACAACATTCTTAGAGTCTAACAAACTTCCCTCTGTCAACCAACATGGCTTTCGACCTAAATTATCTACCGAAACCGCCCTCACGGCAATCACAAACCAAATCTACAGCAACATGGACAATAAACGAATATCCTTATTAACCCTATGCGACCTCTCTAAGGCATTCGATAACGTCAGCCATACCATCCTGCTAAGCAAACTTCAAAAGCTCGGTATAGATAAGTTTTGGTTTGACATCTATCTAAATGAAATCAGAATCAAAATCAGAATGTGAGGTGCGGCCTCACTAGTAGTGAAATAAGAGATTGAAGTCCAAGGTAAAGTGGTGAGTATGAAGAGTTGAAGGGATGAAAGCTGGTGGTCTAGACCACCTTGCTATTTTTTTGTCTTCTTTCTTTGCATCTGTCGTTTCTGCCTCTTTGGTTCAGGTGTCTTGCTGTTTGATGGGCAGGTGGAGTAGACGTAGTTTGGTTCCCCGAGAAAAGGAGATGGTGTTGGGCAGGTGGAGTAGACGTAGTTTGGTTCCCCGAGAAAAGGAGATGGTGTTCTTGTAGGCTCAACATCCTCGTCTCCCTCTTCCTCGATCTCAGGGGGAGGTGTAGAAGGGGTCTTTTCATCTACTGGATCTTCATCATCATAATTTTCAACATCCACTTCTTCTTCCTCGGAGTCTTCTTCTTCATAAGAGTCTTGAATTGAATTGAATTGAATTGATTTTTTTTATTTTGCCAATCAAACATACAATATATGTTAATTTTACAATAAAATAATATCATGGGTGCGCTTTTTGAGAACAATCTCTCTTAAAGGCACCTTGAATACAACTCGATGGTTATTTTACATACAGTAAGATTATTAAAACATGTCATATTATATAATTATATCTAATGAGGCACATTAGCAGCCACAGCAAGAAGGGATTCGGAACAGTGGCCAGGTATAATTACCTAGCCAGCACCCCCGAACCACCCCCCACCCAGACCGCTGTGGGTAGAGCAGACCCCAGCCTTATATACAGTACGGTACCTACATATTGATCAACACCAGAACAGTATCTTAATTTGTTTCCGATATAAAGGTGATTGTAATTTAGGGTTGTGGCAGTTTTATTGTCAAATGTTAAGTAAGATTCATATTTAGACATTAGTGAAGATTTGAGTGATATTTTGAAACTAGGCAGAGTGGGTTTATTTTGTAAGTCAGGAGACAACTGATTCCAAACTTTCGCAGCATGGTATTGATGTCTGGGATTGTCTAGAGGTCATTAGGGGAATATTTAAAGAATTGATGTTTCTTAATGTATACCTTTCATTTTCACAATGTCAAAATAATTCCACATTGTTATGGCCATTTAATGTTTTGTATACAAAGATAGCACTGCAAAATATGTTAATATCTTCAAATTTTAAGAGATTAAGTTGTCGAAATAGTTCATTGGTGTGAGCACATTTGGATCTAAATGTAATTGTTCGTATAACTTTTCTTTGTGCAACTTCAACAGGTTGTAATTTACTTTTACCCGTCGCTCCCCATACTGTATGACAGTATAAGAGAAATGGATAAATTACTGAATAATATAAAAGTTTTAGGGCATTTAAGTCAAGACATTGGCATGTTAAGTACAGTATACCACATTGTTTATTTAGTTTATTTGTTACGTCCTTTATGTGTAAGTTCCAAGACAGTTTTCTGTCCACCGTTATCCCCAGAAACTTAACGCTCTCCATTTCTCTCACTGATTGATTACCAAATTTAATTGGTTGCATATCATTTGGAACGTTTTTGTTTCTGTGAAAGATTATAAAGTTAGTTTTATTAACATTTAGTGTAAGTTTATTGGTAGTTATCCAATTATGTACATTCTTAAGTTCATTGTTTATAGAAACAATAAGAGAGCGCAAGTCCCGGTGACTGGCGTACAGAGTACTGTCATCAGCAAATAATATATATTTAAATAACATACTTGAGTTTACAATATCATTAACAAATAAAATGAACAACAATGGACCCAGTATAGAACCTTGTGGTACTCCGTAGGATATTATTTGCATATTAGATGAAATGTCCTTATATTGTACATACTGTTTTCGATTAGTTAGATAAGAGTGAAACCATTTGTTAATGGTACCTCTAATGCCATAATGTTCGAGTTTCTTTAGGAGAATTTGATGGTCAACAGTATCGAATGCTTTGGATAGATCTAAAAATATACCAACTGTAAAATGCTTGTCATCAAAAGATTTGAGGATATCGTTAGTAAATGATGATAAAGCTAACTCTGTTGAACATCCTTTTCTAAACCCATGCTGAGCCTCATTAATAATATTGTTGGTTGAACAAAACTCTGTAATCCTTGTATTCATAATTTTTTCTAGGATTTTACTCATAGCTGGGAGTACAGACACAGGACGGTAGTTATTAAAGATTGAACTATCTCCGGATTTATATATAGGAGTAACTTTTGCAATTTTAAGGCAATCGGGAAAAACACCACTGGAAAATGACATGTTACAAAGATATCCTATAACTGGAGACAAAGCTGTAATAACAAACCTTAAAACTTTCATTGGTATTTCATCATAACCAGGAGAGGAGTCCCGTAGTTGTTTTACTGTATTGATTATTTCATCGCTTGTGACGGGAGACATGGAAAAAGGCGTTACTTGTCTATTTTGTAGGTAGGATGTAAAGTCTACGTTTGAAGTATCTATATTTTCTGCTAATTGTTTACCGACATCAATAAAATATGAGTTAAAGTGTTCCACAATATTATTAGGTTTACTCAACTCGGTATTATTATTAATGAAAGTGTTGTTTATTTTGTGTTTAGTTTTCCTTGCAAGAACAGAATTAATTATGTTCCAAACCTTTTTAGCATTACCAGCAGATTCTTGGAGTTTAGATTTATAATAGTTTCTTTTAGCTGAACTTAAAGCTTCTGTTACCTGGTTACGTAGTCTACGGAACTCCTCTCCAAATGTGATGGGCCTAATAGCATATTTCCTAGCTAGTTTATTTTTCTGTTTAATCATGATTTTTAATTCTGGGGTTATATACTGCTTATCTAGGTATGCGTTATTTATTCGTTTTGTAATTATTGGAAAATATCTGTTAAAACAAGTATTAAATATTGTCATAAAATTATTATATACAACATTAGGGTCATTGGAAAAATAAACTAGTTCCCAGGACACATCTTCTATGGCTTTCTTAAATTAATTTAGATTATTTTCATTATAATTTCTATATCTTATAGAAGTATGGTCTTCTTCCCTATTATTAGATGTGCATATCTCAGACTCATAAATGGTTAAAATTGGAAAATTATCAGTTAATTTATTGTATATAATTCCACTGAACACATTTTGCGTGAAATTGTTTGACCAAATGTGATCTATTATTGTTGCTGTTGTAGAAGTTACACATGTTGGCTTATTTATAGTATTGAACAAAAGTTTAGAATAGCATGTGGAGATAAGCTACTTTGTTGTCATCTTTATATTTTAATAAGTTAAGATTAAAGTCCCCGGTAAGGTAAACAAATTTCCTCTCATCACTTATTACTGTGGTTATGTCATTAAATTTGTCATGAAAATATCTGAAATCAGTGTGTGGCCTTCTATATATTATGCCTACTATTATGTTGTCCGAGTTGGTGTTACATATTTCAATAAATAATGTCTCTATACTATTATGTTGAATTGTTAAGTCGTCTCTTACTATGTATGTGTAGCCTGTTTTAAGGTACAAGGACACTCCCTCACTGGTTCGTGTGAAATTGTTATTGAATCTTGTGTAATTAGGAATATCATATAAGTGCTGTATATCAGATGTTAGTTTCGTTTCACATAAGCCTATCACATAAAACTTAATCGAAATTGGGTCCAGACATTGCTCAATGAGCGGCTCGCTTGGTGTAGTGACTAGCGTCTCGGACTTCCACCCAGAAGGCCCGGGTTCGCGCCCACGCTCGGCGCATTAAAGATTTTTCACAAGCACTGAGTCGTTACCATCCCTCATGAGCAAAGGGATGGGGTAGTAGTACAGGACCCCAATGGAAATATGCCTAATCGGCCTTATTGAGCTATCCTTAGCTAGCTTAGCATGCGCTAGCTTTAAGAACTATTATTATTATTATTATTATAATGAAATCATCAAAATGTAGTGGTATACTATTTATGTTATAGCTCAGGAGAGAAAAGTTAGATCTGGGAATTTTATGATACTGTTCTTCAAAGCTATGAGGGAAAACATAATTGCATAATGGGTTTTTATAATTTAGAGAACTTAATAAATAGTTGTCGGGGTCTACATCGGCATTGTAAGCGTCATCATTGTAGCTAAAAGGGTTAAAGATTAATTTATCTAGTGTGTTTAAAGGGATTTTTTCACTGTTGGGATTATACAAATTTTGGTTGATGTGTAATAACAAATCTTCATCATTTAGATGTGAAAAAGGTAAGATGTCGTCCATCTTGAAAGGTTAACTATGTGTGAAACTATATCATTATTTCTTGTTTGGGAATCTAGTTGGTTGTTTCCTATGTCGCTGGTGGTGCTGAGGTGCTGAGGGGGTTGAGTGGTCAGCTTCCCCAAACTGCTCAGGTTCAACCTCTCCCTGTAGACGTTGAGGCAGGTCCAAGCTCGAGCTTGTTGTTGTATGTCGAGGTCCATGGAGTCTTCTGTAGGTGCTGGAAATGAGGTTCCCTGTGTTGGCTGCAGAGTTGGATCTTCAGGATGCTCAGCTTGTTGAGACTGTGACGCTGATGTGTTGATCCTGTTGATAACTCGAGGTACAAGGGTGATCTTCTTCTTTGGTGTCTTTCTTGGCTTCCTCTGGGTCTTGGCGACTGATGGTGGTTGCTGGAGAAGATTAGGAGGAATCACAATCGTTGGAAGGTTATTGGCTGTGAATAAAGCAGGTAGGATGATTGAAAACCGGCTTAAGTCATCCCCAGCAAGAGCCTTGGCTGTCTGGATGACAACAGTGATCTTCTCTGTGTTCAGGCCGGCCTTCTCCTGCTTATTCTCCTCCTTTTTCTTCCTCCAAGCGTGTCTGCATCCCTTAACGTTAGCCCCCTTTGATCCTCTGATGTTGTTAGCCTCCTCTCCATTCCTCCCCTTTATGATGGTAAAGGTTACCCTTTCACCATCACCGAGAGAGGGTATTGAGTGGTGTTGATTAGGAAAGGAGGTTCGGCTTCTGTGTGCGAAGATATTCAAATTCAAATATATTCAATTCAAATTCAAATATATTTATTTAGCCTTCAGATATACAATAAGTTCAGAATTTAAATACATGGAAGTCAACTGGCTAAGCCTTATGAGAGAAAACTCTCTTTAAGGCACCTTGATTTAACCCAAATTAATTTACATTTTTACATACATATAATATATACTCTTACAATTCGCACCAATAAACTTACACCACATAAACATACTCAGCACAAAAGTAACTTACAATTTGACGGATGTTTTAATATTTACTCAATAAAAATGATTTGAGGGACATCTTAAAACTAGACAGGGAGGGTTTATCCAGAATATGCCGAGGCAGTGCATTCCAGACCTTTATACCATTATAATGAATCGATTTTTGAGATTGATTTGATGCCAATGATGGAATTTCTAAATCTCTTGTGTTTCTTAAGATATATCTTTCATTTAAACGAAAATTAAATATATTTATGGGATTGTAATTATTAATGGCTTTATAAACAAAGATAGCAGTGCAATATATGTTAATGTCTTCCCATTTTAAAAGCCTTAGAGATTTAAATAATTCATTTGTGTGATCATATTTTCTTTTGAAAGTGATTGTCCTAATGATTTTCTTTTGCGCTAGTTTGACTCTCTCTATCTTAGTTTTACCTGCGGTTGCCTAAACTGTGTGACAGTATGAAAAGTAAGGGTGGACCAAGGAGTAGTAAAGTTGTTTAAGTACTTCCGAAGGAAAGCAGTTACGAGTTAGATATAATATACCACATTGTTTATTTATCTTGTTTGTTAATGTTTGTATATGTGACTGCCAAGTCAATTGCCTATCCACTACAACACCAAGAAATTTTATATTTTGCTCTTCTATTAACATTGAATTTCATATTTTAATGGAATCTACATTTGGAGGAACATTCTTTTTTCTGTGATGAATAATATATTTTGTTTTGTCGATATTTAAGGTTAGCTTATTTGCGGTCATCCAACAATAGACATTATTTAGTTCATTATTCACTGATTGCACTAGAGTATTTAAATTGCTGTGACTGGCATAAAGTGTTTGTATCGTCTGCAAACATAATTGTTTTAAATAGTACATTTGTGTTAATTAAATCATTCACATATATAATAAACAATAATGGGCCCAGTATGGACTCCTGTGGAACTCCAAAGGCTAAAGATTGTTCACTAGATTTAATATTATTATATTCTACATATTGTTTACGATCCTTAAGGTAAGATTCAAACCACCTGAATGTAGTACTTCTTATACCATAATGTTTGAGTTTCTCTAATAGAATGTGGTGGTCAACTGTGTCAAAGGCTTTTGACAGATCTAAAAATACACTAATTGTAAATAGTCTATCATCAAAGGCTGCAAGTACGTCATTACTAAATTCTATTAGCGCAGTTTCCGTTGATTTTCCACACCTAAATCCATACTGGGCATCAGAAATTATACGGTTCGATAAACAAAATTCATTTAGTCTATTATACATTAGCTTCTCTAATATTTTGCTCATAACAGGTAAAACTGATATGGGCCGGTGATTATTAAATACCGGTAGCGTCTTATCCCCAGATTTATATATTGGTAACACCTTCGCAATTTTAAGATGATCGGAAAAAATACCCGTGACAAAGGACATATTACAGAGGTATAAAACAACTTGTGACATAGAAGGCATCACGTTTCGTAATATTTTCATAGGTATTCCATCACAGCCTGGAGAGGAATCCCGCAGTTGGCTAACTGTATTAATTTTAGTAATTCTTCTGTAGTAACTGGAGGCATTAAGAATGTTGATGCTTGAGGATTAGTTAAGTATGAATTAAAGGAAACATTTGACTCTCTGATGTTTTCTGCTAGATTTTTCCCGACTTTGACAAAGTATGAATTAAACTGGTGTGCTATTACATCTGGTTCTTTAATTTCATTGTTGTTATGAATAAATGTATCACTTAATTTGCTGTATTTTTGTCTTCCTAGAACTGAGTTAATTATATTCCAAGCCTTTTTACCGTCACCAGCAGCTTCTTCCAACTTTTGTTTATGGTAGTTTCCTTTGGCTGTTCGTATATTGGTCGTAACTTGATTACGAAGCCTACGGTATCTCTCTCCAAACGTGATAGGTTTTATGGCATATTTTTTCGCTAATTTATTTTTGTCTTTGATAATCTCTTGTATTTCCGGTGTTATATAAGGCTTATGTAGATGATTTACCTTAATTCGTTTTGAAATAATAGGAACATGTTTGTTAAATAAAGCTGTAAATATTGTCATAAGATTACTATATATTACATTGGGGTTATTTGAACTATAAACTATTTCCCATGAAACCTCTTCTATTTCTTCTTTAAATTGGTTAATGTTATCAGTACTGTAGTTTCTATAGCTAATATCTTGTTCTTCTTTTTCAGCTTGCTCTAGTGATGATTTTGTACTAGTATGGAAACATGCAAATACTGGAAAGTGATCTGTTATTCTAGAATAAACTATGCCACTCATTATGTGCTGGCTGAAATTGTTTGACCATAGTTGGTCTATAATAGTAGCTGTTGTTGACGTCACTCTTGTAGGTTTAATAATTGAATTAAAGAACAATTTTGAATGAGATAGGGAAATGAAATTGTCTACACAATTATCATTTGCGCTCTTCAATAAGTCAAGGTTATAATCACCCGCAATATAACACAGTTTATCCTCTTCACTCACCTTTGAAAGAATATTGTTATATTTATCTAAAAAACTACCAAAATCAGTATGGGGCCTTCTGTATATAATACCAACAACAGTATTTTTTTAATCCTTATTATGAATTTCAATGAACACAGTTTCAATGCTATCGTACTGAAAAGTTAAATCGTTTCTTATGGTATATTTATATCCTGTTTTTATAAACATCGCCACTCCACCACTGTTGCGTGTATAATTGTTAGTAATCTTTTCATAATTAGGAATTGTGTACAATTGCTCAATTTCGTTGGTTAATTTGGTTTCACATAAACCGATAACATTAAAATTGTATGCAAGAGGACTCAGACAGTTCTCAGAAAATTCCTCAAAATGTAGTGGTACACTATTTATATTATAACACAATATGTTAAAGCTATTTTGAGCTGGGAGCTGAGCTTGGGGAGTATTAGGAAAGAGATAATTACATGAAGGGAATTTATAGTTCAGCGAATTTACCAAATAATTATCAGGGTCTATTTCATTGTCATGCCTATCTTCATTTATATTTACATGATTGAATGTAAGATTGTCCAGAATATCAAAGGGTATTATATCATTATTTTCTAAAGGATCATTATTTATCATTAGGAATTGATGGTCATTGAGATTATGAAAGGGAAATACATCATTATAAGGCATGAATGGAAGATAGTACTATATTTATCAAAACGTAATATAGTCTCAATGTTGAATCTACCTAGTTGTGTATCTGTCTGGTCGATTTCTTGTGCGCTGTTGTTTGTCCAAGGGCGGCACCTGACCCCCTGCGATACTGAGCCAACCATGAGGGGCCGAGTTAGGAGGGCCACCCTGCACTAGGCCCACGGGTAGGTCACCACCCTCTGGTCGCTGATGGAGGGTGGGTGGGAAGGCAAACTCCCCACGTCGTGGTGTTAGTGCAGCAGTAGAGACTCGGGGGGGGGGGAGGAGGAGATCAGGGGATTTGGTGGTGGGGTGGATGGTGGCTGACGGGGATGGTGGATGGTCCGGGGTGGGGTAGTAGTGCGGGGTGGGTTGGCTGTGCTGGGTGGGGCGAGGTAGTGGTGCAGGGTGGGATGGTTGTCCGGGGTGGGGTGGAGATGGTGGAGGGGTGGTGGTGGTGGTGGCGGGCGGTAGACTGTGTATGAGTGAAACGTTGACGACGCCTAGCTCCCTCACCCACAACGTGGGGCTCCTTCACGACCAGAGTCCGGTAATTCAGAAATTATATTTTTCCATTGTTTCTGGCTTCAAACATGGCTGGGAGATGGTTTCGACGTATTTCGATGGTAGATAGACAAAAGTCCTCGTTCACAAAGATCCCTGTCCCCCTCAGCTTCCTGCGATTTCGGTACACGGCATCACGATCAGGATAACTCTTGAATTTTGCTACAATGTCTCGAGATCCTTTAGGTGTTGGCTGACCGACACGGTGTACTCGTTCAAAGGCAATGTTCTGTATGTCCAGATTTTCAGTTATTAACTTGGTCACTTTCAGTTGAGATTGTTCCCAATTTTCCCCATCACTTTCAGGAATGCCTGAGAAGCGTAGGTTGTTCCTCCTACTCTGATCATCGATGTAATCTATCTGATTCTTGCAGTCATCTAGTTGTTCCCTCAAAACTTGATTTTCATCCATCAAGTGCTTGATTATATTATTAGCTTCGTGTTTGTCTTTGATTGTAATAGTTAGTTTAGCTGTTGTTTCATCCAGCCTGGCTTGGGTGTATTCCAGACTGGCTATTACATCACATATTTTCTTCTCCGTATCCTTCACTGAAGCGGTGAACTGGCGTTGTACTCGGTCCGTGGTGTCATTAAAGTACGTTCGCTGCGTGTCCAATAGCGTCAGTATCTCTTCCCGTTCCATAGTGGTGGTGAGCGATAATGAGAGTGAATAGATAGTCTATAATTGATGACGTCACTGATCCTTCTGTGCATGCATGCGCGAGTTGGATTTGTTTTTGTCAAGGGGGTTGGTAGAGTTTGATGTAATTTTCCCCTTAAGATTACTGGATAAGAAATTTCAATATTTCACTTTGACATCAAATGATTTGTTCTCTGTACCTTCTGTTGTCCATTGGTGAAGTCTGGTGTTTATAAGGCACTTAGATCACTGTATATCTTGCTAGAACACTGGAGTTAAATTGACGGGGCGTCAGACGTAGCTGCTCGCCCGGTCAGACGTAAGCTGCTCCCGTCAATCGTAAAATATTCCCGTCAAATGGGAAAGTTTACGTTAGTCCGGGCGCATCTGGCAGCCCCCCCCCGCGGGAAAACGCAGCAACGTTGTAGGGGGGGGGGGGTATATAAGGACCAGCGGGGACACTCCAGTCACACCTCTCACCACACCGGAGCAGCAACCAACGTATATACGTCCTCGCCGAAAATAAATCGTAGCAGCGAAACGACTGAACCTATTGCTTTCATATTTTTACCACATGTACCTTACCCTTTAGGCTACCCACCACAAAAATCCCAAATCCCTCCTCCCACCCACTCGCTGACTGTCGGTCCCGTCAGAAGGAAAAAAAAGGAAAATATGTGGCGGCGAAACGACTGCACCAATCGGTTCCATATTTGTGTGACAAGTCCCTTACCCTTCTGCCTTCCCCCCACCACACCCCCAACCACCTCCCACCACCCACTTCTAGCGTATCCATACGAAGAAAAGGAAAAAAAGGAAAATCCGTGGTGGCGAAACTACCTCACCAATCGGCTTCATATGTGTAACACAAGTCAATTACCCTTCTACCTTCCCCCCACCAACCCCAAAACCACCCTCCCACCCATACATTCCGATACCATAAAAGTCTCTGTAGTCTATAGTGTCTTTTCAGCTACTTTCAGGGACCATGGGGACCTGATTGCTGGCGAGGGGAGTGTTTTTGTTACCATTATCCTTCCTTTCTCTCCCAACTTGATAGATTTAGCCAAAAAAAAAAAAAAAAAAAAAAAAACTCTGGCACTGGCAGAAGCACACCGTCAAAATTGGCTGGCACTCAGCGGGTTAAAGGTTACAAGGATGAATGGTCTCTCCTCTTGCTCCTTTCCTTCTTCTCTTGTTCCTCTTGATAGATGAAGTTTGCTATTGCAAGTAGTTCCAAGATTTCGATGTAGGAAAGGATCCATTGCATTACCAACCCAGACCTACGTGGTTGACAAAGACTGTCTTTGTCTGTGTTTGGACAGACGGGGTGTGCCTACGCTTGTCCGGAAACGGTGGTCCACGTAAGTCCTAAACACTCCCAAGACGTACGGCCTCAGCTACGCATGTCTTGCGGGGGCGTGGCCATGGGCATGGCCTGTGTTCCCGCAAATCGGGCAGCCCAGGCGGACTAACGGGGACATGCTTACGCAAGTCGCAAGCACGTACGTAGTTCCATACGACTACATTACGTCTGACGTAACACTGGCCCCGCCACGGTACATCTGTCGGGAAGTGCAATAGTCGTGCTCTATACGGGCGTATACGGCCGGACTACGCCAGTCAGAACACAAAATTGGCGATTACGCCTGACGGGAGCAATATACGGGAATGTGTGACCCCAGCATTAACTACTTTTAAACTAAGACTGCAGAGTGTACTCCTGGACAACAATAAAAAACCTACATATATAACTACCAATAAGAAATTGCATACAATGTCTCTCTCTCTCCTCCCCCCCCCCCCACCCCCACCCCCCCAACCCTCCTCGGGCGATAAGCCTCCCCCCGCCACCCAACCCCATACTATTTCTGACATATTAAATACCCTTCTTCCCGCCACCCCCTTCTCATCCTCAACCCCCCCTTCCCCCCTCCGCCTGCCTCAAAATAGTTTAAGTAGTTAACTTTATGTATACGATGTTTGTATGTAGGCTATGCGTCTATATGTACAGTATATGCTGTATGTAAGTGTACAGTATATATAAGTTTATGTTATATACGTGTGTGTGTATGTGTGTATATCTACATATACTGTAGGTGTATGTGCAGGTATATTTACAGTATATGCGGGTATATATGCATGCGTCTCAACGATTTACGTCCACCCATCCATATATTTATATGTGTACTTATTGTTATTATTACTATTTATAATATTATTATTGAGACATATAGAACCATTATTATTGTACTATTATTAATATTATTACTATCATTATAAATATTAATACTATTGCTATTAACTCTCCCTAAAAGATACACACCTCCCTCTCATCTCCCTCCCCCCTGACCTGACCTGACCTTTTGTTGACCTGAAAATTACCCTTACCTGCACCACCCCCACCCCTGCCCTCCACTCCTCGATCACCTCCACCAATCTAGCTCTACTCTCCTCTATCAATATAATGTATGCAATTGTTTATACTAGCATAATAAGGTAGGGCAATCCAATATTTGACTGCACACATGTAACAGGGTTCGTCTCTTAGGCAAACTCTCTCCATCACACATTGTATATATTGTAAATAATGTAACACGAATAACCACTATTAGTGGAAATAAACTTATTATTATTATTATTATTATCTCTCTCTATCTCTCTCCCTCTCTCTCTCTCTCTCTCTCTCTCTCTCTCTCTCTCTCTCTCTCTCTCTCTCTCTCTCTCTCTCTCTCTCTCTCTCTCTCTCTCTCAATGATAAACTATTGACTTATAATGACATGAGTAAATCAGTAGATACAATTAATTTTCCTAGACTCCCAATAGACATTCGATAAGGTACCAAATAAACTATTGGTGAATAAATTGGTAGTAATAATATTATGCATTAACCCTTTGAGTACCAGCGACGTGTTTTATAATGCATTCTAGCTATATTTAGACGATATTCTGCAGTTTAGGAAGGATCTGTGGTAGTTGAAAGGGTTGGTTGAGACAATTTAAAGCCTTATTATTGCTAGAGGTCCTTCCTGAGCTGAATAAAATCGTGTAATAGTGTCCAGAATAATATAAAAGGGACGTCGCTGGTACGGAAGGGGGGAATGGTTGTTTTTTTAATTAACACTCTGGCTTCCAAACATCCTTCCTAATCTGAATAAAAACGTCTTATAATAGCCAGCACGCAAGAAAAAACATTACATCATAGGATTTCGAGGGATTAAATGGATGTATAAAATTACCAATATACCTGTAAAGAGAGGTGTAAGAATAGGAGAGAGAGAGAGATAGAGGTTTACATAGATACACTGGCCACACAGATCTTACGATCCCTGCGAGGTGACCAGGACTTAATCCTAATAGAGATAGCAACCCTAAGAGAAAGTGCCTCCGGCAATATGCCGTACATGAAAATAGTTAGAAGTGAATAACTTTGCAGGGCTTGGAAATCGCCTGAAGGAATTTATAGTATAGTTAGAAATGGAAAGGAAAAGGCATGCACACCTTCACTTTTTTTTTTTTTTTTCTCTTCAACTGAAAACGTTTTCATTTCCGCCAGGTTCTCTTATCAGTGATCAGCTTCTACTGCAGACCAACGTTTCTGTGATATGTGTCGAACCTTTTTTTAAATGTGTATATCAAATCACTGTCAATAACTTCATTAGGGAGCTTATTCCACTCATTAATAATACTGTGGGTGAAGAAATTTTTAGTTATGTCTAGGTTCGCTTTCCTGCCTGTTAGTTTTAATTTGTTTCCTCTTGTGGAACCTTCTTTGGCTATCTTAAATAGATTATTAGAATTTACGTTACTAAAGCCTTTTAGTATCTTAAAACACTCTATCAGCTGTCCCCTTATTCTCCGTTTCTTAAGCGAAAACAGGTTGAGTTCTCTTAATCTCTCATTGTATGGCTTATTTCTAAGGGAAGGGATTAACTTTGTTGCTCTACGCTGAACGGATTCTAGTTTCTCTATGTCTTTTATTAAGTAGGGAGACCAAAACTGCACAGCATACTCCAGATGTGGCCTCACAATACTTTTATATAGTGGTACAACTATGGCTTTACTATGACAATGAAAATTTCTTTTAACCCTTAAAAAGCGGCTCACCACTTAAGTCGAGTTAAATAAAGCTGGACTATGTGGCGGCGCTCGACATAACTCGAGTGGCAATTTCAGCACGTAATGTTGCTGAGAGAGAGAGACAAGTGGTGGCAGGAGAGTAGCGAGTGTATGACTGCTCCAGACCACCGCGGCGAACCTACTGACACGAATCTCACCTCCCTCCTACCTCTCTCACTCGCTATATACGGAATTGTATCGGGAAAGTGGCTAATTACATCCTTTTTGCACTCGCGTTGCACGGTTATTGCAAGAAAACTAGCCATCATAAAAGGATCGTTATGGTGTCATTCGAAAGCTCTGTTTATGCCCTTTCAGGGATAGATACTTGTTTTACGTTCTGGGTCTTATTTAGGCATGAAAATGATCACGTAAACAGCCCTATTTTGGCTAAAAACACCCCGCTGGGCGGTACATATAAATAAACCGCATAGGCCGCTCGTAAAGGGTTAATGAAACCTAGCGCTCTATTTGCTTTGTTAGATGCTGCGGTGCATTGGCTTGTAGATTTTAGATTTTCATTGATAAGCACTCCTAGGTCTTTTATCTGTGATACGCTCTTTATCTTTTCTCCATTCATATGGTATTCGTATTTGTTGTTTCGGGAGCCTATTTGTAGTATCAGGTATTTGTTTACGTTAAAGGGCATCTGCCAATTTTCTGACCACTCTGATATCTTGTTTAAATCTGATTGCAGGCTACTTCTATCACTTTCTGATATTATTGCATTTCCTATTTTAGTGTCATCAGCGAATTTGGAAATTATGTTATTAACCCGGGAGCTGCGGGGAGACTCTTAAGAGTTCCCCCGGCGGACTGCGGGGAGACTCTTAAGAGCAGAGCTTTTGAACGCGTACCAAAACCGCGCGTTTATAGCCAGGCGGCTGAAAATTGGTGTGGGTATAGTACTACATGTCAACTCTCGACACCACCCCGCCAAACGCTCGCCCCGCACTCGTGCAAGCACCACCGCGCCAGTAACCAAGCACTAGTCATGGAGCCCACACGTCCCTCACGCTCGCTCCCTGATGACACAACCAGCCCTCCTTCTGGTGGTGTTAGCTGCCATGGAAGGCAGAGGGTGGCTGCTAAAGACCCTAGCTACCAGTACGACACGCCCTACAGCTCTGAGGACGAAAGACCAGCACCCAAAGCATGAAAAACACGTGCAAGCACGACAAAGGTACAGAGGTCATTGGTGTTTCGGGACCATGCCACCACGACCCAGGCCACTGCAACAACCACTACCACCACCACTGCCACCCCTGCCACCGGCACCAGCGATGCAGGAGGCCGCCCTAGGGCTGCAGAACCTGCGGGGGCAGGAAAAATTAAAGGCACGGGCGTAGGGAAGAGAACCCGTACGCCAGCCACAGTGCCCCTACCACCACCACCACCACCAGCCGCCCCTGGCCCGTCTGCCCCTGCCGCCCCTGCCGCCCCTGCTGCCCCTGCCGCCCCTGCTGCCCCTGCCCCTGCCCAAGGAAAAGGGAAGGGGAAGGGGAAGGGGAAAGGGAGAGGGAAAGTGACTGCTGGCCCTGGTGTCCCTGCTGCCCCTGTTAAAACATTAATTATCCCACCAATTTACGTTTGTAAATTGATGGGATTATCAATTATATCATGCCAAGGTTTATAAAAGTTTGTCTCTGTCAAGAATTAGTAATTATATAACTTTATTCTGTCAAAAAATGCCCAAACACTCAGCGAAATTGCCCCTCTCAGTGTGACTCCACTCATTTTCACACGGTCAAGCGGTGACCCTTGCCGCTCCTTGATGCTCCAGCTACAGCAGCTCTGTCTGGGAACAAAATTGGTATAAATACAATAATGGATAAAATACTCTTCACAAATACATTTGTATTGTATAATATTGTAAATAAAAATGAATAATAACTGTGTGGGTGTCGAAAATTGCTCAACCAGCTTTCTTATGTCTCGCCTACGCGCGTATATTGGATTATACATAGTCATGACTGTCATACAAATACTTGCAGTAGGTCTCGAATATACATTTAGATTGCATATTACTTGGAAATAAATAAGTATAAGTTTCTCTGGTGGCAATCTACCCTTTCGCAAGTGTAAGGAGACACCAGTCTATATTTAGCCCTCTATCACAAAAGGCAATCTGCCTGTGTTTACTGACCACCCTCGTTGCTGGTCTATAATATAGTACTTTATTTACAGTCAATGGCCTACATGTTTCTGTGGTACTTCACATGTGTCTAAAATGCAATGTCTGCTTGCATAAAAATGCAATTCTGAAGTCCATTTATACGTATGACATACGCATGTCTCAGTTTCTCTCTCTCTCTCTCCATTCCTGACTCATGTTATTGTAGACCTCTTGGTGGCAATGAACACCAGACACCTGGTAGACATAAGGTTCAAAATACCAAGACATCCATACGCCTCGGGCGCCTCCACAATTATCACAAAGCTGGCTATCTATCTAGAAATCTCCCTGCCTGCCTTCCCTCTCTCCACGACTCACTCACTCACTCCCTGCATGCCTCCCTCCCACCCACCCACCCCCACCCACCCTTTTAGGCTTCCGTCTGCTAGAAACACATTCACAATTTGCGTAAATATCGCATCAATTGGTCTATATGCGGTATATTCCTTGTTATATGGGACGCCTACATACGTACACGTCTTTATTATAGCATGACAGTGCTCTAAATACAAGATATATGTGATATTTATGGCGTAACACACCCTCTCCCCCTTTCATTCCCAGCACAACTCACTCACACCTTGGTTCACGCATAGAAACTCATTGGTAATGTGCGTAAATATCGCATGAATTGGTCTATATGCGGTATATATTTTGATATATGGCACGTATACATACGTACAAGTCTGTATTATAGCATGACAGTGCTCTAAATACAAGATATAAGTGATATGTATGGCGTAAACCACACTCTCAGCTCATAAATTGCCGCCAAACCTCCAACACATCTTCATTCCCGCCTAAAAATTATCTTATAATTCCCTTATATATTGCAATTTTTGGTCACTATGAGGCATATTCATTGTTATATGGGTGGCCTACACACGTATACATACTCTACATAGCCTAAAAGGGCTCAAAAAAGGAGATATATGTGATAATACGTGGTAACCCACCCCCTCCTCCCTCTCCTTCTATCTCCTGGGCGCGTGAAAATTCGGCAGGGAAATCTCGCCGCTCGATGACAATCTAGCCGCGCGGTGCCATTCGCTCCACATTTTTCAACTACGGACCGTTCCCCCACCCACCCCAGAAAGTTTTTGGGGGGTCAAATATATATGGGCCGATGCACGCAAACATTCCCTACACGATGATGTACTTTTTATCGAAATTGGCAATGGGTCCCAAAATCATCATAGGTGCGCACAGTCTTACCCTGTAGAAAACCCCCTGTGCACCGCGGAGAGGTTAATGCCGTTGTCTAAATCATTAATATATATTATGAATAATAATGGGCCCAGAACTGAACCCTGTGGGACTCCACTAGTCACCGGAGTCCATTCTGATTCCACTCCATTAATAATTACTCTTTGCTTTCTTTCGCTTAACCAATTCCTTATCCAATTAAGTGTGTTGCCTTGTATTCCTAGATTCTCGACCTTCTGAAGTAATTTATTATGAGGTGTTACGATCCAGGTTCTTAAAGACACAGGGCTCTTCAACATTGGACTAGATAATGGCAAAAAGCAACAACGGTAACACTAGATCCAACCCCTGCCTTAAACACTGGAAAACAAAACACCATTACCGCCCTGAGTCGTGCCTGGACAACGAGGTATCCTATGACTCGGTAACTGGTGCACACACACTAGGCTGACGCTCAATGAAACAGCCTTATCTCAAACAGTAAAAGATTACTCGATTATGTTACACAAAAAAAGATAGTTAACGTGATTAATTAACGTTACGGTAGATACTCAAATAACTGGCACTCCTGTATTAAAGAAAGTGCAATGCTAGTCCTGCAACATCAACTGGAAACTTCTGAAATAAGTCTGATGCTGGGAAGATGTTCGTAAAGAATCTTGAACAATTATAATGCAGAATACGGGTCACAATAAATGCTAGGACATATAGTAATAATAGGCAGGCGAATAATAAAGACTGCGCAAAGGTAGTAATGCTCGACAACTAAAGAAATGCTTTGTGACACAACGCAACAGCCTACTCGGGGTGTGCAACTCAACAACAACCTCGGCTCAAAAGTGCAGTGAATAATAATGTTGCATACATATAATAATGGGGCTTATCTCTAACCAGTGTCTGCTCAGTTAATAAAGTCTAGCTGGGGTATCAAGGCAGGGCAACAATGGGCGAGCATGCGGCTCGTAGCCTAACGTTGTCCGAGGGTGGTATAATGAAGATTACGTTATATGACGGGGATGCTCTCTTGATAAATCTAGGTCTCTAGTAACTAGCTCTATCCTGGCGATCCCTCAGAAGTCAACACAAAGAGGCAGCACTATGTTGTGAGGGATAGGCTATGGCCCTCTCACACCACAGCGCTGTGCTCGCAAAGTAAACCAACCCGAAGACAACTTAGGCTCCCACAGTACCTGTCGATGTCGTGCAGAGCTTAGCTAACACTGCACACATCGGAGACAACGACACAGTAACCTTACCCCTAGTCTAGCTTTAGATAACCAAGAAGAATCACTCAACACCCTGCAAGGGAGGCATATACCGGTCTACAACCTTCCCGAGAGAGGACACATACGGAAAAGTCCGTCTCTCTAACCCTCAATAAACCATAATACCTCCTTAACCTAATACAGGGAAATATCTGAGAGCTTCGCGTGCAATACGACTGGTCGACGGTGAACGTCTATGCTGAAACCAGAAGGGATGTTGAGTTTAATAAAGATTAGAGAATGAGAAAGGAGAAGTCAAGAGAGAGAAATAGTATGCAAAGTAGCGAGTATGGGGGACAGAATTGCAATGGATGTAGGCGATACGCGTGTCAGGCAAGCTCTGAGCTGGTAAAGAACACGAGGCAGTGACGGGAAGGGACTAATTGACCACCCGGCCGCCAATGCCGTCAGCGCCCAAGCGAGCCGCGTCATAGCTCACCTCGCTGCCGGGTGTACCCCGTCACACTCTCTCGCTCGCCTCCCACACAAGCAACATTTATATTATAGCGAATATAAAATATAAGGCGCGGTCAGAGACCAAAACAAAGATCATTTCTAGACTGTCTGTGGCAACACGACACTAATGAAATAAAGCAGATCATTCTAGGACAACTGTAGCCTATCCCCCCATCCTGGCGAGCGCTAGCGAGCTGCAATGCCCCACGCAACCATTCTGCTAACGCCGGGAGGTGTCACACCCCCCCCCAAGATGTGGGACACTCGACCATGAGCCCATATCTGAACAGGCAGAATGTCGCTAAAATCTGCCACTCCTAACCACTCTGCCACTCATGGAATGCAAGCTCAGTCTCCTCAAAAAAAAAATACAACAACATTTTATATATAAAAAAATCTTATCACCCTTCCCAAATATAATACATTAATTCATAACATTGTGCTCCCAGAGCGAGCTTTAAGAAGCACAGCCTACTGAGGGAAAATCATCTGCACTCAGTCAGTACTCAGCTACAATATTATCTTAAAATTAATTATTAAAAGTAAGAGTTTTTATTTAATTTTTCATATTTTATTTTAATGTTGTTTTTGGCGGCTACTATAGATGTAGCCTAATTTTCTTCTAATCAAAGCCAACAACTCCTGCCCTGCGACCCTACGCTGATGCTACACACGCGAGCCAACAAGCACCAGCGCAAAAATACACCGCGAGCCAAGACAGGAGGCTATACCAACATACTGTGGTAGCCTACCCCGGATCCTCCACCCACGACAGACACTGACTGAACAGCGAGGGTTCTCCTGCAAACAAAGCCAAAACATTATCAGTGCCCTTAGCATGCCACACATCCAACTTGTGTTCCGGCAGCACAACAACACCTGACACTGATAAACTGCCCAGTTCATCGCAAGACTGGCACTTCTCTTCGCTCTTTCCGGCAACGGGGCCTGCCAATAACTCTTCACTAGTTCTACCTTCGTGATGAGCGAGGCAGCCCCGAAGCGGTCTATGGTGTCGTCAACTCTGAGTAATGGATAGGCGTCTGTCAGGGATAATGCTTCCACACTCTTGCAATCAACATACACACGGACTCTGCCACCAAACTCAGGTTGCAAAGCCACTGGCAACGACCACTCACGATATTCCTTATCCCTCAGACCCCCTCTCCACACGCCGTCCAGCTCCGCCTTCACAACAGGCTGTCGAGCAGGATTCACACGGTAGGGAACCAACTCGAGCCTTGCACTGTCTCCAGCCTCCATGTCAGATTCTACCCCGTACATCAGGCCTGGAGAAGCAACAAACATGCGGACGGACTGCCACAGCCTAGTAAACAACTCCTCTTGTCGCTCAGGAACAAGAGGTTGCAACTTATCTCGCAGAACAATATGCCTAGTGCCCTCCCACATCTCCTTCACCATGTGGAGAGGAGCCCTCACCTGATGCCCGAAAACAAGCTCATTCGGACTGAAACCGAGACTCTCTCCAGGTAATTCTCTTGCCGCGAACAAAACATACTGCAGACCAAGGTCCCAATCTTTTCCATTCTCTGCGCAGTAACATCGAAGCATGCTTTTCAGCGTGGCGTGCCACCTCTCCAACACCCCTTGACTCTCCGGGTGATACGCAGAAGAGACGACAGTGCTGATGCCCTGCTGAATCATAGTTTGTTTGAACAGATTAGATGTAACACTAGAACCTTGGTCCGATTGCACCTCTTGCGGGTAACCATACCGCGAGCAATACATGAGCAGGTTCCGGACAACAGTTTTCGCCGTGCCATTTCTCATTGGATATGCATCAGGATAACGAGTGGCCACATCCATGATAGTTACTAGAAATGTATTACCGGCACTAGTAGGGGGTAGGGGTCCGACCATATCAATGATGACCTTACTGAAGGGCGGTCCACTGACAGGAATGGGGTGCAACGGGGCTCTCGGAATTGTTTGGTTAGGTTTTCCAACCCTCTGGCACGTATGACACATTGCTATCCAGGTTACCACCTGCCCCTTCAACCCCGGCCACCAAAACAATTTTTCTAAAGCCGCCACCGTTTTTCTCACCCCTAGATGTCCTGCCAGTGGTATGTCATGCGCCAACCTCAGTAGGCTATCCCTGCACTCCCTTGGCACCACCAACTGGTCCACTACTCCGGACCCCTCTTGCCAACTACGTTTAGGGTCTTGAAAACGCCTATAGAGGATGCCTTCTAAATAAAAAAAATCTCCTGGCTGTGCATCGCCGTCCTCGTCGAGCTCTATAGCTCCATTAGCACACGTTTGGAGCTCAGGGTCCTCTAGTTGCAACCGACGTATATCTGAGGGTGCCAAGCGATCTAACTGCTCCCGGAGCAATGCATAACCTTTCCCGATACTGGGCTGCTCCCTCTGTCTCTCTCGATGTACATAACGTTGCTGTCGTGGAGACTCGTCATGCCCAGCCTCGTCACTCTCGATGACAGGCCCAGGGGCTACTCCAGAATTAAGTAATGGTGCTAATACTGAATCACCCAGGAGAGCCGCCGAGTCAAAACTCTTAAAACCAACTCCAGCTTTAGCCTCCTCCTGTTGATCGTTCCTCCGCTGGTCTGAAGACAGAGGACTAGGCTGTGACACTTTAGCTGCCCGAGCTCGGGTGACAACACACGCCATGGGTTGTGTTTGGCACCGCTCGACCCACTCTTGCTCTTCCCTACTCACGTCGGCCGGCCTCTCGGCAACGACTAATGGTAGAACCTCCGAAGCGGGCATTGCAAAGTCGTTGCCGAGAAGAAGGTCGACGCCCTCCACTGGCAGTTCCTCCACAATGCCTACATCCAATTCATGTGCCACACCATCCACCTCCAACTCCAACCGCACCAGCGGGTATGACCGAGTTGCATTAATACCCTGCACCACTACCACCCGAGCCGCGTTTATAGGGTAGCCAGTCAAGTTTTTCATGAGAGTCTGGGAAGCACCTGTATCACGCAAGACCTCTACTCCATGCTTGCGCCCCGCCCACATCACGCAACCCCGCCCTCTATGGTCGCAAAAAACATCCTGAGCAGGGTTCGAGCCTCCCAGGTGCTTCTGCATTGGCTGTGCCTCAGCCTCTGACGAACTGCCCCGGGCAAACTCAGACGACTTCGGAGACACACCAATGTTGCAGGCCAAAGACACAGCTGCTGTAGGTGGTTTGCTAGGACAGACTCTTGCAAAGTGCCCCTTTTTAAGACAATGATATCACTCCAACTCCCCTTTGGGCTTCCCTTGGTACTGGGAAGGGCCCGGCCCCTTCTTAAACGGGACGGTGCTAGTCTTGTGGTCAGTCTTGGTATCATGGCTCTTGTACTTGTTTGCATAAGGTATATCACTAACTCGGGGGGGTGGGGCGTCACGCCCCTTGATACCTGCCTCACTACGCTGGGCAGACCCGCACCCACGAATTAGTGATAGCCGGAGGTCAGCCATCTCAGCTGCCTCCTGTAGAGTTTTTGGTTGCTTTTCTTTCAGGTTTAACGTCAGGTCGCCACCCGTGCATTTGAAAAACTGCTCTAAAAGCACCAACTGTTTAATGTCGTCAAACGTAGTAGCTTTCTCCGACCTCAGCCAATTCCCAAAAGCATCGGACAGCTCCCGGGCATGTTCCAAAAAGGCGCTCTCCCGACCCTGGGTAACACCCCGGAACTTCAACCTGTACGTCTCTGGTTGTAGTTTGTATGCTCTCAGGACAGCCTCCTTGAGTTCCTCATAGATAATACACGACTCTATTGGCAATGCATCATAAGCCTTGAGTCCCTTGCCCACAAGTCTAGAGGAAACTAGGGCTGCCCACTTCTCCCCAGGCCACTGGTGTTCCTGGCACTTCTTCTCGAATCTCATGAAAAATTCGGTGACACCCGACTCATCAATTACAGGGACTAGCTTCAACAGGTGCGACAAAGACTGATCATGCCCACAATTCCCACCACCGAGACGTTGCCCTGTCGTTTCCACCCGAGTCTTCTCAAGATCGATATCTGCCCGGTACCTGGTAGACTCAGCCTCCGACTCGGATTTTATTCTCGCGAGTTCGAGATCAGTCTGTTGTTTAACCTTAGCGAGACGTTCCTCACGCTCAGCCTGCATCTTAGCCATCTCAAGCTGGAAGAGCATTTCTGTAGTGAAACTTTGAGGAGGTGCAACTATTGGAGGCCCACCCAGCGATCCTAAACCACGCTGCCAGCGGCTATCGGCCTGCGGGAACGTACTAAACTCCGGCATCCTAGAGGTCCCGATGGGAGTAGAGTGGAGGGGGGGCTCGAGCAGAAGTCCCCGAGCACCCTCTCCACCCTGGACCTCACTAGCCGCCCCCAGTACGCAAGCCCTCAAATCGTTCTTCTTGATGCCATGAGCCACCTTAAGCCCCGTGAGGGGAGCCAAATACTGTAGACCATACTTGCTAATTCCCTCTAGTCGATCAGCTGTTATAGGCACCTCCAAAAACTTCTTTGAGGCCTCCTCACTATTTACTAACCCCCCTGGCATCTGCCCATCAGAGCCTGCATCATTCCCTGAACCCTCAGTATGATCTGATTCGTCTCCCATTGTGTCCACCAAAAATTCTCACGTTTAAAAAAAAAAAAGAAGAAGTACCCAAGCTCCTATGTAGCACTATTCACTTGCCAAAAATGTCTGAAGACTCTCAAGTGCTATACTACTTTGCCAAAAAAAAATCTAACGTGCCCACTATATTCCTCAATAAAACAAATGACCACAACAATCCTGCAATTATCTCTTAGTTCACAAGATCCTGAGCTAGGTCGCCATTTGTTACGATCCAGGTTCTTAAAGACACAGGGCTCTTCAACATTGGACTAGATAATGGCAAAAAGCAACAACGGTAACACTAGATCCAACCCCTGCCTTAAACACTGGAAAACAAAACACCATTACCGCCCTGAGTCGTGCCTGGACAACGAGGTATCCTATGACTCGGTAACTGGTGCACACACACTAGGCTGACGCTCAATGAAACAGCCTATTGTCAAACAGTAAAAGATTACTCGATTATGTTACACAAAAAAAGATAGTTAACGTGATTAATTAACGTTACGGTAGATACTCAAATAACTGGCACTCCTGTATTAAAGAAAGTGCAATGCTAGTCCTGCAACATCAACTGGAAACTTCTGAAATAAGTCTGATGCTGGGAAGATGTTCGTAAAGAATCTTGAACAATTATAATGCAGAATACGGGTCACAATAAATGCTAGGACATATAGTAATAATAGGCAGGCGAATAATAAAGACTGCGCAAAGGTAGTAATGCTCGACAACTAAAGAAATGCTTTGTGACACAACGCAACAGCCTACTCGGGTTGTGCAACTCAACAACAACCTCGGCTCAAAAGTGCAGTGAATAATAATGTTGGCATACATATAATAATGGGGCTTATCTCTAACCAGTGTCTGCTCAGTTAATAAAGTCTAGCTGGGGTATCAAGGCAGGGCAGCAATGGGCGAGCATGCGGCTCGTAGCCTAACGTTGTCCGAGGGTGGTATAATGAAGATTACGTTATATGACGGGGATGCTCTCTTGATAAATCTAGGTCTCTTGTACCTAGCTCTATCCTGGCGATCCCTCAGAAGTCAACACAAAGAGGCAGCACTATGTTGTGAGGGATAGGCTATGGCCCTCTCACACCACAGCGCTGTGCTCGCAAAGTAAACCAACCCGAAGACAACTTAGGCTCCCACAGTACCTGTCGATGTCGTGCAGAGCTTAGCTAACACTGCACACATCGGAGACAACGACACAGTAACCTTACCCCTAGTCTAGCTTTAGATAACCAAGAAGAATCACTCAACACCCTGCAAGGGAGACATATACCGGTCTACAACCTTCCCGAGAGAGGACACATACGGAAAAGTCCGTCTCTCTAACCCTCAATAAAGCATAATACCTCCTTAACCTAATACATGGAAATATCTGAGAGCTTCGCGTACAATACGACTGGTCGACGGTGAACGTCTATGCTGAAACCAGAAGGGATGTTGAGTTTAATAAAGATTAGAGAATGAGAAAGGAGAAGTCGAGAGAGAGAAATAGTATGCAAAGTAGCGAGTATGGGGGACAGAATTGCAATGGATGTAGGCGATACGCGTGTCAGGCAAGCTCTGAGCTGGTAAAGAACACGAGGCAGCGACGGGAAGGGACTAATTGACCACCCGGCCGCCAACGCCGTCAGCGCCCAAGCGAGCCGCGTCATAGCTCACCTCGCTGCCGGGTGTACCCCCTCACACTCTCTCGCTCGCCTCCCACACAAGCAACATTTATATTATAGCGAATATAAAATATAAGACGCGGTCAGAGACCAAAACAAAGATCATTTCTAGACTGTCTGTGGCAACACGACACTAATGAAATAAAGCAGATCATTCTAGGACAACTGTAGCCTATCCCCCCATCCTGGCGAGCGCTAGCGAGCTGCAATGCCCCACGCAACCATTCTGCTAACGCCGGGAGGCGTCACAGAGGGACCTTGTCGAAGGCCTTCTGGAAGTCCAAGTACACTATATCAAGACTTGGTAAAATCATTAATCTTAAATAGGTTGTCATAAAATTCGATAAGGTTCGTTAGGCATGATTGTTTTGCTCTGAAGCCATGTTGACTATTATTAATAAGATTATTATTCTCTATGAAAAGTACAAGTTCGTCTCTTATGATTGATTCTAATAGTTTTACAATAACGGAAGTTAAGCTAATGGGTCTGTAATTCCCTGGTAGTTTTTTATCTCCCTTTTTAAATATCGGTGTAATATTCGCTGTCTTCCAGTCAGTGGGTAATTGTCCATGTTGGAGTGACATGTTAAACATTTTGGTTAGGGGTTCGGCAACTTCATCTTTGACCATTTTTAGGATTTTAGGGATGAATAGGTCTGGGCCGGGAGATTTATTTATTTTCAGTAAATCAATCTGTCTAGTGACGTTTGATTGGCTAATTTTGAAGTCAGGGAGCACAATGTTGCTTGTTTGATTAGTAGCTTGTGGAGTGTTCGTGTTGGCAGCAGTGGTAAAAACGGAGCTGAAATAATTGTTAAGTGTAGAGGCTATGTCTTTGCTATCTGTTTCTAGAACACCTTGAGTGTTAAGTATGGGTCCTATCCCGCTTTTGATTTGTTTGCTACTGTTAATGTATCTGTAAAATTGCTTAGGATTAGTTTTACTATCTTTAGCTATGCTTATTTCATAATTCCTCTTTGCTGTTTTTATTAGTGATTTTACTTTTCTTCTGGCGGCCAGGTATTGCTTACATATGGTATTATTCTTTGTTTCTCTCTTTAAGTTGTATAAACGATTTTTTTCCCTAATTGCTCTACTGATATTTATATCGTACCAAAGGGGTTTGTTTATTTTCTTACTGTGTCTTTTACGCATTGGGATATGTTTCTTTTGAGCACTCATGAATATTTCTTTAAATCTTTCCCATGTATCGTCAATGTTGGTGAGACCTTCGAGATGCAGATTAATATTTTTAGGTCATTTCTTAGGCTATTGAAGTCTGCCATATTATAGTTGGGAATAAAAGTTTCACTAGTGCTGTTTGT
Organism: Paralithodes platypus; assembly: GCA_032716605.1. Lineage (NCBI taxonomy): Eukaryota > Metazoa > Arthropoda > Malacostraca > Decapoda > Lithodidae > Paralithodes > Paralithodes platypus. The sequence goes on along the minus strand of JAVRFV010002376.1, from coordinate 32,312 downwards.
GTGCGACATATTAATTTGGAGCCTGACGATATTATGATCACAATTAGATATTAATTCCCCAACTTCTAAGTCAGAAATTAAATTTTCGTGGGTCGTGATTACTAGGTCTAAAATATTATCTCCCCTCGTGGGTTTCTGGACTAATTGATATAAGAAGTTATCTTTAATAAATTCGGTCATTTTTTCTGATGCATGGCCAGTCCCTTTTAATTCTCCCCAATGAATATTAGGAAGATTAAAATCGCCTATGATAAGGGTTTCTTTTGTTGATAGAGTTTTTTCTAAATTATTGTATAGGTCTATATCCTCTTGATAGGTATGAGTTGGACGACGATATACGACAACCACATTAATGTCTATATCCTTGTTATTAATTTTCACACATAACAGTTCTGAGTTATTAGAAAGAATTTGAACCTCAAGTGAGCATATATTTTCTTTTATATAAAGTAATACACCTCCTCCTCTCTTACCTACTCTGTCCTTATGATATAGTTTATAGGAATTGATCTGATATTCATGTGTGAAATCGATATTGTTGGTGTCTATATAAGTTTCTGTTATCGCAATTATATCTATTTCTTCATTTAGTAACATAATTCTTAGTTCGTCAATCTTATTTCGTAGACTTCTGGCATTAAAATACATTAATTTGACTGCTTGTTTATTCTCTCTCGATCTTTTGTAAGTGGGGGAATCCGACAGCAATGACACGTTCGGTGGTTGGAGAGAGTTTAATAGTTTTTTTTGTTCGGGTAAAGAGTGATTGAGTCATACGGAAAATCTAGGTGATGGTATGGGTGGAGTGGGAGAGAGGTGATTGAGGGTAGGGGGTGAGGGCGTAATGGAATAAAGGGGAGGGGAGGGAGGTGCGAGGGAGGGACGCAGCGGGGTTTGGAGGCGAGGAGAAGGGAGTTTGGGAAAAGGTATGGGGTAAGACCTTGGGGAAGGATTAGGAAGAATTAGGTTCTCTGAGAGAGTAGGGTGGCTTATCAGGCTTTTCTTTGTCCTGTCAGAGTTTGATGGTGATTTGTGAGAAGACTGGTGATTATCCCTAGTTTTCTGCTGCATTTAATTTCGCAGCTAGCCACGTGGAGCCAGTGTGGGAGAGATGAATTCCATCTTGATTGAAAAATTCCCTTTTCCCTTTTACTTCATTAAATGGGTTAATGAATGCGACTTGCTGTTGGATGCAGAGTTGATTTAGGGACTCGTTGATGTCATTGGCCCTGAGATTACTGTAACTGCTTTCTTTCATGCGGGGAGGGATTCCTAGTATGATACAATTTTTGGTTTAATTTTTTGCTTCATGGATGAGTGTTTTATATTTGGTCATTATTTGTTTGCTACTTGTGTTACCCCCGTCGTAGGCATCGTTACTCCCTACACTGAGAACTAGGCAAGTACTTTGTTTGATTTGGGACTTCTTGATGTCGTTGGTGATGTGGGTAATTTTAGCACCTGGTATGACTTTGACGGATCTTTTACCTGGTGCTAATGTAGCCCATTGGGCCCCCTGTCCACGTGAGAGCGAGTCACTAACTATTTGTGACTTTATTTCATTTTTGCTAACCAGTGTAGCCTTGGACTCTTGATACGGTTTTCTTTTCGTTACTTTACTTTTGTGTGCATTGTCTGCACCTGCGGCCTCATCTGTACTGTTACCTAGTACATCATATCTGTTAGCAAGGGGGATTGTGTTTATCTTTGGGGCAGTCTGTTTTGTTTTATTTCCTCTAACTACCTGGAAGGCAGCTCTAGAATCAGACTGCGGGTGCGAAATGGGGATGTTTTGTTTGTTAAGGTTGGGGCTGTTACGTTGCTCTTTGAGTAAACATATTTCTTGTTTTAGTTCGCTCACTTCTCCTTTGTATGCCTCTAGTGTAAGCTCAAGGAACTGGAATTTCTCACCAGTTAGACACTTAAAGCATTTTTCGTCTGGGAAACCATGCCGGAATATCCATTCCGCATAAAATGTCTCCCCACAACATAGAGTTGTGTATCTCTTTGGTGGCATTATATCTCTGTGGTGAACAAATAAAATAATAAAAACTGGGTAATAAATAATATAAAATAAATAAATAAACACTGGACTGGGTAACTTAGCGTGTTACTGTAGTGAGTAGGTAGGTAGCAGCTGTGGGGTCGGGGTCCTTGGGGAGTTGACCAGGGCGGCTGGAGGAGCTGGTCGGGTATTAAATGGATTAAATGGATGTATTATATTACCAATATACCTGTAAAGAAAGAGAGAGAGAAAGAGAGAGAGAGAGAGAGCGAGCGAGAGAGAGTAGCGTTAAGGGCGGAGGTCTGGAAGAAAGTAAATGGCGTGGAGGAGGGTGTCATACCTCTCTCTCTCTCTCTCTCTCTCTCTCTCTCTCTCTTTACAGGTATATTGGTAATATAATACGTCCATTTAATCTCTCTCACACACACACACTCTCTCTCCCACATGCATACCATACATACATGCATAAACTATATACATACATGCTGTATATACATATTTATTAGGATGGAATTTGTGCTGTACCTAGTATCAGTGCATTACCACAAAGCTCACCGAAATTCCAAAAAAATAGCCTCATTGTTCCCTGATTAAATAGCACTGTATGAATATTCCCATAATCAAAATATGCTATAATGGGGCAATGCCTAGTAAGTTAATTGCTCAATAGGTGGCGTTCTGAGAGTGAGGGTCCGAGTCTAGGGTGTGAGACAGTGAAGCGCAAAGGCGGAGCATCTTCATAGATGGGGCTGCTTCGAGCCGTGAGTGGAGCTCTAAGTGCTTCATATGTCTCACTCCCTAGACTGTAACAAGACCTCACAGGCTTCACCGTGTAGACTACATACATACATATATGCATACACAGATTTTCACGCACTGAATGGGTGCGAATGATTCTCTGTCTCTCACTCTCATTCTCACTCGCCCTCACTTACTCTCATTGTCACTCACTCTCACTCTCTCTCTCTTCTTATCCCAGCATCCTTCTCTCCCTCTCTCCTCCTACTTCCACCCTTCTTTCCCCCCCACCCATCTTTTTACAGCTTGATGGAGGTTTAGGGAGCAAATTTTAAACACACACACACTCCCACAGAAATACACAAACACATATATATATATATATATATATATATATACAACAAAAAATACACACACACACAGCAACCCTCTTCTATTTGCCTCATATCCCTCCCCGAGTACTTCCAAAATCTCGTATTTCACTCCATTAGACCTTGTATACCATTACTGCCATCCTAATACACACACACTCACTTTACCTCTCTCTCTCTCTGCCTCAAACACACACACACACACACACACACACAAACACTCTCGCTCTGTCGTTCCCCTCTCCTCTCTCTCTCTCTCACACACACACACACACACACTATCTCACTCTCACTCTCTCTCTCGTAACCTCCCCTTTCCTTTCTGTTCATAGCTTCCCACCAACCACCCCTACGCTCTCTATCTACCCATCAAAATCAAAATTATATACTTCTAACATAATCATTTACTAGTCTTGGGAATAAACTATATTTTCATTGCTCGAAAATGGCAAAAGCAACGAATACTTAATTGGCTGGTACTAGCTTTTTCTGGACCCCCTTCTCCCTCATGTATAGCATATTTGTTTTGAGATTTTAAGACGTTCGTTCCGTTAGTTTGGCGATTTTGATACCTTTCGCCCCATTTCGTTATCAATTATAAGACCTTTCGTGCCCTTTAGGTGTCGAATGTTTTTCCCGGCGAGTGATAGCGAGCCTGTAATTGTGGAGGAACTGACCTTCGGCCATAATATTTTTCTACCGAAAAATGTACAAATTAATCTAGAATGGGAATCTAATGGGTATTTTTTAAAGTTTGATGGAGGTCTAGGGAGGAACTTAAAGATACATGAATATATAAATAAATATATCCCCCAAAATAACCACTGTCCCCTTCAAGACAATATAATAAGACCCCCTAGCATGTCTGACCAAATAGTGTTCAGCCCATTTTCTTCACATCACTACTCTATTTTTTATGTTACCGGTAGCAATTATTTAGTCTCTCTGTTTTAAGACATTTGTCCCCATTCAGGTGTCGATTTTGTTTCCTGGTGAGCCAGCATATTATTTAAAATTTTATTGATAGCAGGCTAAACTTATACATTTCTCGATAGAAAAATGTCTCTGGCGAAGCCGGATTTCTCCATGCACTGCTGGCTCGCTATCGTTTGCCAGGAAGAAATCGACACCTGGATGGGGATATACGTCTTAAAACAGTAGGCTGAATGGGGCCGCATCGATACAAGCCAGAGAAGGAGAGAAAAAACAGGTGACCCCCTTAACTCCCTATTCCCCCAAACATCTGGTACTTTTACCCTCAGACCTTTTGTGCCATAAGAGTAATTATTATGCTCTCCTCCCTCTCTCTCTCTCCCTCCATCCCTTCCTCCCACTCACTCACTCTCCTTCTCTCTCTCAAATTGCCTGAGGAAGTGGTACAATGTAAGACAATTGACACATTCAAAAGAAGTCTAGACATTCATTTTGAGGAGGTGGAAAAAAAAAAAAAAAAAAAAAACATAGGTTAAGCATCAGCAGTACCGTATATAATATTTCGCATCTTCGATCTTTACTATACATTTCCCAGTAGAAGTTTTTCTCATTCTGCTGGGGGACTTCTTTCTCCAACATTATGTCATGCCGACCAATGGTCGGAGGGAGGGGTGGGTGGGGAGAGAGCCTTCTTCTTTGCTATCCTTGCCTTCCAATTGTAGAAAATTCTATTTTAGCATTAAGTCTGGACTACCTAGTAGGGACCGTAAGGTCTGTGTAGTGTGTGTAGCCTATCTATGTAACTATCTCTCTTATGAATATGTGTTGAGTATGTGTGCCTGTTGTCTATCGTAGTATGTGCTGTTATTATTATTTACATCGTTTTCTATCTAATATGATATACTCAGGATTCATTCCAGTGTGTGAGTGTGTGTGTGTGTGTATGCAGTGGCGGATCCAGCTCAGGCTTAAGGGGGGGGGGGGGGGGGCTGATATACATGAGGGGCGCCATAATTCACACAATATTCTTTATATGTATTGTATTTTGTAAAAATTGGAATGGAAACTTTTATTCCTCATCAAAAGTACAGTAAAAGATCTAATTCACCTAAATGGTTTGACCATAATTGTGCTAGAGTAACTGAACAAAAAGCAATAGCCTACAATGCATAGACAAGATCAAAAACACATGAAGCCTTTAATTACTTTAGAAACATCAGAAATCATGCCAAAACTGTATTAACCCTAACTAAATCAAACTTTCTCCACAAGCAGGCAAATAAACTTCTAAATAATCCAAATGATAACAAAATATTTTGGTCTACTCTTAACTCATTCAAATCCAACTTCACTACTGCTTCATCCATTCCACCATTAAAATCTCCGACTGGCAATCTTGTAAGTGACCCACGAGGTAAAGCTAACCTTCTTGCGAATATTTTCTCCACCAACTCAACCTTAGATGAAATAAATCAAGATGTCCCTGTACTTAATTTTAATTCGCCTGAAATTCCCTCACTTAAGATCCACACCAGACATGTCAAAACTATTTTGCAGAATCTCTCCGTCTGTGTACTCATACCTCATGCTTTCCAGTACCCTGGAAAGAAGCAAACATCCATCCAGTTCCTAAAAAAGGTGCCTCTTCAGATCCATCAAACTACAGACCAATAGCTATAACTTCCACTCTTGGTAAAGTCTTTGAAATTATATTAAATAATCACATAATTAAGCATCTTGAGAATAATAAATTAATCAGTGATAGGCAATATGGTTTTAGACGATGTCGATCAACTGCAGACATTCTTTGCCTTCTTACGCATCAAATCAACCAAGCTGCAGACCAACATGGTGAAACACATACAATAGCACTGGATATATCAAAGGCATTTGATAGAGTCTGGCATCAATCCTTATTGTCGAAGATGTCACACTACGGCCTAGCATCATTAGTTCCACTAATTTCTTCTTATCTTCATAACAGAAAAATGCGTGTAATGGTAGATGGCCTTTATTCTCAATTTCACTCAATAAATGCTGGTGTTTCCCAGGGATCAGTTTTGGCCCCAACTCTGTTCCTCATTCATATCAATGATCTCATATCTACCACTCATAATCCAATACATTCCTATGCAGATGACTCAACACTCCACAGTTCCTTCACATTTACCAATTCTTTCACCCAACCCGATCTTATACATTCAAAAATAAACACTGCAATTTCTCTGAACCAGGACCTTTCTAGAATTAATGAATGGGGACAAAAGAATCTAGTTTCCTTTAATGCACAGAAAACCAAGTACATTCAATTTTCTAACCGACAGAAGCTCACTGACTCCCATATATTTTTTAATTATGTAAATATTCCCACTTCCCCTAGTATTGACATTCTCGGTGTAACATTAACTACTAACTTGAGCTGGACACATTATGTTAGAAGCATTGCTAAGAATGCCTCTAAAAAAACTGGGACTCCTGTACAGAGTTCGAGAATTCTTCACTGACGAGCAGTTGGCCGTAATATATAAAAGTCATGTGCGTTCTCAGATGGATTACTGTTCACCTCTGTGGAGTGGAAGTGGAGTGGTTGCATTGAGGCAGTTGGACAAAATTCAAAATAAAGCTATTAGATTAATCAATAACCCTGTAATCACACAGGACCTTCCTACATTATCCATATGAAGAAACGTTGCATCCCTTGCATTTTTTTACAGATATTTTCACAGCAATTGTTCCGAGGAACTTGCTTCAATTGTGCCGCCTCTCCACATCTTTCCCCGTAGAACTAGGGAAGCTGAGAGCGCCCATGAATTTACACTTTCTCCTCCACAATGCAGAACTTCTGCTTATCAAAATTCATTTATCCCTAGAACTACTACTCTTTGGAATTCACTTCCCTCGAGTTGCTTTCCACAAACTTACAATCTACAAAAGTTTAAATCCAGTTGTTACAAACATTTTATGAATGGAGGATGCCTTTAGGCACATGGACCTTTTTGTTTTATCTGTGTTTTTTCTTTCCTCCGTTCATTGTCTCAAAAAAAAAAAAAAATCAGATACAATGCAGTATATATCAGATGTAAGGGCGCAATTTTGGTCACTAAGGGGGGGGGGGGCCCCCCCCCCCTGGATCCGCCACTGTGTGTATGTGTAAGAGAGAGAAAGATAGATAGAGCGAAAGAGAGAGAGAGAGCAGCACACACAACAAACACATATTCATCCACAGCAAACAAACAAACGGGCGTTCTTCAGTCTTGTTTATTTCACTCCAGGATAGAATACACCTGTGGGTTAAGGGGGAATGGGCCGGTTTTTCTGGACCCCCTTCTCCCTCTGTTTAGCCCCATTTGTTTTTAGATTTCAAGACGTTCGTTCCATTGGTTTGGCGATGTTAAGACCTTTCACCTTATTCCTTTGTCATTCTTAGGACCTTTCGTGCCATTAAAGTGTCGAATTATTCCTGGCGAGCGACAGCGAGCCTGTAATTTTAGGAGGAACCGGCAAAAGGCCGGTAAATTTTTCTACCGAAAAATGTACACATTTATATAAAAGAGAGGTCTAGGGAGTGTTTTTTAAGCTTGATGGAGGTTTAGGGAGGAAATCAAAAGAACATTTAAAAGATAAATAAATAAACAAATAAATACGCCCATCCAGCCTTAAGGCACTTTATATTCCCTCCCCCCTCTCTCTCTATCTATCTATCTATCTATCTATCTATCTATCTATCTATCTATCTATCTATCTATCTATCTATCTATCTCTCTCTCTCTCTCTCTCTCTCTCTCTCTCTCTCTCTCTCTCTCTCTCTCTCTCTCTCTCTCTCTCAGGCAGTACGTTCGAAGACATGCATAGGGAATCAACATTCCTCAACTGAAGAAAATAAAAACAATAATAAAAATTAAAATAAATATATTAATAATCATTAAGTTACAAATTAAGTTAAGGGAAGAGAGGTCGGGTTTTTTTTGCCCCCTTCTTCCTCATGTTTAACCTCATTAGTTTGGCGATGTTAAGACCTTTTGCCCCATTAATTTGTCAATATTAAGACTTCGTGTCACTTGGGTGTCGATTTAAACCTGGCAAGCGATAGCGAGCCTGTATTTTAAGAGAAACCGGCCTTTGGCCGTGACATATTTACATCGGAAAGTGTACGGATTTTTCTTGGAGAAGGGTCGGGGGGAGGGGGAATGGTTGATGGAGGTCTAGGGAGGAAACTTTAAAAAACATAAATGAGCAAATAAATACGCCCATACCCCGTTAAGCAGACATCACCTGTCATAATAGTGTTTATTCATCTAAGCAAGGTAGACTTTAGATACCGAAAATATAATGAAATAAAATATAACAAAATAAAATTAAATAAAAGATGTTGTGACAGACAGACGACACACGTTCACAGCTACATAACAATTGACGGCGGGGTTAATCACATTGGGCTGTTTGTTGGTATCTCTCTCTCTCTCTCTCTCTCTCTCTCTCTCTCTCTCTCTCTCTCTCTCTCTCTCATACACACATACAAACTGAATCTCTCTCTCACTCTATCTTTATCTTTCTCTCTCATACATACATACAATCTCAATCTCTCTCTCACTCACTCACTTACTCTCACTCTCTCTCTCTGCGCATTTCCTGACCCATAAGGTTACACTTCGTCCTATTTTCCGGTAGGGCATTTTAGCCGGAGGGCGTAGAGAGTGGGGAGAGAGCCTTCTACTTTGCTGCCCTATTCTTCTACTATAAACTCTCCGTGTCTAGTAGTATTAAGGTTATAAGAACTATACACTGTTCCAAATAGGTAGGCCAGAAATCGTGAACGCTAACCTCATTAACCCTTTTAGTACCAGCGACGTGTTATATTTTATTTTAGCTGTATTTAGACTTTATTATGCAGCTTAAGAATGCTCTGTGGTATTTAAAAGGGTTGACTGAGATGAAAAAAAAATCTATGTGAATGAGGGAGGCAAAAGGCATAACTGCCTGCAGCGAGTGCCTCCCCCAGCGTTGAAAGAGTGACAGGGCCTCATTATTGCTAGACGTCCATCCTAAGCTGAATATAATCGCTTAATCATTACCAGAATATAATTACAATTATGTCACTGGTACTGGACGGGTTAAATATAAAAGGGTCAGAGGTAATGGGCTGTACATTTCCGCACCTATACCCTAGCTGACCCTTCCCAAATGGTAGAAATATTAGCTCGATTACTCCAGTCATTTGTGAGTTATAGAGGATAATATTAAAGATGTTTGGTCTATTATATTTGGAACATTTTTTTTTTTTTTTTTATATTATTATTATTATTATTTTTTTTTTTTTTCCCCCGTGACACCTGGATGGGGGTAAACGTCTTAAAACAGTAGGCTGAATGGGGCCGAATGGATACAAGCCAAAGAGAGAGGGAGAGAAAGAGAAAAACAGCGAGGTGGGCTCCCTTAACCTAAACATTTTTAAACCCACCCAATTTCATTCCTACGGTACCAATTCAATCAAAAAAAAAATCCGGACAAAAACATTCACAGGGATGCCGTTTTTTTTATTATTATCTTTATTATTTTGTTACAATTATTTACTTATGTAATAATTGTTATTGTCAATCATATTTTTCACTTTGGTTATGGACAAAAATGAATTACAAACCAGATATTTGTTTATATAATTTAGAATTACATTGATTATTTTACGAAAGAACAATTATGTTCCTTCTCCTTTGCAGTTTCTACCGTGTGTGTGTATTTACCTAATTGTACTTACCTAATTGTAATTTTACAGGAGTGAGCCTAAAGCTCGTGATGTCCCGTCTTCCAATCTCATAATTATTATCATATATTACTTTGAATTGGCTTATACTCTTGGCACACACTACCTTTTCTAGGAGTTAATTCCACTTTCCTATGCTTCTACAAGGAAAGGCAAATTTTCTCATATCCTTCTTACAAGGCTTGACCACCAGTTTGAATGTATGGCTTCTCGTTCTTCCTTTTGATGGTATGATGAAGTCTTCCCTGTCAATCCAGTCAATCTTGCTAACACATTTGTACATCGTGATCATATCTCCGCGTTCTCTTCTATCTTGCAATGTAGTAATGCCTATCTTTTCCAGTCGTTCTGCATAGCTGCACCCTCTCAATTCTGGAACTAATCTTGTTGCTGCCCTCTAAACTTTTTCCAGTTTATCTATGTGCTTTTTCAGATGTGGACTCCATACAACTGTTGCATATTCTAATGTGGGTCTTATAAAGGTAACTATTAGTTTTGCAATCATATCTAAATCTACGTATGAAAAAGCAACCCTAACATTGGCTAACAGTCCATAAGCGTTTCTCACTTTCTCGTTTATGTGATCTTCAGGTGATAGTTTGGGATTTATTATTACCCTCAAATCTGTTTCTTTCCTTGAAGGTTTAAGCTCTTCTTCACCCATTTTATATCTTCCATGCGGCCTTCTTTGACTTTCACCCATCTCCATGACATGACACTTCTCTGCATTAAAATCCATTTGCCAAATTTTACTCCACTTGAAAAAACTTGTGACATCCTGCTGCAGAGCCACGCAAAAATCTTGATCTCTTATTTGTCTTAGTTACTTTGTATCATCAGCAAACAGGTTAACATAACTTTCCGAGCTGATGTTACTTGGCATATCATTAATATACAGCAGGAACATGATCGGTGCTAAAACAGCGCCCTGCGGTACCCCACTCTTAACCTCTTTCCAATTTGAAAATTGTCCTCTGACTACTGTTCTCATCTTTCTTCCAACAAGAAAATCCTTCATCCACTTAAGAAGTGATCCTCTAATTCCGCCTTTCATTTCCAGCTTCCATAATAGCCGTTGATGTGGAACACGATCAAAGGCCTTTTTAAAATCTAAATAGATGCAATCCACCCAGCCCTCTCTCTCTTCCACTATTTCATTAACTCTATCATAGAAACTTAATAAATTAGTCACACATGACCTACCTGATCTAAAACCAAATTGCTTACTCGATAATAAACTATTTTTTTTCTAAGCGTTCTACCCATCTCTTGCTAGTCAACTTCTCCAAGGCCTTGCACACTACACTCGTGAGGGACACTGGTCGGTAATTTAGAGGATCATCTCTATTTCCTTTCTTGAACAAGGGGACGATGTTTTCTGTTTTCTATATGGAGGGTAACTTTCCTCCTCTTAACAAGTGTTCAAATATGACTTTGAGTGGGTGGCTTAATTCCTCCGCACATTCCCTCAAAACCCAGCATGAAACTTAATTTGGTCCCATCGCCTTCCTTTGATCTAAATTCATCAGCAACTCTCTAACTTCTTCTTTCTTGCTAACTATATCATCCATTCCAGTTTCCTTTACTCGAGTGTCTTTATCTTCTACGAATCCATTTACTTTAACACAAACTGACTGAAACTTTGCATTTAATACTTCACCTATTGCTTGTTCATGTTCATAAACTTCACCATCCACAACAACTCTCTGTATTTTATCTTTCACGTTTAGTTTCCTTCTAATCACTTCTGTTTATTATATCTTTTTCATAATTTGCTTCCTCTTTTCTTCGTACTTGGGTATACCCATTTCTTGCCTGCTTGTATTTGTGATATGCTTGTTTTGTGTTATGTCTCCTATATCTATTCCATAACAGATCTCGCTTCTCTTTGGCTAGTCTACATCTCTCGTTAAACCATTCTTTGTTTCCCCTTCTCTGATTTCCCTTTTGTTTGGGTATATTTCTCGATACTCCCTCGTTATACACCTCGATAAAATAGTTATATTGCTGTTCTACATCACGTTCCTCTAACTCTTGTTGGCAATTTATTTGCCTAAGAAATTGCCTCAGTTGCTCATAATTACCCCTTTCAAAATTTAGTCTGTCTTGTTTGTGCTCTTCCCTCTCCTTGGTGATGTCATAATTAACAATAAACCGGAAACTCAATAGAGTATGGTCACTTTTACCGAGTGGAGGCATGTACTCCAAACTCACAATTTCATTATCTGTTCTAGTAAAAATTAGATCTAACATCGACGGTATGTCCTCTCCTCGCACTCTGGTTGGTTCATTAACGTGCTGATGCATGACAAATTCCATCATTAAGTTAAGTAATCTACTACTCTAGGTATGATTCTCCCCTCTAGTTTCCATCTTTAGCCAGTCAATATCTTTAGAGTTAAAATCCCCCACTAACAATACTCTATAATGCCTTCTTTCAGAGTGTTGTAGTAACATATCTAAATTTTGTATGGTTTTATTTGTTAGTTCTTCATAATCATCCTTATGCCAAGCACTGGTTAGTGGTGGCATATACACATTAATGATTAGTAAATGTTCTTCGCCTAGCGTAATTTTAATGGTTATTGTTTCGTGTATGTCTATGTCAATTACTTCCTCTTCCCTAGCATGTAGATCCTCCCTTGTCAAAATCATCACACCTCCTCCTGTTTTGCCTGTCCTGTCCCTCCTCCATATATGATATCCATCCACACCTATAACTACATTCCCAATTTTGTCATTCAATTTTGTTTCTGTTAAACATATTATATGTGGTTTCTTAGAATTAACTAAATCCCTTAGTTCTAACAATTTCGATGGCAGTCCATCAATATTTGTATATAGTATATTAAGGAACTCGTTTTTATTTTCTGGCCTAAATCCCCCTGCCACTCCTACCGTTCTTGTTGTTTCACATACCATTTTTTTTATCCGAAGCCCCACTACTTTGAAGAAAAAATATTCCTTTTCCTCTGGTGATCGTTCGTTGTTCTTTATCTTTGCCTCCTCCAATATTTCCTTTAGAACAGTCCTGTCTTCTCTACTTAAATCTCTCCGTAACATTAAATGATTATATTTTTCACTGTCTTTTAACTTCCATGCGTTCCTTAGCACTTCATCTAAAACCTGACTATTCATAAATGTTACTTTTAATGGCCTTACATTTTCCTTGTCATACTTCCCGATCCTTCTAAGTTCAGCAACTTCTTTTTCTACATCATAATCAATCAATTCTCCGAAGAGATCTTTCACAAACTTTTCCTCCTCCGTGTCTCTATTAACTCTTGATTATATTTATTTTTCTTTATTTCCAAATATAATCAAGGATTTGTTTTTGTCTACAGTCTCCCTCAGAAGTCTTTCATTGCTTCTTATCACCGTCTTTATTTAATTTTCTATTATGATTTCATTCTTTGCTCGTTCTACTTCACGTGAATATTCCTCTTCTTTTCTTACAATTTCTGCAAAACTAACTTTCATATGTTCTCGACATTCATTAACTTTTTTGTTCATTTCTACCACCTCCTGTTCTAAGCCCTGTTTTCCATTAAGAATTTGTTCTGCTTCTTTCTGGAGTTGGTCTCGCCGTTCTGCCACCTGTTCCACAACTGAGTCAGATGATATCTGATCGACTCTTTCCTTCTGCTTCGTTATTTTCTCACGCATTGCTTTAATCATGGTTCGAATCTCTGCCATTTCCTGCTGTCTATTTCTATCCTTTTCCTCTAGGGCTTCGTTTCGTTTGTGTACATTTTGAAGTTCCACATTGAGTTTCACTACATTTTCCCTTAAAGATATATTTTCATCCCTTGCCCTTTTACACTCTTCTTCTATCTTCTGAATTGTGTTTGTTATTTCTTCTACCAACTGCTGTCAGATGTACAGTTGGTCAAAGTTCCAGCTGACCCACCCTCACTCTGGGGCTCGCAGAATGATCTGGCAATACTGGTGTAGGAAGGAGGTGTGCCTTACAAATATTGGGATTGGTAGATCCGATTTCGGCTATATCATTGTTAGAACATATACTAAACAAGGGAAAGTAAGCCTATCTCAAATAAAAATGCATACATCGCTATGTATTATTCCAAACATTCACCTAAAGTTCGTAGATTTGCTTAAATATTCAAGTTATTATATCCACTGATTGGCAACGCATATAAAACCTGCTGGCTGCCACAACATACTTTACTCGATTTTATAAGAACACTTATTTCTGTTTTATTGGTGGCTACTTAATGAAGGAGCATTTAGTCTTCACAATGTGAACATTACATAGTCTAATTTGCAGTAATATACAGGACAGACACAGGTAACACATTTATGGCAAGTGGTATCCCTGCACCACTACACCAGTATTGCCAGCTAATTCTGCGAGCCCCAGAGCGAGGGTGGGTCAGCTGGAACTTTGACCAACTGTACCAATGGACTCATCACTAACCTGTTTATTGACTTGTTCGGAACTGTCGTGGGATTGGGACGCTTCAAATGAACTCGCCATTTTGGCTGCACTTGCCGGCTTTTGTGATCGCCTGGTAGAGCGCCTTAACACATTTTTACTTTCCATATAGTAGCTTGCCAAGAGTATTCACTAAAAAATGGTGATAATACTTCACATGATATTATGATTGTTATACAAACAATGGTTAGAGCAAACAATTTACGGGACACCACCCATACTCCCTGTAAACCAAAAAAGATCGGAGCTCCTTCTCTGTGCTGTTGCCTTCACGCTGTCTCAACTGTGTGTGTGTGCTTATCTATGTATCTATCTATATATCTATCTATCTATCTATCTATATATATATATATATATATATATATATATATATATATATATATATATATATATATATATATTTACTTTTATATAGAGGTGTTTTGCTTATCAAGGAGGCAGACAAAGATATTACATTATAAGGTTACAAGTGTAATGTTGGTACTTGTCTTATATCTTGCCCAAAACTCTTAAACTTTCGGGAATAACGTTAACTTTCAGCGTATCAGTTTCGTCAAGCCAAAGGTCAGATTATTTGTAATCTTATTCAAAGTTCAAGGATACAGGCTGAAGGGTTTACTTATTTGTGGATTTATTTAGCAATTAATACATTTAGTATTCATTATTATTAAACAAAAGTCGGAAAAGTGTGGATTGGGCATGAGTATAATATATAATTATAGTGTGTTTCCTCCCTAGACCTCTATCAAACTTTAAACAAAAAACATCACCAAGATCCCCCTTCCAGATAAATTTGTAAATGTTTTCGGTAGAAAAATGTCCCGGCCGTAGGGCAGTTCCTCCACAGTTACAGGATCGCTATCGTCCGCCAGGACAAAAATCGACACCTAAATGGCAAAAAAGGTCGAAATGGGGCGAAAGGTGTTAAAATCGCCCAACTAATGAGAGGAAAGTCTTATAGGCTAATCTCAAAACAAATGGGGTTTAACGCGAGGGAGAAAGGGGAACAGCAAAACGACCCATTTCCCCTAAATTCCACACTATAGTCTGTTTATTTCCAGCCGGCGGTAAATTGTCATGGCCTCGTCTCTATCCCCTTGATTCTCTTTAGCTTAGGAAGGACGTCTACCCATGAAAAAGGCTAAACAGACTCTCTCAATATTCATCCTTTGAGCTACCATACATCGGTCCTCATCTTCATAAAATCGTCTAAATGTAGCTGAAATCAAGTACAAATAGACGTTGCTGGTACCCAAAAGGTTAACCCAGGCTACTTATGTGATCGTGAATAAGTCAGTACTGTAGCTTAAGGGGAGGCAGTTGGGTTTTCGAGTCCTCCTCCTCCCTCATGTTTAGCCCTAATAGTAAGGAGATTTCAAGACATTCGCCCCATTAGTTTGGCGATTTTCAGACATTTTACCCCATTTCTTTGCCAATATTAAGACCTTTCGTGCCATTTAGGTGTCGATTGTTTTCCTGACGAGCGATAGCGAGCCTGTATTTGAAGAGGAATGGGCCCGGATTTTTGTTTTACCCCCCACACCCCCAGAACCGTGGCCGTGGCTTATTGCGGCTTGTATCTAATTTGCAGGGAGTGTTCTCCCCCCCCCCCCCCCCCACTCCCCTGACTTCTTACCCCTGCCACCCCCGACCCACACACATAAACACACACCTGTTCGACCAAATAGTTTGGCGATATTAGGCATTTATGAGATGTTTCACCCCATTGTTTTTTTTGTTTTTTTTTTTTTTTAAAGAGACAATGAACGGAGGAAGGAAAAACACAGATAAAACAAAAAGGTCCATGTGCCTAAAGGCATCCTCCATTCATAAAATGTTTGTAACAACTGGATTTAAACATTTGTAGATTGTAAGTTTGTGGAAAGCAATTCGAGGGAAGTGAATTCCAAAGAGTAGTAGCTCTGGGGATAAATTAATTCTGATAAGCAGAAGTTCTGCATTGTGGAGGAGAAAGTATAAATTCATGGGCGCTCTCAGCTGCCCTAGTTCTACGGGGAAAGATGTGGAGAGGCGGCACAATTGAAGCAAGTTCCTCGGAACAATTGCTGTGAAAATATCTGTAGAATAATGCAAGGGATGCAACGTTTCTTCGTATGGATAATGTAGGAAGGTCCTGTGTGATTGCAGGGTTATTGATTAATCTAATAGCTTTATTTTGAATTTTGTCCAACTGCCTCAATGCAACCACTCCACTTCCACCCCACAGAGGTGAACAGTAATCCATCTGAGAACGCACATGACTTTTATATATTACGGCCAACTGCTCGTCAGTGAAGAATTCTCGAACTCTGTACAGGAGTCCCAGTTTTTCAGAGGCATTCTTAGCAATGCTTCTAACATAATGTGTCCAGCTCAAGTTAGTAGTTAATGTTACACCGAGAATGTCAATACTAGGGGAAGTGGGAATATTTACATCATTAAAAAATATATGGGAGTCAGTGAGATTCTGTCGGTTAGAAAATTGAATGTACTTGGTTTTCTGTGCATTAAAGGAAACTAGATTCTTTTGTCCCCATCCATTAATTCTAGAAAGGTCCTGGTTCAGAGAAATTGCAGTGTTTATTTTTGAATTTATAAGATCGGGTTGGGTGAAAGAATTGGTAAATGTGAAGGAACTGTGGAGTGTTGAGTCATCTGCGTAGGAATGTATTGGAATATGAGTGGTAGATATGAGATCATTGATATGAATGAGGAACAGAATTGGGGCCAAAACTGATCGCTGGGGAACACCAGCATTTATTGAGTGAAATTGAGAATAAAGGCCATCTACCATTACACGTATTTTTCTGTTATGAAGGTAAGAAGAAATTAGTGGAACTAATGATGCAAGGCCGTAGTGTGACATCTTCGACAATAAGGATTGATGCCAGACTCTATCAAATGCCTTTGATATATCCAGTGCTATTGTATGTGTTTCACCATGTTGGTCTGTAGCTTGGTTGATTTGATGCGTAAGAAGGCAAAGAATGTCTGCAGTTGATCGACATCTCTAAAACCATATTGCCTATCACTGATTAATTTATTATTCTCAAGATGCTTAATTATGTGATTATTTAATATAATTTCAAAGACTTTACCAAGAGTGGAAGTTATAGCTATTGGTCTGTAGTTTGATGGATCTGAAGAGGCACCTTTTTTAGGAACTGGATGGATGTTTGCTTCTTTCCAGGGTACTGGGAAGCATGAGGTATGAGTACACAGACGGAATTTTTTTGCCAATACAGGAGCGAGCACCAAGGAGCAATTCTTAAGTACTATTGGAGGAATTTCATCTGGACCAGGAGCCTTATCTACTGAGAGATTCTGCAAAATAGTTTTGACATGCCTGGTGTGGATCTTAAGTGAGGGAATTTCAGGCGAATTAAAATTAAGTATAGGGACATCTTGATTTATTTCATCTAAGGTTGAGTTGGTGGAGAAAATATCCGCAAGAAGGTTAGCTTTACCTCGTGGGTCACTTACAAGATTGCCAGTCGGAGATTTTAATGGTGGAATGGATGAAGCAGTAGTGAAGTTGGATTTGAATGAGTTAAGAGTAGACCAAATTATTTTGTTATCATTTGGATGATTTAGAAGTTTATTTGTCTGTTTGTGGAGAAAGTTTGATTTAGTTAGGTTTAATACAGTTTTGGCATGATTTCTGATGTTTCTAAAGTAATTAAAGGCTTCATGTGTTTTTTATCTTGTGTATGCATTGTAGGCTATTGCTTTTTGTTCAGTTACTCTAGCACAATTATGGTCAAACCATTTAGGTGAATTAGATCTTTTTACTGTACTTTTGATGAGGAATAAAAGTTTCCATTCCAATTTTTACAAAATCTTGTATGTGGCTCAAGGTGGAGTGTGCATCATTAGAAAAGAAAGAGATCCAGGGAATATCAATACAGAAACCTTGAAGACCCTCCCAGTCTGCCCTATCGTAATGCCATTTAGTCACCAAAACAGGTTCAGAGTGGGAAGGTGTGGTAGGTGATAGACAGGTGGCCTGTATCAGACAGTGATCAGAAGATCCAAGCGGGGACCTCACTGTAACATCATAATTTTCTGAATTGGTTGTTAAAAATAAGTCCAGTAGGTGGGAATTATGATTAGGATTATCTGGTACACGGGTGGGTTGGTTGACTAGTTGAGTGAGATTAAATGAGTCTGCAAATAGCTCACATTCAAGACCAGCATCATCAGTCCTGGCTGAATTAGTGAGCCATTCAACATTATGGACATTAAAATCACCCAACACAGTGATTTCAGAAGAAGCATTTAAGTTAAGGACACTGAGTTGTGAGGACAGAGAATCAAAAAGACTTTGCTCTGGAGGAGTATATATTTGGGGAACGGTAGATGCAACATATGTATTTAAATTTACCAGCAGAAATTAATTTGTATATAGAATAATCAAAATAGGGACAATTGAAACTAGTAACCTCCTCCAGGGCAATTTCAAATTTTGCGAAGCAACATACACCTCCTTTAGGTCTGAAATTTTGGAGCAGTTGATAACCTGGAAAATTAAATCTAGACATGTCAGATGTGGATGTTACTTGAGTCTCTGTCAAAAAAAGGAGAGTAGGGGATTCTGCTTGAAGAAATTGGTGTACAGAATTGATGTTAGAGTGAAGTCCCTTTATATTACTAAAGAAAAAGCTGCACCGACGAGCAGCTTTGGGACGTTGCAATGCTCTTGACACAGTCGCATGATGACGACCGGGAGTGCCCTGTGTCAATGACCCAACCCTGCCGGGGGTGGATATCCGAGGGACCACCAGGTTTGCTCTTAACAATTGTACTGCCATATTTATTAGGTTTGGCGATTATAAGACGTTTTGCCCCATTTAGGTGTCAATATTTGTTTCCTAGCGAGCGATAGGGAGCCTGCAATTTAGGGGAAACAGGCCTTTGGCCGGAACATTTTTCTAACGAAAAATTAAAAAAATATATATTGGTGGGGATATAAGGAGGCGTTTTATAACCCACAAACACATATGCACACACACACACACACACACACACACACACACACTCTATCTCTCTCTCAACCCGCAAAACGTTGGATCAGCCAGTGTTTAATTAGCATACAGTCAAATTAGCATTTTATTGCCGGCCCACCACCAATAAAGGGGTAAGGCCCTGAAATTGCTAACACTTCTCATTACCCACAATTTGAAAAAAACAAAAAATGCGAACGGGTAGAAAGAAACAAGTAAAAAGAAAACACCAGGAATAAAAAATAAAAAAATAAAACAAAAGTAGGGACTCCTTAAGGGGGTAGTGCTTGGCTCTTGGTCTATATATTTATGTATTAATCTATTTTTTAGTTTCCTCGCTAGACCTCCATCAAGCTTAGAAGAAAAAAAAACTAAACCCCCTTTCAAGATAAATTTGTAAATTTTTCGGTAGACAAATTTGGCCGGGTTCCTTCTAAAATTTGAAGCTCGCTATCGCTCGCCAAGAAAATATTGAAACCTAAAGGGCACGAAAGGTCTTAATATTGATAACAAAATGAGGTGAAAGGTCTCAAAATCAAAATCAAAGAAAAGAAAAGAAAGAAAAAGAAAACATGAGAGAGAAAAAAGTTGGGATTCCTTAAGCTATTCCGCGGGAGCAATCTAAATACTTGCTCCATTCTTAGTTCGGTAAAAGAGGATGGGGAACGTGTGTTTGTGTGAGAGAGAGAGAGAGTGTAAGAGTGAGTGAGAGTGAGAGAGAGTACAAAGGAGTACAAAGGAGAGAGAGAGAGGGGGGGGGAGAGGCTGTAAATGGGTCAGTAATGGTAGAATAGGGAGACATAGAGCTGGGTAAGGGGGGAGATGGAAGATACTCATTAACCCTCTCCGACATATGATGCTATTTTGAGCCTATTGGGGATACTTTAAAGCCTTTGTTACCATCAGGGGTATTTATAAACCTTTAGTTTAGTTACTTCAACCTCTGCAGTTGTCTTTGAGTTAGCTGTGGGCAGAAAACTAATTTTGGAGAGGTAATTATAAGAGTGAGAGAACTCTATTTTTTATTGCTAATCTGGCAACCTCTGCGTCATAAATGCGTGAAAGGGTTAAGTGGTAATGGTAACAGTTACAGGGAGTTATAAGGAATGGTTAGTATCTGGAAGGGTTTGATATTGATTTATATAATTTACTTAGCCAATTGTTTACATTGCATACATATAATCAATACTACAACTAGAGGTCCTGATGTGGCGGCGTCTACGCCGTGGGGCCCCCTCCCGAGGCTGCCAACCGCGGATGGCTGCCGACCCTAAACGGCCGAAGACAAAATCAACGACCAGTGGAGGAAAACCGGATGCCGGCCGCGGGGAGCAGTTTCGGGAGCCAAACCGTCACAACCATCCCCTGCCCCCTCCCTGGGGGCACGGGTCCTTGGAGCGGCTTCGGTCGCGCCGGGAATTTCCACACCTCTCACACCACACACACACATCACACAGTTTTTCCTACACCGAGAAATGACTCTCCGGCTGTCATTTCTCGAAGACTTCTTCTAGCCGGAGACATTGAGAGCAACCCAGGACCCACGTTCACATACATATGTCCAACTTGCTCAAAACCCATCACTTCGAGTCGCCATACTAAGGGTTCAGTTCTCTGCAATTCATGCAGGAACTGGACCCACTTCACCTGCACAACACTTACCTCCAAGAAACACTACACAAACACCTGGACCTGTTCCTCATGCCCCTCCCTCTCCCAGTCAAATCCCTCACCTAAAACCCATCCACCTCTCCTCCCCAACCCACCTAACCTTCCCATATCATCCACTCCCCCCCCTAAAACCCGTCCACCTCTCCTCCCTAACCCAATCTAACCTTCCCATACCATCCACATCCTCAACTCAACACACCACACCCCATCCTAATCCATTCCAACCCCCATCTCCTGCTCCCCAATCCCCACCCCCACCTCACCCATCCCAACCCCCAGCCCTCCCTCACCCCCACCCCCACCCCCCCCCACCCCCACCCCATCCTCGTGCAGCAGCACCCAACATACATCGTGCACATAACATTAACATTCTTCAACTGAACATAGATGGCATCAACACAAAGAAACACGAACTCTCACACTTCATCAAACAACACAACATACACATTGCCATCTTACAAGAAACAAAACTCCGCACAACACAAAAAACACCCACATTTCATAATTTCACCACCATCAGACAAGACCGGGCTGTCGGCGGGGGCGGTGGACTCATCACCCTGGTACACAAAGAAATATCATACATAGTAACCAGTGTACAAACCAAATCACTCCTCCCCCCAAATGATAACACAACAGAAATACAGTCAATTAAAATACGCACTGGCAACAACTCCAACATAACCATCATAAACACATACATCTCTCCCCAAACATCCCCTACAGTATCAAATGAATACAGACCACACTTACAACACATCACAAACACCCCACACCCCACACATCATCCTGGGTGGTGACTTCAACGCCAAGACGTCGGCCTGGTTTGTCGACAACCCCGACACAGACAGAGGGCTGGTACTACAAAACCAAACCGATAACCTCATCATCCTTAACGACATCCATCAACATACCCATATTCCTCACCAAGCCCTCTATAACCCATCATCTCCAGACATCACCTTTTGCTCCCCAGAACTCGCCCCCACAACATCCTGGAGGGTGGTCAGAACCTTAGGCTCTGACCACCTCCCGATCATTATCACCACCAAAACCAGACTCACCCCAGCTAGCCACAAACACACATACACCAATTATAACTGGGAAGCATTCACAAATGAGACAGAACAACACTTCACAACTCTAAACAGTACACCCATCACTAACATCAACAATGCTGTACACATACTCAATAAAACTATCCAAAACGCTGACAAGAAACACATTCCAAGAGGTAACAGAAAAAGACACAACCCCAACTTCACACCAGAAATTCAAAACATCATCAGACAACGCGACATACTGAAACACTCCCCAGCACCCCACACACAAGACATCACACAACAAATTCAAGCACTCAACACCCAAACTAACAACAAAATACAAGAACAACAAAAACTAAATTGGAATAACTTCCTACAAACACTTGATCACAAAACAAACCCCAAAAAACTATACAAAACACTAAACAGCATCACACTTTCCAACAGCAACACAACACAATCACATGCTGCAATCACAACAACTTCTCCTTCATGTAAACAACAAGCAAACACTCTCATCAATCACTTTTCACATGTCAGCCACCTAAAACCTCACAAAGACGACCGACGTGTCATCCGACGTAAGAGACAATTCCCCACAGACCCTGACTATACACCCTTCACCAATCACCAGACAAAGCATATCATCAACAATCTCAAGCACTCACCCGCCTGTGGCCTAGACAACATAAGCAACATACACCTCAGACACCTGGGACCACAAGGCATACAAGCACTCACTAACATATCAAACTACAGCTATTCACACAACACAATACCAGACATTTGGAAGCATGGTATCATCATCACATTCCCCAAACCCAACAAAGACCCCACGCTACCCTCCTCGCACCGCCCCATCACACTCCTTTGCTCCCCCTCCAAAGTCATGGAACGCCTAGTATTACAACTAATTACACCTGACCTACCGCTAGCTCCAACACAACATGGCTTTAGGCCACTGCACTCCACAAACACTCTTCTCACAGACCTTACACAAAGAGCTTTCGACGGCATCAATTCAGCTAGACCACCACACAGATCACTATTAGCCACACTCGACATTAGTAAAGCCTTCGATGCCATCCCCCGCCACAACCTAACAAACAAAATCTACAACACAAACATGCACAACAACACAAAAACGGTGGCTGGCCAACTTCCTACTGTGCACACGTATCTGCCTCTAAAATCAGAAACTTGTGACGTGAACCACTCCGTTAGATCCGCATGGCTTGTCCTAAAGTGACTCTCTATGATAGCCAGGGCAGTGGATGTGGCTACAGTTTGATGTATTATTGTGGCTCTATTTCATATGCAGCTCGTCTCATTCGCATTCCAGAAAGGCTCTTTGTTTTCGCCCATGTCAAAGCTTTATATATTTAATTGCAAAGTATATGTTTTATCATTAAGTAGTAATGATAGGAATTGAGAGAGAGAGAGAGAGAGAGAGAGAGTAGAACAGAGTGAGAGGAGGCGCGCATTGTTTTGCTATACTCGATGACGTTATAGATGGCTGGCCTCGTGGGGATTCGTTGAGGGATTTTTTTACCATGCTTTGTGACGTCATGTTTTGCTGGCTTCTTTAGTATTGGCTGGAGGACTTGTTACCACTTTTTTCCCACGTGGCTCGAGCTAGTGCTAGTATATATACAGTTCCCTCGCCACTCTCTCCCTCAGATCTGGTTTCTAGAACGCATCCCTCTTATCCCTTTGATACCTGTCACCCTCGCTGCACCTGAGAACCTTTTCCTCTGCCTATCTCTCTCATTTTCCATACCTTTCACCACCTTTTATTAATATTATATCCCCTCTGGTTAACTCTGCATAATCAGCTTCATGCTGGCCAGTTGTATTGTGCGTTAAGGTCTGATATAACCCATGTATGTTAGTTGTTAAGATAAGCTGATCACGAAGCATTGGTTAGCATTCATATTGTTCAGTACCGCTTCCTATAATTATTAGTGTTCTGCTGGATTAGATAATGCTAGACTAGGAGTCTGATATTATAAGGTATTGTTTCCGATGGGTGCTGGGGTGCTGGCTTTAGTTAAAAGCTGCACGACATACCTGAGAACTGGAGTTGATTGGGTAAATTCTAGTCTGTGTGCCATTGAGAATAGAGCATGCACGAATGAGGGCTTTTTGCCTATACCATTCTAAGCTCGTTGTTTGTCTTTGAGGTACGCCAGGAGAACGCTTAATACTTCGGTATTAAGGTTTCTCAAGAGAGCAACCCTTCCCTATAACGTAATATTTGACGCACAGACTTGAGATTTGCACTAGGCTATGCGGGATGCCATGCACACCAGTATCTCGTATCATTGACTCTAGCTAGGCTTTATCAGTCATAGTAGACATTAAGTATATTAAACCAATTACTCTTTTTATGCATACCCGTTTATGATTACACAAGCATTTCGCAGCCTAGTTTGATGTATTGAGACACAAACGACTTAGGCTCTTTATGTTGATAGGAATACTGCATTGTCGTGGCGATTATTATTATTGTTGTGGCGTTTAGGATATTCTTGGCTCCGACTGCATTATATCTCCTGCCTTTTTGTGTGCATAGCCTGCACAAGCATTGTTCCGCTGTCTGCCTTTTTAGGTTCCATTTCCGATTCGAGCATCTTGCTAGCATCTAACATTTAAAGAAGAATCCTTGTTGGTGTTGAAGGACTTTAGTGCACTTTCTTTCATGCAGGAGTGCCTGACATTTATTGATTAAAGTAACGTATGCTGTAACTTCTCTTACCACCTTACTTTGTATACCATAACCAAGCACCTTCGGTTATAGGTAGTAATAGGCTGTTTTCACATAACATTAAGCCTAGAGTAGACACACATTTATTGAGAGTTTAATAACCTATTATTGCATATAGAACTCTGGAGAGTATTTGTGTTCTTTGTTCACTGGGAATATACATCAGAGGTTGATCTAGCGCTTTCCGTTGTAGCATTTATGCCATTACTAGTCCAATGAATAAGAACCCTGATATATTTAAACCTCAGTCGTAACAAATGGCGACCTTACCTAGGATTTGGTGAACCTACATTTATTAGCAGGGAACATTTGTTGTTTTGGGGAATATTTTTGCGGGGATCAGCAAGAATATTTTTTTTTTGCAACATAGTATAGCCCTTGAGTATTTCCGAGAATTTTTGTGTGTATATTGAGGTATAAGAGTTTGGGGTACTTCTTTTCTGAATATTGGGTTGGGAATTTGTGTGAGCATCATGTCTTATACCGGATCAGAGGAGAATGGAGACACAGTACGTAATGTCGAAACTGAGGAACAGCAGTATGATGAAAGGGTTAATCAGGTGAACTGTGAGGAGGATGCTAGGATATTTTTGCAATGGCCTGTTACTGCCGAGCGGTTGGAGGGTATGAATCGGTACGGTCTTCAATGCCTGGCCACAGCTATCGGTCATGCGGGTACTAGCAGCATGACCAGGGATAACTTGATAACGTGTGTACTGGGCAGGGTGACTGGTGAGCGAGATGGGTTGAGTGCTCAGAGCCCTTCGGTCATGCTTCCCCTACACTCGACTCCCAGCCATCCCAGTAGTTTGCCGACCCCAAGTACGCTTCCACAGTTGGGTGGTGACTGGCAGGGTGGGTTGCCCCTGGGGGGACCACCGGTAATTTCAAACATTGTAGCACCTTCACCTCCTCCAGGGTTAACCCCAGAATTATTGTATCAGCTTGAATTAGCTAAGATCGAAGAGAGAAAGGCTATCAGGGTATGTGAGCTTCAGCATCAGCATCAGCAGCAAATAAAATTAGCCAAGATAGATGAGAGAGCCAAGATAGAAGAGAGAAAAAGTCACCAGCACATAGAGCTAGCAAAAATCGAAGCTGATTTAGAGTTGACTAGGTACTGTGCTGACATGGACGTAGAGAAGTCGCGAGTAGAGACAACGGGACAGCGACTTGGGGCTGGTAACCGTGCTTATGATCAATCTCTCTCGCACTTATTGAAACTGGTTCCGGTGTTTGATGAGAGTGGTGTAACAGAATTTTTCGCACGCTTTGAGAAGAAGTGCCAGGAACACCAGTGGCCAGAGAATAAATGGGCAGCTCTTGTATCCTCTAGATTAATAGGCAAGGGTCTTAAAGCCTACGATGCGTTACCTTTGGAGTCATGTATTGTGTATGAGGATCTCAAGGAGGCTGTCCTGAGGGCTTACGAACTGCAACCAGAAACGTACCGTTTGAAGTTCCGGGATGTAACTAAGGGAAGAGATAGCACCTTTTTGGAACACGGCCCGGGACTTGTCCGATGCTATGGGGAACTGGCTCCGATCTGAGAAGGTAACAACGTTTGATGGAGTTAAGCAGTTGATGATGTTGGAGCAGTTCTTTAAGAGCACGGGCGGTGATCTAACTTTGAACTTAAAGGAGAAAAACCCAAGAACTCTAGTAGAAGCAGCAGAAATGGCTGATTCTACGGCTATCGTTGATTCGGGGTTGCGGGTCCTCACAGAAGTACGATGCAAGTGCCTAAGGGACCGTTATCCTCCCCCTCCCCGTAGCAATGACACATTTAAACAAAAGAGCAATGAAAACTAAAACTGAATCCAAACCTAACACCACGCCGTATAAGAAAAGTCAGGGGCCTTTTACATCACATTATAAGCCGAAACCAAAATTTATGTGTTTTAGGTGCCACAAGGAGGGTCATAAACAAATGAGTGCCCTAGTCGACCTCCTCCGGCATCCGTGTCATTTGCTCACGGCATTGGAGGGTTCAAGAGGACATCGGAGTTTGTTAGAGGCAATTCTTCCGAGGTAAATACACTGCCAGTGCAGAAGGATCCGGAAGGCTTATTCCCTGTCCGTGAGGCCTTTAGTGACCACAGGGGACTCGGTTGTGTGGAGTGGGGGGGTAGAAGACATGAGGTGAGAATTTTGCGTGACACTGGGGCATCGCAAACATTGTTGAGGAATTTCACTGGTAAACCTGTAAATACGGCACGGGTGGTTGTGGTTCAGGGGGTTAATACAACAAGGTCATACCCGCTTGTAAGAATGAAGATGGAAGTTGATGGTGTGGCTCGTGACCTGTATGTAGGAATTGTGGAGAAGTTACCTGTTGGGGGCGTCGACCTCCTTCTCGGCAACGGCTTTGCGGGGCCTACTTCTGGGGCTCCACCCTTAGTCGTTGCCGAGAAGCCGGCCGACGTGAGTAGGGAGGAGCAGGAGTGGGTTGAGAAGTGTCAGGTGCAACCTATGGCGTGTGTTGTCACCAGATCTCTTGCATCCAGGGAGTCACATTCTGGTCAACAGTCTTTAGACAAGCGGAGGAAAGGTACTGAGAAGGTGTTGAAAGTTGATGCGGTTGAGAGTTTAGTATCAACGGACATTCTCGGGGACTCATTATTAGGACCAATATTCGAGTCTGGAGAAGACCCATTAACTGTTAGTAAGAAGGCAGAGGATGGGCTTAAAAAGACGAAGAGACAGCAACGATACACAGAGAGAGAGCAACTGGAGGCTAAATTCAGTGTAGGAGGGGGGCATGAGTTGTTTCGCAAACACTTAGATAAGCTTGCTCCTTCGGACATTCGTAAATTGCAATTAGAAGACCCGGAGGTTCTTTAATGTGGTACCGGTGCTGTCGAGTTGGAGGAGGACAGTGATGCACAGTCGGGATATTTTTTTTTCATGGATGGCATACTGTACCGGCGATTCCAAGTTCCTCAGAGGATTTGGGAGGGGGGGTCAGGAGAGGTAGACCAGCTGGTCGTGCCAAGGGTTTGCAGGGAAAGCCTACTTAGGTTGGCCCATGATGTACCACTGGCGGGTCATCTGGGTGTCCGTAAGACGGTTGCAGCCTTGGGGAAATTATTTTGGTGGCCTGGTCTGAGAGCACAAGTTGTGTCATGGGTGGCAATGTGTGATGTGTGTCAGAAGGTTGGCAAACCAAATCAGAGCATTCCTAAGGCGCCGTTACACCCCATTCCTGTCAGTGGGCCTCCCTTTCGTAAGGTTAGAGTGGATATGGTTGGCCCCCTTCCCTCTACAAGTGCCGGAAACAAGTTTCTCCTGACCATCATGGATGTAGCAACAAGGTACCCTGATGCGTACCCTATGAGAAATGGGTCAGCGAAGACGGTGGTCCGAAACTTGCTAGTGTATTTTTCCCGGTATGGTTACCCGCAGGAGATTCAGTCAGACCAAGGATCCAACTTCACTTCTAAACTCTTTGTTCAAACTATGCAGCAGCATGGGATTGATATGGTTGTGTCATCTGCGTATCATCCGGAGAGCCAGGGTGTGTTAGAGCGATGGCACTCAACCTTAAAATCTATGCTTCGTTGTTATTGCTTTGAGAATGGGAAAGATTGGGATCTTGGCCTGCCATATGTTTTGTTTGCTGCACGGGAGGTACCTGGGGAAAGTTTGGGATTCAGCCCTAATGATCTCGTCTTTGGACACCGTGTCAGAGGGCCTCTCCATATGGTTAAAGAAATATGGGAGAGCGCAGAAAAACCTTGTTCTATGCTCAAGTATGTCCTCGACAGTCGAGAACGGATGTTGCGCAGTCTGGAGTTGGCTGGCCGTAATTTGACTAGCTCTCAGGCCCTCATGAAGGACAGGTACGACCTCAAGGTTAAACTCAGGGAGTTTCACGTGGGTCAGGAGGTGTTGATTCTACTGCCCCTTGTAGGTCACCCCTTATCCGCGAAGTACACTGGTCCTTATAGGGTGGTTGAGAAGCTATCGGACCTGGATTACTTGGTAGCCACTCCAGACAGACGTAAGCGCAATCAGTTATGTCACGTTAATCTTATGAAGGAGTATGTGAGGCACCCCCCTGAGCCTCTCACTGTGCCTGTGATGACGTTTAGCAGTCAAGGTGGAGAAGGAGAACGGGACAGTCAAGCTCAGGTGGAGGATAACTGGGATCATCATGTCTCTGCGAACCAGTGGGCGGGGAAAACGAACCAGGCGGCTCAGGAAGCGTTGCAACACTTACCTGAGCATCAGCAAGTGGCTGTGGAGCGCCTGTTCGGTTCATACCCCTCTGTTTTCGCGGAGCACCCAGGCCTCACTACCCTAGAGGTGCACGATGTGGACGTAGGAGACCACCCCCTTTCAAGTCAGTTCCCTATAGGGTGCCCCCTATTAAACTGCCGGCCCTCCGGGCGGAGTTGGAGTATATGTTAACAAGGGGGCTGATTGAGAAGGGGGTGGTGAAGTGGACATCTCCCGTCACGCTGCAACCAAAACCGGATGGTAAGGTGCGATTCTGCGTAGACTACAGACGGTTAAACGGTTTGACGCCCACCAACCCATACCCTCTTCCTCGGGTCGACGACTGTGTGGACAAGATAGGCAATGCAAAGTACCTAACCAAGGTGGACTTGGTTAAGGGATACTGGCAGGTGCCCTTGTGCGAACGAGCGAAAGAGGTATGTGGTTTTGTGGTGGATGGTGCTACCTATCGCTGTAACGTGATGCCTTATGGCCTAAAGAACGCACCCGCTACCTTTCAGAGTTTGATGAATTATATAACGGCAGACATTCCTAATTGCACAGTATACCTCGACGATGTTATTATCTATGACAACAGCTTTAAGAGTCATTGTGAGCACGTAGAACTCCTGTTCGAGAGGCTTAGTGAGGCTGGCTTGGTGGTCAACCTGGCAAAGTGTGATTTCGTGCGGGCATCCGTGCAGTATCTTGGGTTCATGGTGGGGTTGGGTCAGGTGTGCCCCCCACAGAACAAGATAGCTGCGATTGATCACTTTCCCCGGCCGGCCACCAAGAAGCAGATCATGAGGTTCTTAGGTATGATCGGATACTACAGACGCTTCATTAAGGGGTACTCTACCGTGCTAGCACCTCTGACAGATCTTCTAGCGAAGGATAAGAAATTCAAATGGGCGCCTGAGTGTGAAAAGGCGTTTAGCGTAGTAAAACACCTGTTGTGCACTCACCCGATCCTCAGGGCACCTGACTTTAGCCTACCTTTCCAACTAGCAACGGATGCTAGTGGTGTGGGGGCTGGTGCCGTCCTTATGCAAAAGGACGATGATGGGCTGGAACATCCTGTTAGTTTCTACTCGAAGAAGTTCAATTCAGCCCAAAAAAACTACTCTGTTGTCGAGAAAGAGCTGCTGGTAATTGTACTTGCACTGAGGCATTTCGAGGTCTATGTTCCAGCCTATGGTCCAGTCGTTGTAATTTACACAGATCATCACCCTCTCAAGTTTTTGAACCAGTTTCACAATCGGAATATGAGGCTGACCAGGTGGTCGCTAATGTTACAGGAATATAACCTGGACATACGCCATATTGCCGGTTGTGACAACGTGATTGCATATTGTCTTTCGAGGGTAGATGATCCTGGGTAGATTGACATACGGGTAGCCTCCTGCTTTAGTTTGAATAGTATTTTGCGCTTGGTGGTTGTTGGCTCGCGGTTGTAGCCCAGCGTATTGGGTCGTAAAGCAGGAGTTGAGCGTTTGGTATAGAAGAAAAAACTAGGCTTGCCCCTATAACGCAGCCGAAATAAACAAATTAAAAACAAAAAAATCAAATAAAAACTCTTTCTTTGATAGTTGAATTTTTTCAGTATGTTATAGCAGTAGTTCTGAGTTGCACTCCTCTCAGAATGCTGGGCTAGAGAAGCTCGCTCTTGAGGAGCATAACTACATATGATTTGACCTATTGTGTTGGGGAGGGTTATAATTTTGTAAAATGTTTTGTTGAGAACTGTGCCAGATATTTTACTGCCGCTGGGTGATGGGACGTAGAGATATAGCATGGGTTCTAACCATCAGATTTTTTTGAGCGTTGGGCCTCTGAGAAAAATCTTGAGGGGGGGGGGGTGACGTTTACCACTCCGTTAGAACCGCATGGCTTGCCCTACAGTGACTCGCTAGGATCGCCAGGGCAGTGGCGATACAGTTGATGTATTATTCTATCTATCTATCTATTGCCTGACGCCGTGATCCCCGAAGGGGTGGCCACGAACGAGCCGCCCCCATGCACCTCTGTCCCCAGTCAGTCGACGCCCTTCCCCCCAACCAGCACCGCCTTCGTTCATGTAGTTCCTCACTCCATCCTTCCACCTCATATTCGGTCTACCTCTCCCCCTCTGTCCCTCCACCTCACTCTCGTACACCCTCTTAGTCATTCTCTCGCTTTCCATACGTCCATATGGCCGAACCATCTCAAGTTGTTCCTTTTCACACTTTCCAGCACATCTACCTCCACACCACACCTCCTTCTTACTTCCTCATTAGTCTGTCTATCCCTCCATGTAACTCCGCACGCACTCCTTAAGTAATTCATTTCCACTGCTCTCACTCTTGGTCTGAGTCTCTCAACCAACGTCCATGCTTCGCTTCCGTAAGTCAGTGTCGGGATTACCACACTGTCATGCAAGGACTTCTTCACTTCCATACTGACCACCCTATTTCTTGTTACTGCTTTTAGCGTTCCTACAACCTTCTTCCCATGTTGTACCCTCTCCCGCACCTCTTCATCCATAGTCCCATCTTTACTCAACACACTGCCCAGATACTTAAAAGAGTTGACGATCTCCATAGCCTGACCGTTCAGCTTCACCTCACACTCTGTGACTTCACCCCTTTCGAAGACCATAACCTTGCTCTTCCCCGTATTTACCTTCAAATTCCGTTTTTCGCACACTGTTCCAAACTCATTTACCAGACCCTGCAACTCACATTCATTATCACTCATCAGAACTGTATCATCCGCAAACAGCAGTATAGGTAGCTTCCACTCAATTCCCTCCCTTTCAGCGATACACCAACATCCACTGCTCTTGATAGTATTTCTTTCATAACTCCATCCATATATACAGTAAACAACCACGGGGACATCACACACCCCTGTTTCAAACCAACATTCAGGTCAAAGAACTCGCTCTGCTCACTCTCCACACGTACTGCCGCCTTTGCACCCTCATACATGCTCTTCACTGCTTTCAGCAACTTGCCCTCTACTCCGTATATTCTAAGTACTTTCCACAAACCTTCTCTATCCACTCTGTCATAGGCCTTCTCCAAGTCCATAAAGGCAACATACACCTTTTGTTTCTTCTCCAGATACTTCTCCACAACACAATTCAGGGTAAAAATCTGATCTACACATCCTCTTCCCTTCCTAAAACCTCCCTGCTCGTCGCCTATCCATTTCTCCGTTCTCACTCTCACTCTCTCAATCACTACCCTACTGTATACCTTCCCTACTACGCTTAGAAGACATATTCCTCGGTGGTTACGACACTCCTCTTTCCCCTTTGCGCTTATATAGGGAGACTATTATACCAGTCTTCCAGTCATCGGGT